>OX463780.1:46170279-46770279 GCA_949825025.1 Siphlonurus alternatus | reverse complement strand
GCATCATTACTGCTTCAGAAAATGTAAACATTCCGAAAATATATTATTTAAAAAACACTTTTTGTGCTTCCGCGTTTGTTATATGTTTATTATTTTTAGTGCATCATGCAACTCTTTTTCTTCAGCTACAGACTAACTGGAATGCATCCAAAGTTTATATTATAAAAAAACATTCAACCGTCAATCAAATTGTAATTGCCCTATTAGACGCCTTATAATTTGAACTCCACAGATGGTTACTGTCTATATTATGTCGAAATATCAACCATAATCATAAAATTAACATAAAATTCAATTTAGTGTTTATCTGTAACATGTAGACTCAACATGTGTTTATAATAAAGATAAAAACCTCAATTTTACGATTATGTAAATGCGAAAAATTGTCGTCAGATGGTCTTGTTGATAAATGTTGACAAGTAGTTTGTAAGTGTTGAATGAAATTGATGAGGAAGATTTTATTACGATGTTGTTATTTATCATCAATGAAATATTATAAAAAAATATACATAATAATTCAAAACTTCCTTTGGTAAAAATTTACAAACAATTGTACGGAATACAATAAAAATATAATTTTAAACATTGTATGTGTGTTTATTATGGTATATAAATAACTTATTAATGATGATTTATTGCTTCCTGATTAAAATTGACACGCTAATTTATAAAAAAAAAATTTTAAAGGTGTTTCATGAAACTGAAATTTTTGTTCATTTTTTTAAGCGTTATTTATTTATTTATTTATTTATTTATTTATTTATTTATTTATTTATTTATTTATTTATTTATTTATTTATTTATTTATTTATTTATTTATTTATTTATTTATTTATTTATTTATTTATTTATTTATTTATTTATTTATTTCATGATGGATTAAATGCAATATGAGAACTGATATATCTAATTGAGTATTAAATAAATAAAATCATTATGGTTTCTTTCTTTTCACTTAACATTAAAACATTTTTAACATTAAAATTCAATAAAAACATGCCAACAAAAATACAATTTAAACGAAATATTCCCTTCCAGCTTATTGGCGTCATAAAATTAGTGCGAACCTATAGTGGTAACTGCTGGAACTACGTGCGTCTGGCGAGGATTGCTGTTTATGATTAACATTGTAAAATCATGTAAATGCTCTGTCAGCAGCCACAGCATAATTTTACAGAAATGACAACACCATAATTAGTCGTCAAATACTTTCGGACAAATATAAAAAAATATTTCAACTTTGTAAGTGATTTCTTTCCTAAAAAATTGATAATTTGTGTGATTCTCCCCATGCTATTGGTAGTGCCGTATCCTCGATGCAAAGAGCAAAATTTTCAGACACCAGCGCCATCTCTTGGTCCTTTATGTCCTCTATAAAGGAATGCTTTTCGTGATATGCGATCATTGCCAGTAAATACAACACTTTTATCTTAATTTTTAACATATCATTACATCTGCACGTGTAAATAAACCTTGCTGTAAATTTAGCACATTAAATTTCACATGTTATTTCTAATACTGTATTTTTTTAACTTTTTTTACAAGCAATATTATATAACTTATATTTTTTGTGTGGCATCAATCACTGTCTCGTATTCCCAACAACTCGCTGTCACAATTTAGCAACATTTTCTGGCGTGAGCAAAATCTGCACTGTCAAAAATATTAGCATGCAAATCATGAGAGGAAGTTTTTTTGATTGAACCTATTTTACTGTCCATCAAAATTACGGTAAATATTATATTTTATATATATAAGGTCCGGTTTACTTCTATTTTTGGTAAATAAATAAAAATAAATTACCCATGAATAAATCTAAATAAAAATATTACGAACATAAACCTGTCTTATAAAATAAAAAAAATACCAAATTAAATATATAAAAGTAGATCTGTATACAAATTGCAATGTTAAAAAATTTAAATCTTGCTATCTTATTATAACATATAAAAAAAATTCACTTGAGGTAAATAATTTTAATTGGGGTTACGATTTATTATTTTACCACATGTGTCCTTGGTGGTATAATCTGAAATGTACGCTCTGCAGGACGTTTTGAATGGACCAAGCCCATTTTTGGCAGTAGAAATGACAACATTTAAATATACAGTACATTATGAGCACAACCATTCATTATTTTGTACATATTTTCCTCAGGTAAACTGAGGTTATTACTGGTCAAAAGACCAAATTCCCGCTCTTTGTGGACCCGACCTATATACTCTGTTTTACATTTAACTTTGTTTTCGTCGTGTTTGTTACGTCTTCAGTCATTGGTGCTGTTATTTGTAACCAAGAATTTCATTGGCCGAGCAGAAGGACACTCGAGCGTTTACGACAAAAACCAAGTTAAATATGAACCTCAGAATTGATTAGAATTTTGTGGTTCCCTTCCAAACTGACCCATGATCTAAAGTAATCTATCCCGGCTTTTGTCTAGTTGTGACTGAAGAAACTATGGGAAACTCAGTTAGGATAATCGGTAATTAATGGAGAATGCATGAGTGAGTAAAGTGATATATATTCTTTAGCTTTAAGATCAAACTCAAGACCATGCGATATCTTACGAAACCAGAGCGGCAAATTTCTGACTTGTAATAATATTAATAAATATTATTTTTAAATTTTACTTTATTTATTTATTTATTTACTTATTTATTTATTTATTTATTTATTTATTTATTTATTTATTTATTTATTTATTTATTTATTTATTTATTTATTTATTTATTTATTTATTTATTTATTTATTTATTTATTTATTTATTTATTTATTTATTTATTTATTTATTTATCTATCTATCTATCTATCTATCTATCTATTTATTTATTTATTTATTTATTTATTTATTTATTTATTTATTTATTTATTTATTTATTTATTATTTAATTATTTCAGCCAATAAAATTCAATATTTGAAGATTTTAGTTGATATAATGATAAGATAAAAATAAATTTTGTTGATTAAACTTCACTGCACCGTAAACAAAACAAAATTTAAAATTTAAATTTACTACATCATTGTATTTTTATAAACATTTACTGAGTAATAAAACTGTTAAAAAATTTTATATAGCCATGAAATATAGTTTGTGGAGGTAGTTCATAGGTAATTTATACTAAATTTTAATTGCGCTTTGTTTTAATAATAGACTGTAGCACGTTTTCTTGTATAAGTGATATAAAGATTTTGAGATAGAGTTTATTTACAATATAACAAAAACAAAGGATATCATTTACTATTGAAATAGATCCAGTTTTATACAAACCGTATACAAGATAGATAAAATGTTGTTGTACCTCGATAAAGATAATTTATATGTCCAAGAGTGTACTCTGTCTCTTATTGTAAGCTTCCCTGGGTCACATATTGGGCGGTGTCGCATCAAGCCGGACGTCGTTGCTTGACCATCCAACTCCGTGTACATGATACCTCGCAACACAACCAACTCTACCCTTACCTTATTTGCTATAAACTATGCAGTACCAAAAGACAAGAGACGCACATTTACAATTTTAAAGGAGTTACGAGAAGCACCGAATCTAGCCATCAACTTTTTATTTTTAAGTCATCACGCCATATATATCCATAGACCTCGTATGTAAAAACAGAGCAACAAAGGATATAAATAAAAGTTCGTGGTGTCCCGAGGTATTCTGTTTGTTGAGCATTGTTGTCACGTAGTCTGAGGAGGCGTGGTGACCTTGAACTTTGTTGACCTTTCTCAAAACTGCAAATCTGCATCTCATTTTGTATTTCATATTGCTGCAACTCTTAGTGCAATAAATCAGAAAGCGGTACAGTTCATGCTGTAAATGCTACAAGCACTCTGTATTGATCTCTACTTCATATTGTGTATTCAATGTTCCCCAAACAACATTTGGGTCTAATGATGATATGATATTAGCTTTTAACACTACAGACGCGAGAGAAAAAGGTAATTTGAACTCTTCAATGACGATTGTTCATATTAATGTTCATGTATACGTAGCTATAAACATGCAATAACAATTTTTGACATTTTGCAAATCGTACCAGTAGCCACTTCGTGACAAGTACAAGGCGACTAAGCGAAAGAACTTTCAACCACGACTATGAAATGGATATGAAATGCATATCGTCTCAGATAATCACTTGAAGTATGGATCTAACGGAGTGAATATCAATCAAATATGTCACTTTACATTGTTGTGCTACTGAAACAAATTTTGACATAGAGGTTAGTGACATTCTGGGTGCCGGATGTGGATTGACCATATTATTGTCATTAAAATTAATATTGTTATATGGATTAACTTTTTGAGGAACAGGGATATAATTATAATAATTATATACATAGTTTGCTAAAAATTAAAATATACGAATCATACAATACATAATAATTATCAGTTTAAAAAGTCAAGCTGCATCGAGTGGGCAGGTATTAGAAGTTGAAAAAGTAACCAATCGATGACGTTAGAAAAAAAATTGATCTTTGAATTGTTGACTACGATCCATTACTATAAAATTTTCAAATAATCCAACTGTTCACATTAAAAGAGTTGGGGAAATTAGTAAGCCAAGGTTAATAGTACGGACAGCATAAAAAATTTACTAAAAATAGCTTGAAATTTCCTCAACAACGTCGGTCCGAGGCACGCGAGGTGGTATACCAGCCTGCAGGCACGCGGCCAGGTGTTGATGTTCACCGCCCACACCCTTCTGTCTTGTGTCAACCTGCATTTACATACAGAGCACCGGCCACACCTTCAGAGGGGACACGGTCCTTGTACTTCATAAATAAGAGCGACACAATGTTAAGACAATTTTAATATAATGTCATTTCATATTGTGGTATAGAAAAAAAATATTTAAATCGTTCTCCATTTTTGAAAGATGGTGGTACTGTGGTGATTTGTTTATAACATGAATGTACAGTGTTAAACAAAGTTATTGTCCATGAAATCGTGATGATAGTTTGCAGAAAATTCTATACTTTTCAATGGACACGATTTTAATGGACATGTATTTACAATACAACAATTCTTTACAAGAACGTGAGGTCATCACAATGGCTTACCTTATGACCTCTAAATGACCTTTATGACCTTTAAACATAACAGGTCGTTGTGTGGTCTTTTCGCCTGTTTGAATTTATAATTGACCATGATGTCATAGGTATACTATTCTTGTCAACAATTTTTTTTTTATATGAAAAATTAACTTTCTAACACTTAATAAAAATTTATGTAATAATTTCATTAAATTATATTAAAAAAATAACTACCCATTAGGTTAACGTAGCTTACATAAAACATGTTATCGCCTCCGCTTATAGCCTTTCACTAACAACAACCCGATGGCTTCTTTGCCACGACTCTTGCATACGTGATGAGCTGACCTTTTTGACCTCTATTTTGGCACCAAGCGTCAACAGGTAATCTTTGGTTACCAATCAAACTTATTGACGAGAAAAATATGAAAGGGTAATTGATTCTTCACTTTGGCATATTGATTGACTACAACTAAAATTAATATTTTAAATATACAATAAAAAAAAATGTAAGTGATGATTATCGTATTATGCTAATTCTGTAATGGAAGAAAATAAGAAGTAAAAATATAATTTATCTTTCACTTGTATGTATAAGCAACTTGACACAATCTGTCAGAGAGTAGTTAAGAGTTATGCAAACATTAAAAAAAAAATGTACAGAGGCTGTTTTTAAATTAACAGGTGTGTTTAAATCTCAGGTGATTTAAATTTAAAGCGCATATTACACGCTTAGATTTTTCTTGCGATAATATTAAGGAGAAAATCTTGTATGTAAAAAAAATATAAGTACATTTTTGTAAATGAAAATGTCAGTGATTTCTCGTAAGCATTAATTATTTATATCTTATATCTAATGGTAAGTACTTGTGACAGGTATTATAGTAACCTAATTTAATATTGTATGATGCAATGATAAAAATATATCTTGATTATACATATGAATAAATTATTATATCATTAAATCTAAATACTTTTCAGTTACTTAAATTTTTATTAATTTTCAGAAAAAAGCATAAATATATTTTTGTGTTTTTCAAAACCAATTGCCAAAAATTCCTAGAATGTAGAATATAATATAATTTAAAAATATCACACCTATAAAAGATAAATTTAAGGAAAACATAACACCAGGTTAAAATTCCTACCTTTACTACCAAATAAATAATTACATTTTTTTAATTTGGTGAACATGAAAATATTTAAAATTTCTAAATAAAACATGGATTTTTTTTTTTTTTTTTTTTTTTTTTTTTTTTTTTTTTTTTGTAAGAATAACATAAAGCTACGTAGAAACAGAGAAATACCATCAGGTATACATGATACACATAAATCTTTATGTTTTGCATTTGTAACCGAATATCCCCAACCAACAAGACACGGAGGAAAAATGTCTGACCGGTAAACATGGAAAAAGTTCACATGGCATTATTCGCGGAATTACATCAGTACGCAAACTCATGCATACGTAATGAAAATTTGCTTAAATAGATAGACAGCCGGATATATATAATACGTATAACAAACTTCAATTATTCAACTCACAATATTTTAATTAAATTCACAAGACACGTAATGCCAATCAAAATCCAATCAATTTAATATTATTTTTTTAATGTTGTGATTTATATCAAGGAAATAAATTGACGTTTATAAAAAAAAAAAAAAAAAAAAAAAAGTCTGCACAGCTGCAAAGTTTGAGAACGCGTGCTGTAGAAAATTACAAAACTTTTTCTTATTATAAAGTTTCTTTCTTTTTGTTTTAAAATACTTGAAGATCATTAAAAGAACAAGTTTTTTAATGAAAATTGTTAAAGTTTCGATTGAACGAGAAACAATTCTGCAACACTCGGTTGCACTTGGCACACACCCAGCAAAAATTCATTCATGGAGCCCGTGTGAATGAAGGAACACACGCGTGCGCGGGTTGAAGATCAAGGTGGTTCGCAAATTTGGAGATGACCTCGCGCGCGGTATGATCACACCGAGTCAACATAAATAGTGATAACATGTTAAAATGTCCCCACGTTAAAATTATGTTATATCTTCATGTTGCATTATTTGACATTTAAAATAGATGCTTTATTTTGTGAAAAATGTACTTAAAATTAAAGAGTTGATTTTTTTTAAACTTGAATTCAAGTCTTCCTCGATTGTTTTGGTAGTTCTTCAGTAAATTATATTATCCAACGATACATTCTTTGATCGCAAGAAATCATTGTAGCAAATTAATCTATAGAATAAATGCATACAAATTTTAAATTATAAAGAACATTAAATGACAGTAAATAAATTATTTATTTTCAGATTTATAGTCAGTGTAATGCAAAAAGTGATTAAAAACATTATTTTACAATAACATAAAAAAAATCCAAATAAGTTTTTGATTGAAAAGAGAAATTAAAATTGTATTTTAGATACATGGAAGCATAAATTTATTTAATTTATTTATAGGTCATACTCGTAAACACTGCCCAACGTATTCGATTTCTGCACTGAATAGAGGGGATTGCGCTGACGTCATGCGAGGAGGGCCAGAATGCACGGACTAGCATATAAACAAAGTGTACAATAATTTTTTTACTTAACTTAATAAAATAAATCAAGTTTAAATACTTAAATAATACTTTAACAGTACACGATAGAACTCATAAAAAAAATCTCACCGCCAAAAAACTGTTAAAAGTATTTTTTATAATTTATTTTCGTCATTTTGCCTATGCTCACTGTATAATCTGGCCTTCCTAAACTTTCTCTTTTCCCTCCCTCCTGCGCCCCCTTCGCAATGTATTTGTATAGGGAAACCCCTCTCCCGCCTCACGTAAACATATAAACAGAAATCAGCTGTATATCCTAATGAACCTAAATGTATTCTCTTGATGAGGACAACATGAAATTCACTCCTGATGAGAGACAAAGAGATGCAGATTTGCAATTTGGGGGAGCACCAATCTAACCACCCCAAAAATATCACGTTCACCATGCATGTCATAATAGAGGCTTCAAGTGATGCGCTTTCGCTGTGCAACTGTTTGTTGCTAAGGTTCATCTTGCCCTTGAAAATGAAGCAAAGTGTTTTTTTAACTTTTCTCGGTTATAAATCAAGTAAAAAATCTAAATCTTGAATTATCTACTGTATTTTTCAGTTTGGACCAAAGTTCCGTAAAGGAATTTTCCCTGAAAAATCTTATTCTTAGTGAAAAAACGAATTCACGTTTTTTTTTTTTTTACATAGGTTTGGTATAGCGGGTGGGATCACCGAAAAATCAGCTGACTTGAAGCCTCTATAGACAGCGTGCAACAGAGCATGGCATGGGTAAATTTCGTATCTCGATACTTGGACATGGTATATGAGATCGATAGAATGTTGAAAGTGTACATACAATATAGTTATAGTCTTTACGAATTAATAATAATAATTTTATTTTTTATATATTCTGATTGTAAGTCAACATTAATCACATCATAAAAAACACATTAAATTCTAAAAAGTAACAAAAATAGATATTATACATCCAGTAAAACGAGAGCGTAATGATGATTAACCCCTGTGTCGATAAATCTAATATAACAAATCCCCTGGATCAAAAACTTCCTTTCGACTTATCACGGTGCTCTTGTAACTCTCGAAGCTGCCATGAGCTTCTATTATCGAGCACGTCAGCCGGGCTGAAGGGATCACTCGGCGCTGCAGGGGTGAAGAATGTAAGTTCATCCCCGCCTGCACTTAACCCGCGGCCACGCCCCCTCGAGGCGTGAGATTCCTGAGGAGGCTACACTGCAGACCACGAGGTCGTCACGTGACGTCATCAACTGACCGGTGCTTGGAGAACACTGTTGGTATAATTCTAACGAGAAATATTATAAGAAAAAACAAAGAGTTTAGGCAGAAACGGCTAAAGACAGAAACGGCTGAGGACAAATAATGGGGTCTCTGGTGGTAGGCTTTGTCAGAGTCTCTGCTATTATTATAATGCTCTTCAAAAATTAAGTAAGCAAAATTTTGTATTAACCTTTAAAAAATACTTCAGTTAATGACTTTACATAACATATCAATATACCTATTTGCTATAACAAATGTAATAAAAAATAATGTTTTTTTTTTAGAGAATTTGCATTGTAATGCTAAGGAAACGTGAAAACCTGCACTGTATGGCCTGTAACAGCATCTCCAGCACGTACTGTAAAATCTGATATAATTATATTCTATTACTTCTGAACATTACATCATTATATACTTTAAACTTAAATAACTTAACTATATAGCGTGAATCAGTTTATGATTATACAAATCTTCAATTGAAAACATAAAAATTTATCTATACCTCATGCACGTGGCAATATAGTCCTAGGTTCGATCTTGACTTCGGAAGGTATTTGTTGGCTATTAATCATAATAGGCAGCACTTGAAGGTCACACCGAAAGGTATTCTGCATGTCTATGACGAGGCACATCTACAGAGATGTGGCCGCAGATAAAATAACACCAGAGCTTCTCAGCGACACATAATAAGCATTCGTTCGGATCCGAAACAACATCAGGCTTATTGGAAGCGATTCACGAAGGAAGATTATGCTGCAGGTTTGTCACTAGCCTGCACGTTTTCTAAATAAATGGACGCGATTCTGCACAAAGGGATCAAGTTATAATCCATGTTTCTCACTAACCACGTTTATAGTGCATTGAATTAAACTGATGTTAACCGTGGTTAGTGAGAAAGCTGGTTAACTCTTTTGTGAATCGCCCCCAAATATTTGACACTAACCGTGGTTACTGTGAGAATCTGGATGTTCTTCTGGATAACTCCTTCGTGAATCGTTCCCATGTAATTTATTCTACATAACGATTTTCCAGTTTCTCTCGCTCAATTCTTTATAACATAACTCTTCTTATTTTTTATTAAGACAACAAAATTAGTAAAATATAGGAACTTCTCGCCCCGCCCCCCCTTCATTTACAAAAAAAAAAAAAAAAAAAAAAAAGCAGCTTATAAGTCTCTTCCGAAATTATTATCTATAGTTCTCTCAGTATCATTTTTACAAATTAGGCCTATCAGAGAAAGGTGCATCTCATCTTATACTCCAAAAGGAAAAATTTGTCCACTTTTTGTGTAATAAGATAGAGAACGTAATATTGAATAGAATACAATGAGAAGGTTCAACATTGACGACACAATTCTCTCAGCCAATGAAAATCTAGCGCGCGAACTGCGCGCGACGACATGTTCTATCAAGCTTCCTATCCTTTAACCCAGCGGTACCTGGTTTTTAATTTTTTCCGACGGTTCTTATGAAGGGCAAGATTAATAATTCATATCAGCCACGGGAAAGATCACTTTACACAACATAAAAAATATTGAAGATTTTGTGCAGCATAGAATTTGAATGAAAAAATAAATAAGATTTTTCTCCTAACAAACCTTATGGAGCGATGTCAGAATGCGGCGCTGCGGCATTTTCACGTTGAAGCTTGTCATTGAAGATAAGTCAGTTTTCAGTTAAGTGCTGCTAAGGAAACGTGGAAACCTGCGTTAGGATGGTCTCATTGCTAAAAAACACATGCACTAATAAGTACGGTATATGAAGTATACAATGCGTGAACTGAAAAAAACAATATAAAGCAATAATTAGACGCTCGTCACGGTTCTATAAGATGTATTGGTCTAGTATAAACGTCTATGGAAGTTGATCATTTATATCAAACTATTGAGACGAGTAGAGAGGCCCTGGGCAGGTGAAATTATACACCTGAGAATTACAAGCATGTTCTTTCACTAAAAAAAACTCCTACTTACATTTAAAGAATAAAGTGGATTTTAAAAACATAAATTTACATAATTGATAAGGTTTTATTTAAATTATTGTAATTATACAAAAAGACATTTTCTGTTAAACAACATCAATTCAAGTTTTAAGTATATACATTTTACTATAATCAAGAATTTATCAATGACGAATATTAATTTATTTTACTGCTTTTTTATATAATGTTAAGCTTTAGGCTATAATACATTCGTTTATACTTAAAAGATTGTTTTTAAAGATTTTTATTCATAATAAATAAATTACTGCAAAATTCAAATCACCATGTCGATTATTTCAATCAGTTGGGAGTATGTATATAGAGTTCTGATATATAGGAACAAAAGGTGTTCACCATTACTATTATAAATGGCAATAATGCAAAGAGAACAAGCAACAATTACAGTATAATGATAGACATCTAGGAATGTACGGTACGTTTAACAACAAAATCCGTGACATAATCAGTCTAACGCAATCCTACCGTATTGTTATTTGAATAATTTAAGTTATATTTCATTCTGTATAGAAAAATACAATCTTGATTGCAGTGTTTGAAACTTAAGCGTTAGAAAGAATTGTTATTCCATACTAAAGTTTTTTTTTTATGTTAAAGAAAACAATTGAATAGTATAGATATTTGATGAAGGGGTGATGTATATAGTATATAATTTAGAAATATACTGAAATTCACTATAAAATACGACGACGTCATTCAAACAAATCTCTCAATATTTGGATTGCATGAAAAGGAATCTGCTCTAAATTTTAGAAAGATGTTCTCCAATGTGTTCTCCATTAACACACCAAGTTTGGCCACCCTGTGACGTCACATAAATTTGGTAGCGTCGATGACATGAAATAGACACGTCGTGACAGTGTGAGGGCGGACTATCGAATGGTAGTTAATACGTACGATTGTGATTGTTGTGTTGTTACTTCGATCACTCATTGTTGAGTTTCATCGTGACTTCCGCGTCTCGCCACAATATACACCAGGTACAAGAAAAATTAAAGGTAGCACTGAGTTTTTTTTTTATTATAAACAATATCCAGTTCTCTAATCAAGTTGAAATGAATGTCTATAGTTTTGACTTTTGATCCAGTTATTTTTGTTCAAGGTATTGGATATTTCTGTGTAAAAATTAAGGAATCGAATGGAATGAAATTTATTAATTTGAGAATATTCTCAAACTTATTTATTTACATCGTTTGAGGACTTTGAGGAAGAGGGGGGGGGGGTCGGTTTTTGGTCCATAAATTTTAACTTCAATTTTTACAAAACTGATCCACTTCCAAATTTTTAATGACACCTCTAGTTTTAGAGTTTAAAGTTCCTCCTACATACAAATCTTATTAATTAAAATTATTTAAAAATAAACAGGACATCCAGTTCTGAGATCTCGAGTCCTTAAATTTTGATTGACATTTCATTTGATTCACATAACTTCTAATTTATATTAATCAAAGCTAATTATGACAAATAATATTGTCAAACACCATATAATTAATTTAATTGTTGGTCATGTCAATCAGAGGTCAGTTTAACTAAAGAACTTGCCCTCCAACATAAAAAAAAAACAAAAAAACTCCAAGCAGGCTGCCCTCTCACACCTGAAAGATTTGACAACACTGGTCAAACAACGCCCGAAATATTTTTCCTTCCTCTCCTTTTCTCCTTTCTTATCCACCCTCCCTTTGGGAAGAAGAAAAAAACTTCCCTATAAACAACACAAAGATTTTCTTTAAAGATTTTAATAATAATATAAAAAAAAAACATATACAATGTGGTAAGTAAAAAATTACATATATTAAGATGGCTTTTAAGATGCAATAAATTAATGTGTTGTATACCACTACTCGCTTATAACTGATCTAATGCCGCCCGCCCGGTTGTTCCTTAGAGATGCTGGGAGAGAAGGAGGAGTGGCCACAGACAACATCTCTTGTGTACCCTCCACGACATATTACATGACCTACCGGGGGCTACTAACTAAATGTCGTGTGTAACGAGAAAAAATCTTAGAACCACAGAAATTTATTCGAAATAAATCACACTATGCAATACTATACTGAAAATTTATATATAAAAAGAAAATAATCATATGGATTGCTAAAAAAAAAATATACATAATAATATAATATTATGGTCCCGATTTACGAAGAAGTTATATAGATCCAAATTTCTTGCTAACCGCGGTTAGAACAGTAAATTGAAGCTAACCGTGTTAGTGAAAAAGCTGGATATCTTTCGTCGTGAATCGCGCCTAAGTTTATTTACTAAGTTTTCAAATTGGCTCATTATTTTGTGGCAGTAAATAAGAAAATAATAGGACCTTTTTACAAGAACTTATTAGCATACCATGTATACAAAATTTTAGTTACAGATTTAGTTTTTGATTTGATACTGTGGACACAGATAAATTTTAATTATTTTATACTAAAAATTTCTATATAATTATATGCTATACGTCCATTGTAAATAGCCCCTGGTGTTCTATTTTTACTTCTAAAAATTAATACTCATCTCTTTTTGTGTTAAAAACGAAATATCGAGTGAGCTTAACCAGAAAATGGAAATTCCTCGTGTAGTTCATTTGTTCCTAAATTCCTCCCACCCACCCCTCTGCATATAAAGTTCTATTTCCTGACTCCTTTGAAGCACTCCATCGCTCTTACTGTAAAGTAACGGTAGCCTCGTGACGAGTAATTAAGCCCGCGAGCCGTGAACGATCCCCGTGAACAGCCGAGGCTCGTTACCAAGACCGCTGAGCCACAGCAAACGTGAAATGAGTCGCGGAGAGCTCGACGCACGAGCCACCAACAATTATTGTGGACACTTACGAGTATTGGTAAAGTTTCTTATACTAGAGGGACTAATGTAATATTTTTCAATGGTAAACTGAATATATGTTTTAGAATAAAAAGTACAGGGTAAAATATTTGTTAATTAATAAAAAAATAATCGATGAATATTTTGAGTAATTAATATTTTCATGTGAAAATGTTGCTGATTTGACTAATTCATTTAAGACCCATCCATTTTTGCATTGTTCCATTTAGCCATGTCTCCATTTAAAACAATGATATTTTTCAATGCTAAACAATATATCTAAAAATATACTAATTTTATTATTTTTTCCTTGCTATAAAATGAATATCATGATGCCAGGAAGTTACAATTTTCAGAGTGGTTCACCATCTACTTAATTACTATAGCCCATTTTTAGCCACTTTACAGATTTATAGACTTAAATGTATCTTATGACAGGTGTCTGCAAAAGAAAACAATGGTTTGTCATTTCCACTAAGGTTACAAATAAAATTTAAATTGCCGATGCACATACGCCCTTAGTGGCAGAAACACTGAACTACAGTTGTCTTGTCTAAAAAGTAATTACACACCGCCTGTTTGGATTAATTTAATTTAAATATATTATTTTCTGTGTTATTTATTTATTTATTTATTTATTTATTTATTTATTTATTTGTTTGTTTGTTTGTTTGTTTGTTTGTTTGTTTGTTTGTTTGTTTGTTTGTTTGTTTGTTTGTTTGTTTGTTTATTTATTTATTTATTTATTTATTTATTTATTTATTTATTTATTTATTTATTTATTTATTTATTTATTTATTTATTTATATATTTATTATTTGATAACTTCATTATAAAATAGATAACTGTTTATTAAGAGTAAATAACAATGAATCTAAATTTAATCAACAGGATGTAGCTGCAAGAATGACATAGACGTTGCTTTTTCATTATTATTATTTATAATAATTAAACTGACAAAGCACAAAACGCGTCTCTCAAAGTTGTGATATGTTATAGCCATTTTGCATAATTACATAATTATTTTCTCATCCAATTTAATTTTATTTCTCAATACCACAAACAACATTTCAAAATTCAACATGACATGTACTGTAGTATAATTATATAGTATGTAAAAAAATGCAATTCATTTTAACATAGATACAAATTAAAAGTGATCTTTAACATTTTCAATACTTTTTATTTAACACACGTATATATGACAACATTAATATATAAATCTTGTTGTTTAATTGGTAGCTACATAAACATTCAACTTGTAAATTAATCACATATAAAACATGTCCTCATACTTACATCATACATACTATAACGGTTTAAACATTGAACCCATGAAGCCTGTACTACATAAAAGTACATAATTATAAAAGCTATAGTAGACGCATGACTTTAGACATATTTGCACGTCAAAATGTCAAGTTAACTCATGAAGAAAGATGCTGCAGTAACTGAGATTTATGCACCGTTGAACATCGGTCTAATGAGACTCTCAGTGAGAAAAATTACTGCAATGATGCACTTGCAGTTGCATCATTTATAAAGATAGGACCTCCTCTTTTCCCGCCTTTTCTACTTTAAAGTTCTATCCACGTGCATCCTGTATATATAATATACATTGTATATACGGACAGCTGACAACGTCTAGCTCATACGACGATATATAATATTATTACACAACGAGTCATGAATGAAAGTGACACTCAACAACACCATGAATGGTCGGGAATGCATAGAATACATAATTATTTTATAGAATGCACTTATTATGCAACTCAGATTATTTAAGATATTAGATACGAATAATAATTATATACAATACCGTATTTGTACTATATTATGTAATAATAATTTTTTTATTCTTATTTTAGATCCATTCAATTCTAATTATCTAGACTAATTTAATTCATCTCTGTACATTGTTAACCCACGTTGCAACAATAACCCGTAAGGTTTTTCAATTAATCTTATAATCTCATTGTTGTTACATACAGTGTTGACATTAAGGTATTATGACTTGACACTTGTTACCATTTCATATTATCTGCATGTAACAATTGCACTTTAACACAGCATGCACTATACATGTATTGGGTATACGCACCGAACGTTGCATATAAATTACATCAACAGGTACGTTATATGGCAATATAATACAAAGATAATGCTTATAGAGAATAATTTATTTTGCCTGTCGAATTCAATTAAATTTTTTATTGCAATGATTTCATTCTCAAATGACTACTGTTTTATTTATTGATATGAGATTAAATATTGATTATTACCATTTTTTGTGTGAAAATCTTGGGTTTTTCTCAAAAACTGTGTCTGCATTATATAGTACTTTTTGTTATTATATACTTTTAGTTAATTCCCATGTATTTTAAGCCAGGCATAGAATCTGTATATTGTATTAAGGAGGGGAGGCAATCAAGAAAGACCGGAACCTATAGGGTGCCTGACAACCCTTTGGATGAGAGGGGTATGAGAAAGCTGCAATGTTAATATACGAGGTTTCATAATATTTAAGTACAGGAAAGGAGGCTGCTGTGGCTTTGTCTTTATATAGTATATTCTAATTAGTGTAAATTATCGTGAATTGCTCCATTATCAGTTATCAATTACACATAATACAACCGATATTATCAAGTTGTTGTTACACCAGATCCGATTTCTTTCTCTTATTTGCAAACACTCACAACCCTAGCATTGTGAGCGACTTTGTCAGTATATGATTTCTGTGGGCAAACAAGCGAAAAACTCGTCGCGCAAGATAAGGGCAGCAAACACTCTTTGTGACGTCATAGTGGGGGGTGTTTACACATTGGGGAGGGGGCGCCATAAAGCGCCGGCACGCCTCTCCATCTCAAATAAACAACGGCAAATTGGTACAGTCGTGAGCGAAGAAATTGTCACTGCTTTCTCTAAAAAGTCGGAGAAGGTGCGAAATTCAGAAGAAAAGATGTTCGTGAACCAGGTGTATTCATCAGTATGAAATTATACAAAAAAAAAAAAAAAAAAAAAAAAAATTATTAAAACACGCGCCTAAGGTGAAATGATATAGTTCATAAGTTTTATAACTGAAAGGTCTATTTATTTTTATGAAAAATATACAACACGTATGCGATATATTTTCATCTTAGCCCATGCAGCATTAGCTCAGCAGGATTAAACTGCCTCGCCACAACAAAGCAAAATTTCTATTCTATAATCGAGGGTAATCTCACATCTAATTGACTGATTTTCGTATTGATGGTGAATTGGAGTAAATTTCAAGTTTGCCATTTCTTAAATTTTGTTAATTGGTGACTTACGTTTGCTTCCATATATACCATTTTTTTTTTTTTTTCAAGGGGTTGAAGGTAAGAGAAGACCCTCCCCTTCCCCTCTTTCGATCACCATCTAATGCATTTTTTCCTACATCTAAATATTATTATATCATTCTATGATAAAGTTATAGTGATTGCTATCTCGAATCTGCCCCCTTCCCCCAGTCACACAAACGACGTCAAGCTAAATAAATATAAAACGTCTCCATGCACATCATGATATTATATTTTTTATAAGATATGACGTAAGTCATCAGTCACTGCCACACATTAGCGACCTTGAGGGTTATTGATAACATGACCTTCCATGACCTTGGTAATATTTAAATGTCAACAAATTAAGACGATGAGTTGATATTAGCAAACACAGTCACGTTTGCATGCAATAATTATCACCATATATAGCACCATAGCCATAATTATAACAGTTCTTAACTTTATTTATTTGTTTATTTTCTCTCTCTCTCTCCAAAATATTTTTAAACTACGGGTATATAGGGGTACATACTTATATTTAGATACATTGTACTACGAGCAAGCGTTATATTAAGTTTGCTTATAAAGCGACCATGCAAGAACTAGTGTATGATAAAGACTGTATTTCGCAGTAACAAAACCATGGAAACTTCATCAGCATGGCCAACATCAGTCATAAAAATCATGAAATTAACTCAATACAGATTTGAAATTAAAACAAAAATATCGAATTTCTGTATACAGATTTAATTAAAAAACGTTTGACTTGGAAAAATATCGATGACTAACGTACCTGCCTAACCATTTTACCCTGAGTTTCGTATATACCCTGGCAGTGATAACTGAGACCATAACATCGGAACTAAAGCATGCTCTTCTCCTTTATAAAGTGGTCATAAAACACCATACAAGCAAACCACAAGGCAACTGCACCAAATATAAAAATTATTACGACATAAAAAATATATTTTATATTCCTTTGTCCGAAAATTTATATTGAAATGCGAGAGGGTTTGGTTTTAAATATGGGAAGTAGTTAAACTTGAATGGCGTAGTAAAATACATTTTAAGTGTATTGACTCAGACCAAGGTCATATACTTATGTCACCAAGGTGATGTTTGACCTTGGAATCGGTAATTAAACAAAGACATTTTGAATGATGAGAGGTAATATTTTCACCTGAATCTTTTCTTTTCAGATGCAGCATAACAAAAATTGAAAGTATTTTGTCAGAAAATAATTAATTATAAAAATAAAAATAGAAACTTTATTTGAGTTTATTATTTTATTTACTTTGTTTATAATTGTTTATAATACGATATTATAATAATAACACAAATTATGATAAAATACACGTACGATTATTTATTCTTCTATTTTTATTAAAGAAAAAAAAAAAGAAGTCTATATGTGAAATGTGTATAGTATTTAAAATTTGAATAATAAATTAAAATACGGATTTTTATGAGCCACGATTGGTATACCTTTTTTTAAGATACTATAAAATTTGATATGAAATTCCATTACTACTAAAAATAATGTTCTATTATTAGGCCAAATCTATAATATACCAAGTTCTTTGTGAATTCCTTGTTTCCGTCCTAATGCCCTTTACGAAAGGGCATTAGCCCTTTACGTTTGCTGCAGTAAAATGCTCCATCCAACGACACACATGCAGTCCCCCTTTATATAATCATTATTACAAATTATCAAATTTAAACGAGGAAAGCTTATTATTACACTGGCCATCATAATTAGGTTATTGTCGGGAATATTCGGAAGTATTCGGTTCGTTTTGGACCAGTTAGATCTTTGGTTATAAGCTGTCAACCAAGGACCTTATACACCTACAATAGACAATAATGGTTGCATTTTTTTATTTCATTATTAGAAAATATACATTAAATTAAGCTTTTCTGAATTTTTTCAGATTTTTTGGAGTGCGGGAACTAATTTTAAAAAAATATTTAAAATGTCTGAATTTGGGTGGTACACCTGATGGGACAACCGTGACGTCATCGACAGCCAATCACAGCAGCCGTGACATCATCAACAGCCAATCACAGCACGACAAATGACGTCACGGTTGTCCCATCAGGTGTGGTGTACCACCCAAATTCAGACATTTTAAATATTTTTTTAAAATTAGTTCCCGCACTCCAAAAAATCCGATGAAATTCAGAAAAGCATAATTTTAGGTATATTTTCTAAATATGAAATAAAAAAATGCAACCATTATTGTCTATTAAATGTGACGCGCAGTGTACAAAAGTGACACGATATTTGACCGCAGGTACTAGCACGTCCTGCAGCGTCTGCCAGGAGGGGTGATTGTGATGACATTTCGCATTCCCGCGGCGTGTCGCGAGAGGAAGAGACTCAGAGTCGCGCGACGCATACTGATCGTCAGCTGTCGCCGAGTGCGGCCTGTTTGACGGAGGCTGCGCTATTGACATCAGCTGATCGCCAGACAAGATTGACGCGAGATGTACGTGAGCTTTATTGCTTAATAAACATAAAATCTTATCGAAATATCAAATTTAATTAATTTTAGACAAATGTTTTCTGACTATCAGTAATCTGAGGTAATTAATCAATAAAAATTAATTATTTGTTTTGCAATTACAATTGTAAATCTTATAGTCGAAATATTTATGAAGTATGGGGTTATGATAATAAATTAAGAAATACCAAATTAGAACCTAATCAATACAAAAATCAATGTTCCGACTTATAATTATGCTCCTTAGTTTCGTTCCTATATATTAAATTCGTATACCTGCATGTGGTGTGAGTATATTTGAAAATTCAGTATAAGAATTATGTATTATAGTTAAGTTATGAAATACGACAGTCTTTAATAAATTTCGTAAATTTTTAAATAAACATTACATATTTACGATTAAAATATTTGCTGTCAAAAAATAAAAATCTATCGATTATAAGTGTAAAGAAATTAAGAAAAATTCTTGCACGCAAGTAGTAAATTTTTTTCTCCAATACCAATTTATTTTTAAAAAACATTAAAAATGATCATAACCATTTTTTTAATCATTCACATAAATAAACCATTTTCTATACCTGAGCCAATCCACAGTTTGGGGCTTTTACCTGAGGACCTGAGGAGGTCAGAGGTCGTATGCAAGGACTTGCCGTTAAATCTTTGGTCAGACTCACAAGGAGCAAAACTTATTGATGGAAGGAACACCGCGGCACGTTTTTGTCACACACAAAAAACTGTGATGACGTGAGAGCTGTCCTACTGGAATTTGTACGTAAAAACTAGTGGCTGAAAATTTCGACATCATGCACCGTTTCAATAACAGTGTTTTTATCATAGAATGGAAATAATAATTTTTGTCGAACTCGTAAAATAGAGTGTGAGAACATCTTCATATAAAATATCGAGTTACTTTTGACTGCACATTATTAATTGTGACGTCACGAAGAACTCCCATGAGCCGCAGTATGCTTGATGAGAGATTGATGGTTTTGGTACAGCGGTAAACCGATTATTGAGAGAAACCAGGAAACGAGCGAATCTCTTGGGGACATCATCGCTAGGATGATGAGGTGCTTGACAGTTCTATCAGGGAGGTAACCTTATGTACTCGGAACTTCACGAATCTTATCCTTGAATGGTTTGTTAATGCTCCATACAAGAGACGAAGTCATATAATTTTAAGAAGAGCACCCTAAATCCCAAAAGTCGTTGAACTTCACCACGCCGTCATATAGACTGCGTGACAACGCCTACAAACAGAGCAGAGGTATTAACGTTCGTGGTGTCCAGAGGTGTATTTGAATATAACGCCAATGCACATGGCAAGGTTTATGAACAGGCCTAATATAATAATCGATAATCAGGAGCAAGTACTTGAATTTTTATTATGAGAAATTAATACCATGAAAAGTTTAATTTTCAGCTCCAACTTGTTTAATGGACAATTTTGATATAAAGTATAATATAAATCACAAAATAGCTCTATACTGATAAGCAAATGCATTGAAACGATGAAACGAAAAGTCATTGAAACTTTAATTTAAAAATTCAATCTGCCACGCCCATTTTTTAGTCGTCGATACATCACAATCAAATAAGTGGGTGGTTTTTAATTCCCTGCTTTATAATTGAATACCACTGGTGACCGAGATTGCGATGTACCGTCAGTGTACGCTGGACATGGCGAAGAGTCCCTTCTCTCACGACGCAGATATCGTCACAAAAACAGAAGCACGCTCGATTGATTTACAACGATATCTTTCAGCACCAAGTCTGGTGTATCGATAAGCGTCATGTCCGTCATAGAAATTGTTTTTTAAAAAAAATCTACTCTGGTGACAGACAACAAACTGAGTGTAAAGCAAATACTTATATAAAATTTTGTTGCCGTCTTGGAGAACAAATCATAATTATTATGTACATAAAGAGACCGGATGTGTGACGTCACTATATAATGTACAATAATAAAAATACTTGTTATTTAACTCGAGACAGAGTATACAAAAAATGTTTTAAATTTAATTCTAATGTGACTGGTGACTGCAAGCTGCTTGTTTGCCTCTTATATATATGCATGGTGAACATTAGATTCTATTATATATATATTTAACCTGCTTTATTATTTTTTTACACTGCATTTGGACACAGGATTTGTCATTTTTTTTTTTCTTGGGCCCTCTTAAAATTTTGCTACAAAACGCTGTAACGTCATGGTCATTTCCATATGCTTGCGTGTTACATATTTTCATGCCTATGACGTCACAGCTTTTTTCAGCACGACTTTGTATAAGAGTGGGTTAAAAAATTCGTAAACAATTTACAATACAGAACTTGCGGTCCTATATGCAATACAATTGAATTGAATTGATTGATGTATTGACTTATATATGCAATACAAAAATTTCATGCATGCAGGTCATGTATATATTGTGTTCATTTCATATATTGTTTTACTTTTGAAGGAAAGCTATATATAAGTGAGAAAATAATTTTTCTACTTTGGCTGTCAGATCAGACAAGTAACCATAATATTTAGCATAGTAATTATTCACATTATCACCAACTAAATCTCTTAATTAATTTTTTACAAAGATGTGTATGTACCTCCCCATCAATCACGCTACCCTTCGTGAGTTCTCACACTAAATGACCTCAACTGTGTCAAAGGTCATGTACCGTTCTCCACACTGAATGCAGCTTTAAACGTCACCTGTCATCTAATACTCACACTTTACTACCCACGTCCGAATAAATATGCCGTGCACAAAATCCCCCCCTTCCTCTAGATACAATCCAAGAGCATGATATCAATTTTATTTTTAGAACTTCAAAACACATAAAATAAAAAGATAAAAAAAATAACCGAACTTTAATATAAAGTTTATTTGTATTCACAACTACCGTACTGAAAGATATTTTAATGATGCTGAGAAAATATTTTATTTCATTTTAAAATACTTCCAATACGATGAAAGTACTTTTTAATCAATGTTTATATACTTATAAGGAGATTTTAACGACCGCAAAGGTTCTCTCTATATTCCATCATGCAAATTTATGTTGTATTATATTATATTCCTTTCAACCCTTTAGAAATATGAATATAATACAACCATACAATTCGTAAATTTATTCTGATATACTCTACTAAAAGCACATCAGATATATTATATAGCTATTTAATTTAATATATATAATACATAACTTTGTACAACACGCTAATTCAGCCTTGCATACAGCATGGTACAGTGCAGATTATGTATACTTATATAATAACACGTACCTTATCATGTTTCTTATTTGTCGATTGTTACGATTCATGCAATATTTGTATAACACGACGGAATAAAATTATACATATTGAATGGTTAAATTAAAAAAAAAAAAAAAAAAAAAAAAAAAAAAAAAAAAAAAAAAAAACGAAATATTGAACAGTTACATAATACATACAGTATACATTATATATATAATATTATCAGATTTATCAGCTTCCAAGTGTACAGTCGTTGACTAAGAAAATTTCCATTTGTAGCCTTGTTAATTCAAATTCGTATTAAGAATAACACAGAGCATGGTGATTATTTGATTAACAAGGCTGCAAGTTGAAAATTTTCCAAGGCGACAAGTGAACATAAAATTACCATACAGCCAAAACCTTTTAACACGTGTTTATCAGAATCTATATAATGTATTTTTCTTTTGTATCATGATGGGGATCTGACTTTAAGATTTTGACAGGATAAACTGCATCTAAAGTGCATTGCATGCTGCATCCTTTATTATATCCCTGACGCTTCAAACGATTACAACAAAATAAAACAATTTAGTGTGCATGCTCTCACAAGTTTCATTGTTTTCTTCACTGACAAAGCGCAGGCAATTACGATCGTCAGCTGTTAGGGCGTGAGGCGTGAGCCAGCAACAATGTAGCAATCAGTCGGCCAGCTGTCATGGGGGCGACCAATGGTCAACACCAACCCATTGTTGTACCATCGCGTAATTATATTGTTGCGTCGTCGCTATAATAAACAACAAACTTTTGGTACCGTTACAGCTTTTAGAAAATATTTAGATTTATTAAATATACAGAAATACTTAATTCAGTCATTAAAAGATTGTTCTTTTTTAATCGCCTTTATTTAAGAGCATTATAAATTTAAAAAAAAAATCTTTTGTAAGAAGAAATGTACCGTTTTATTATTTTATTATTATTATTATTTATATGTGTCACTGCTTCAAAATATTTATAAATATACAAAAACTTGTGTGTTTACTTGATAAATTTTATCAAATAAACACACAAGTTTTTGGCCTTGTTAATCATTATGCCCCGTAATTCTTTTTAATTTTCTTACGAAGCTAAGTAGTGTGCTACGGCGTCCTATACGACATGAATGCCGTATCAATTTCCGAGTATGTGAAAGATCCTTTGTGGATAACACAGGGTATAGAGGTTATGAGATATTAACAAGACTGCAGCAAGTGGGAAATTTTCTAAGGCAACGACTGTACAACAGATGCATGATATTTACTTTTATGAAGGAGAAAAAAAAACTTCAAATAGAACTACGTTCACCTTTTATTTATTTAATTTAAAATGCTACCATATAGAATTCTTTTGTGGAACCTCATTCTATTTTTAGCATGATAACTTTAGCTGAAATTATACCGTGATCACTCGTATTGAGATCACCACTGCAACACACTTAATTTCAATTGGTTTCACTTGGTTCTATTATAGAATTGTTTTCTCTATTTGTTTTAAAGCAGCCTGAGAGAGTCATATAGAGGATATTCATCCATGCAGCATCAGCTCGCGGGCTACACAAGGAAACTATTCTGGAGAAGAGAAATGGTGTCTCTAGGGAGACAAATGACTTGGGCGTACCGACACGAAACAGGAATAACTCGAGCACACAAAAAATTAAATACGTTCAACTTGATTTTAATAATAAATTATGTTGATTTGTAGCTATCTGAAAATAAACTAAATTGAATAGATAAATTTAACTTTAAAAATATTTTTGTATAATTTGGTGAACATAATTTCAATACTAAATCAATCAAATTGAATGTTTTTATTCTGATACGTGGGAGTTCCAACGTGCAATTTTATGCGAAATGGACTTCACAATTTTTATATACCTCCTATTACGATAATGACATTGAAATTATTATTGTGAAATTGCAAATTTGCATGGATAGCTTCAATTTTTTTGCAAAGATGGAGATAAGCTGTATTATATAGAATTGCTTTAGGCTTTTTAGACTCGCAAAACAACAGGGTATGAATAAAGGAACAGGTAATATACTGCTACAATATTTCTCTATATAATATGATGTTCACCGCTTCATAAAAACGTTTTAAAAAATACGATTTATGGTTTAATACATGCACACACATTTTGATCATTTGTGTGGGTCAGGCTCCACATGCAGATCTGAAGTCAATACATCAATAAATTCAATTTTTGATATACGACAGTTCAAACTATTAAATAATTAATCGAAGAACAATGAAAAATATATAACATTATATGTTTATAGTAGACGGTTATGCAGATTTATTATTTAATTTTAAGTCTTTAAAATTTCACTGGTTCTGCTCAAAATTTCTGCATAGCAGACTTAAATTACATCAATTATATTTGATATATACGTAAATATAATAGCACCTTTTGGTCACGTTCCATCACTAATCCCGCTATATATCGATATATCGTGACGTCAGCCCCACCTTTATTGTGGCTAACACGCGATGTCCACGCGGTTCCTCCTCACAATGCATACATTAGTCCAGCTGGCCGCACGCGTGGGTGAGATCACCTGCCTCACCAGTTTACCTTTCCTTGACCCTGGCACCAGTTAAAAATGTGCCCGCTGTGTTGCTATCGCAGTGATCTGGAGGATTCTGGTGCTCATTGGGCACGATTCACAAAGGAGTTATCAACAAAGTTATCCATGCAAGTTTCTTGCTCTCCGCGAATGATGAGGTTGGTACTAGGCGTATAGTTAGTGAGAAACCTGTGTATCTTTTTCCGTGAATCGGACCAATAAACGGAGCTTTCTGACTCCGAAAACCAACCCCATTTGTAAATTTCCTTAAGGCGCTTAACCTGAGATATTCGGACGAAAAAAGTCGTATCGACAGATGTTCTTGAAATTAATTTGGTAGACTTACAACAATTGTCCAAATACTGCTGATTTTTTTTCAGATTTTTTTAACCGTTGGTTTAATTATAATTAATTTATTCAAATGTGTATTTTGTATCCTTTCAATGTTAAATTTTTCAATCAACATTGCACAAAAACGGCTCGAGAATTTTTTTAAAATTTTACATAGATTAAAAGCTAATTTTTTGGACTATTTTTCTGAATTGTTTTCATATATTTCAAACCGTGGCGATGATCGTTTCTGATATGTCCTAAGAAACTTGGCAACGCTCTCAGGGACTGTAGTTACCACCCCCTCCTATTAAATTATTCGCAATACTATTGCAACAGTGTTGCCAGATTTGCCAGTGTAGCCACGCCTCTTGACCTTGACAGACAAATTTTCAGGTTATACCTTAATTAATTCACAGGTAATAACACAGGTAATGCAAATCATATTATACTTGCGAGGAATAAAAATAAAATACAACATGATGATATTTTGCATGGAATTTTTTCCTTTGAAGAAAATGTCATCTTCATAGCTAAAAACAAATGGAATTGACGTTTTCTTTTTGTAAGAAAATTTTATGCACTAATATAATTAGAAAATTTGATTCTTATTATAGAAATACTGGCTTAAGTCTCAAAATATGAGATTTTACCTTTGCAATATTACTTTTTATTATAGTATATTCTTTACTCTTTTTAAGTTCAATGTAAATGTTTTTATAAAAAAATGGTATGATACAAAGGGTTTGAAAGAGCGAGTCTAAAAGCCCCCATGGAGACGTGCTAACTTGACACCCAAATTTTCCAAGCTGCCAGATTGGCACACATTAAGTTTCCCGCTCAAGGCGGCTTCGTCTTTCAGTGAAGGGTCGGTCGGCTTCCTTTGGCTCGCTACGCATCTGCCGTGCGTGCCTCGCGTCTTCAATCTCAGCTTCTCCCACCTCACTCCCACATAAGATCACATTTCATGCAAATGCCAATCTCAAGAGTCCATCGTTCGCCACCATCAGATTGTATATTATTTAAAATAAGGCCAACGACATATACAAAAGAAGTACTGAACATACAGCTGTCGATGTAACTTTCGTATTTTAATAGTCACTTATCATGAATTGAATGAATTTAGATTAATTTTGATTGTCCATGTAGATAATTTATTTATCTCATTCATCTAAGTTAGCATTTAAAATAGAGTTAAATAGCTAGTCGACGATATACAGTGTATTATTATATTATGTCAAAGTCATTGTTAGTGTACAGTTTGCTTACATGAAAATTTTACATTTTTATATTATGGTTCATCGTAACCATCATTTCATTGGTCACTTTCTTGTCTTACCCGCCTACTTGATGGTTTGCTGTTCATTTGCCTGAACTTTTTAATTACAATAGATTCAATAATTATAAATTTTTTAGTAAACAAACTGTACAACTGTTATCACTCAAAGTATGGTATATATCAAAGAAAATAAAAACGTTATCATACCTGAAATATTTTATAATGCCTCATCTACCTTGCAGAATATAAATTCTCGTGCAGTTATCTGATAAAGCTGCAGATATTGCCAAGTACTACCAGATGTAAGAACATTGTTGCGGGACACCTCTGGAATTCTGAACGTCTTCCTCACGACACCGACTTTCGTGACAAACATGAGAATATTTTAGGGGAGGAAAAATATCGTACACCTCGGGGCAGCGCGAACGTTACCCTTGCTTTATTTGCTAGAACAAGAGATCAGATTTGCAATTTTGGGGGGGGGGAATAAGAAGAGAAACCATTCTATCAATATAATCGTTCAAATTCAACACACTTCCAAATAGACTGTATGACAGTGTCCACAAACAGAGCAGGGGTTCATGCTGTCCCAAGATGTACACTTTCGTTAACATAAATGTTAACATTGCAAATATAATACAAGCAATTGATATTTATTTTTAAATATATTTTTAGTCCGTAAACAAGATGTAATCTCTATAAGATGACGTTTTATTAATTAATCCAAATGTCAGTCATCAGTCACCGATGATGGACACTGGAATTAATTAATAAAGTGCTAAATTAAGTATACTAATATAGCTATAATATACACAATACCCTCAGTGCATTGCATGCCATTACAATTATGAGGGTATGTAATTGACTTTTCAAAATGTCAGAAGTAAATTTGATGTGTATAAATTTAGAACAGGTGTGTGAAATACAGTTAATAATATATTATTTCGCTGTTATAAAAAATAGTTAATTATTATGACAACTCTACAACATAGTTAAATATCGACTATATAATAATAGAAATTAGCAACAAAAAAAATTGTATATTATATTTAAAATAACAGTAATAAAATTATTGTAATTAATTTATTGTTTCTTCAAACATTTCATTATATAAATTTAAATTTTGTTCAAAAGATACTTTTTTGTCACTAAAAACGTAAAAATTAAAAATGAAATATAAAGTTAAGTAATATTATTATAGTGTCATAAATTCATTTAAATTCTTTTCTTGAGTCGATCTATGGAAAATTAAATGCAAAAATTGATAATTCAAAATCGTGTTTGTTTGTTTTTTTTTTTGTGATTTTTATTTGTATAGTTTTGTTGGTATCAAATTATTTGAGCCATAATCACTCAACAAAAATCATATGAAAATTAAAATATTAAGTTTCTTTTAATTAAATATAAATTTCAGATAATTAAGAAAATCCTGAACAATCATATCAACAACAGTATAGAAACACTAATTTTTTATGTTAACATCCCGCGAGTTGATACAACGCTCTGCTGCGGATATATAAAATATCCACACGAGAATCTACAAACAATGCACGATTTTGATATAAAAATAGTCGGAACGTGATTTTTCTGCTGCGTTTCTTTCTAACTCTCGTTTATATTTATGCATAAAAAGAATAAAAATATTAGCTCACCATTTGAAATATATATATTTATATTACATATAAAAAAGCCTCACAGATTTGAAGATTTGCAAATGATATAACCTTGACTCTCTGATTTGCTTCTAGCTATGAAAATATTTCACTCATGTCTCTCTCAATCCTGATGATGCTTTGTATTTATTTAAATCCATTTGATTTTGACGTTGAGTTCAAGTTCCGCGGTCTGTTTTTTAGCCGCAGGTCTATTTAATCCTCTGTTTATTTTTCAAATGGGCGTATCGGTTTTAATGCTTAGGCTTATATGTCTACACTGTCTCACTTTTTTGTTTGGTAAATTAAATTAATGAATGATCATTATTTTAATATTGTACTTGAAATATATAGTCATAATTCTCTGATTTTAGCAAAAGATAATTTATAATTTTATATTATGGTTAATATTTAATAATTTCATCGATACAAAAAAGTACTATATTTAGGAAGTATTATTTATAATGTACTTGGCTTATAAAGTCTGTTCGTATATGAATTAATACACAAATGGAGAATCAGGTTTTTCTTATGTTCCCTGTAGAAGGTTCATCTATCTGTTGATTCATATAATATTTTGTAATATCAAATGATCTTATGATCATATATCACAGTTTTCACAGAAAAAAAATAACATATATGGATTTAAGCTCTTCTATCATTGATTAAATGCACGAAAGAGTTATACAAAAAGTCAGAAATTTATATCCACTATAATTTACCCACTAATTAATTATATACGGTTAGCGTCATTGACACTGAACGTGGTTATATTGATAACCCTTCTCTTCCTGAATCGCTCCTATATTTTTTATTTGGCTTGGTATACAACAAATAATCCAGATTGATTTTATTTTCATATTGATTTTTACAGTGTACAAATATTTTGTCAGCTCATCCATCAAATTCAATACGACAGTCATTTGAAACAGCAGCAGCAGCGATTATAAAAAATTATTTCAAGGTCTAACTGTTGTGCGATACTGCGACGATCCATGCAAAATGTGATGGATAAAAAATTAGCATGGAAGATAATTACGGCCGTTAAAATGTTTCAACTTGTATATGTAAGACCTTATTAGGGCATACCAACAAGTTAGCTACATTTTAATATTGATTATAGTTGGATATATTATCAAGGACACGGCTATTTAAAATAGAACACTTAAATAAAAATGTCTTAAAAGTAAAGAAGGAATCAAATATTGTAAAAAAAAATGATATCATGTATACTGATGTATTATAGCACTATTAGTATAGAAAAAAGACAAAACACACATTATACGATATATTTATATTAACATTATGATATGCTAACATCAGAATATTACATAAAATGGAATATTAATGAATTTTTTTTTATTTGATTTTCTTTAATACAAATATCATAACACTTCAGTTGAAAATTTAAGCAAATTTTCTTCATTTAACCATCGAGAAAATATAAGTATAAAATAAATCCTGAAAAAGAATTACTATGAATATATAATATATAATACAAAAGCATAACAACGCCCTTATAAAAGTCAGCCATCATTCAAATTTATGCCATGCTATGTAATAAATACGATCGTTATGTAGAAAAAAAAAAATTGTCCATTGGAAATACGAGTAAATTATCGTGATGTTAACTTTACGATAATAGTCTGAAGGTTTATTGCACTTTGAGAAATATCAAAGGTGGGTGGACACTTCAATTGCTCGTGGCTGTAATTTAATATTACTATACAGTACCGATACATGCAATATCATAACTTGAAGTACAATTAAGTTATCATTGAATTTATATCGATAATTTTATTAAAATATTGTCAATAGTACAACTGATGCTGACAATATTTTAATGTTTTCAGATTTGTAAATAAATCACAGATTTTTTTAAACAATTGAAAATTAAAATTATATTAATATAAATAATTTTTAGCTTAAAATGTGTAAATCCATTGGTAATACAGTCATAAAATAAGATAAGTACACTTGCAACTGAACAGAAATTTAACCATATTATCTTACTTCTTAGTTAAAACTACGCTTTAAAGAATGTGCCTTTTTTACAATATTTTCCACGACAGTATATAATTAATTAAGATACTTTACGTTTCTAATTTAGTGAAAATAAGCTTTACTTAATTATATATTTTGCGTAAATATAATCTTCAAATTATACACTTAACATTTTCGCACCATATATATATAAAAGTATATCACAGAGTTCCGCATTGTTAATAATTTTCGCACTGAAAGGGTGACCTTGAAACTTACGAATTTTCGGCAAATCATTACGTCACAAGTTGTCTTGCTGTTAGCAGGTAATAATTAGCCGTCGCTCTACATGCAGTGAGATAAGATCGAAAACTGCGAACTTTATGTCGATCAAATTTATGGTGGGTGGGGCAGCTTTCAGACAAACGGTGATTGGCGTTAGTATCACACAAAGATATACAAATAATAGCATGTAACCATTATTATATTATATTTGAGTGCAATAACGTTTGTATAAAGATTTATGAAAATGGAGTGGATAAAGAGTCTGGCATCGACTCAAAAAGAGTGAACTATACAGTCTGATTGTTGTGTAACAAAGTACCGCTTTGCAAATTTATTATGACGTGCCTAGATTACTCAATGAAAATAAGAAAGCTGTTCAGCTATGAAATTTGTTGATTTATTTATTTTCAATATTATCTTACGTAAATACAATTGGAGCTAAATTTAAACAGAACAATTTTGGCCAATGATCGATAAATTAGCTCGTGAGGTGCTCTTATTGAAAATGTATAAATTTGGCCTTCAACTTTGAAGCACGCGCATGATTATTAAAAATAATCTGAGCAGTGGGAGTATGCTTATGTGCATATTTATAATATAAAATATAATATAATTATAAAATATAATATTTATAATGGACAACATACATGAAAATTTTCTATTGCAGAAATAAATAGAGGGCAATAAATTATGTTACTCTGAATTTTTTCAGATTTTTTTGAGATCCGGAACTATAATTTTTAAATAAATATTGAAAGTTCTGTAAGTTAAGTTAGCATGCACCACTGAATCCTTAATAAAAAGGATATAGAACCGAGACGCCTATTGACGCCTCCAGGGAGCGTGGCCGCACTTTCAATAATTATTTAAAAATAGTTCTGGATTTCAAACAAATCTGAAAAAATTCAGAGTAGCATATAATAAAAAAAATTTGATGTATGTTGTCCATTACATGTAATACAGTTTATAGATCAATGTATTTTATATTTATGAATTGATTGGGTTTTTCCGAAGACATTTCATTTTTTAACGCTCTTGCTTTCCACAAGGTATAATACTCCATTGGAATAAAAATGTCCGATCCGACCATGTACAGCCGGATCGGACATTTATTTTTGAATATGCACAACGCACCTTGCTCGAACGTTATACCCCTCTGCTTTGTTTGTAGGCGTTGCCACGCAGTCTCACTTTCTTTAATATTTTTATTGAATTTGTTGCTAGATTGAGTGCCCTTCAATTCTCAAAATTTGAAATTTTCTTCTCTTCGTCTCTTATAATGGACCAAAAGATAAATTTCGTGTTACCCCATGGTGTAATTCATGATATCCTAATAAACTCTTTTACCTTGTTATATCCAGTGATAACACATCCATCAGTCATTATCAATGTCAAGTTTCTAGCTGCATCTCAACATCCTAAGCCTTGATTTGTGTACTATAGCTAGCTATCTATTAAACCGATAACATAGTATTCATTAATAAATATCAAGCGTTGCTTTATTTTGAATTCCATACAGTAGTATAATCCTGATTTAAAAAAAAAAATTAATTTAATTCCTGAACGGTAATCTTTATAATACAACGCATACTTTTTTTGCTTTTTTCTTTATTAATAACACCACCATGCTCGCTATATTATATGTTGTGTCCTAAAATACTGCATGGTCCTACTGCAGAGGACTAAAAGTGTTATATTTTTTCAGACTTTTTCAACCCTCTATAGCATCCTCGTGCTGAAAAATGCTGTGACGTCATATTCATGCACCACCTTCTCCTATACTAGTGTGTTAAATATTCGCATGACTATGACGTCACAGCATTTAGAATGGTGTTAAAAACGTCAAAAAATGTTTAAAAAAAATTACTTCTCGAGGTCGTCCAACTATATGTTACATTAAAAAAATCATGAAATTTGTCCATTGCATGTTGATATCACTATAATATTACAAGTACTGCAAATTATTTCATTATAACAGTATGTTATTCAACTTCCTGTACAAAAATATTCCGGTCTTCTTAGAAAATAAATTTCATTGAACCATGTAATAATAATTATTTTTATTACTTTCATTTTAAACATCGCAACATCTGTTACATCTAAAAAAAATCTGTAACCAATAAAGAGATTATATTTATTTTGTAAAAATGTTCTGAGTATATAATTATTAAAACTTGTTAAACAAAGATCTCGTTAACGAGTGCACGACTTGTTGAAGTTAATTTCGCGATAAACACACGTCGGCTCGCACCTATTGTTATCTTGAACACGTGTCCTATCTCGTGTGGCAGCATTACACGACTGTTACATCAACATGCCGTACTTGCTACTGCACAATTTTATCCTTCATAAAGTAAAATACATAAAAATCAAATAACTTCACGCAAATTTTAATTCCGAGAAATTCTATTTCTTTATGTACATCGATGTATTATGTTATTTTTTTTTATATAAAGTAATATAAGCGTGTGAATTTTATAACGGGGTTATTATACCACGGCTCAAATATATACTAGTACATGTTCTACAATATTTTATATTTAAAATTAATTATTTCAAATATTCCAAGGTTTTACTGTATATATACTGTATTGCATGATGACTATATTAAAAAAATAACCACTAATATACCTTGGCAAAAACGATGCTGATGGGGGTATTGTATATAATCCACTCTAACAGACACGATAAAAAATATTACATGAAATGAAAAATGTTAAGCCCAGTTGTAAATAAATCATCGATATAAATATAAACTATAATGAAGGAAAAAAAAAAAAAAAAACAGTTGAAAAAATAATATTTTTGTTGTAAGTACTTTCTCATATTGCACGTGCGACAGCTCGGCATGAAAAGACGAAGTGTCATCAGCTACTGACAAGACTGACAAGTGCAAGGAGACACGTCCCCCCCCCCCTCCACTTCCTCCTAGCTGCATCTTCAAGGCGACCTGACCCATCGCAACCTTTGACCATGCAAATCGAGCAAATTTTTCAGACATTACATGTACAGCTAGAGGCCTTGAAAAAACGCTGAATTATTACAAAACAAAATTACTTATTGGCATTTATTTTGCATGCAGGTGTTGATCTTAAATTAAATGTTGTAATTTTATTTTTAATTTACAGTATATTGTAAAATTTCAAAAGCTAGATTATTTTTTAATTAATTTTTCTTCTCAGAAACAGCAATAAAGTTATACGCGTTCTTTTAAGGTTAAAATAATAAAATTGTATTTCATTCATTTACTTAACAATTTAACAATATAAAGCTTGTTCTCTTAGCCTCGTCTCTGTGTTGCAAGCTCAATTGACTCTTAACATATTTCATTATTCATTATTGATGTCATCACTGATTGACATTTCCTATTAGTTATTACAAATATTATTATAGGGTGACAGCGTCTAGGCGCACTTGCTGCACAAAATCTTACATAATAAGCTTGACGCAGTGGTACTTCTCAATCGTAATCGGATGGTCGTGAGTTCGATCCCATGCAGGTACCGTAGGATTTTTCAACATGACGCCAGTAATTATAGAGAATACCCACTCGTGAATCCAGAAGGTGGCAGGTGGCATCATGTATCAATTGACGACCATCCTGATTGAGGTTTCCATAGTTCCCTCAGCCAAATAATGGGATAGATTTCTATAACAAGCGTCGCTCCGATTTGGAAGGGACACATAAAATCCTAAGCAATGCTAGGAATTTAATGCCATGTATATCATAACGTCACTTGTGACCATTACCCTCCTAGTTAAAAAAAAATACATATATAATAATCAATAAGTCGTTTTGTCGTGACGTCACGAGCTATAGGTCCGGTCACGTAAATACGAGACAGACGACGGCGAGAGAGTCTATCACAAGAAAGAAGTAACCCCGGAAAGAGCTCATCAAGACAGAGGGCGTGTCACCGACGTCTAGCTCACGATTTATCTTCTTCCTCCAGACAATTTAAATAAAGTCCCCTTGTACCTGCATTTGAAACAACAAGTCCTTTCATTCAGGCTCTACAGATTTTCAAGCTAATGATCCTTTAGTAATTAACTTGTGGTTTACAAGTCTATAAAATAATTAAAATATACCGGTAGGTCTGCTGTATAGACGAAAATATCCATTTTATACTTTTTTTTTTAAGATGAAAAAATGTACCGTAAACACATAAACAAAAAATTGTATTTTTAAAACAAAAAAAATGGAACTTCAACACAAATTTACTTATTAGTAAATTGCTTATTACATAATAATCTATGAGACTAACTGTGTTATGTTACTTTTTTAAGAAAGGAGTGAGGCATATTTTACTTTAAAAATTGGTTTTGACACACAAAATTGGTTGCAAAAATTTAACCATTTTGTTTAATAAAGACACGAAACTTTGGAAGATGAAGACACACTATATGGGTATAATTAAAACGTTATCTTATCAGAAAATTTTTGTAAACAAACACTGAGTAGAATGTTATGTTGCTATATAATCTGCGACCTGAACTCGCGGCAGGTAAGCAAGCAAGTACTGTACAAAAACTTAATTGCAGGGATAATGATTGTAAATTTTCCACTGTCAAAAAACTACGTTTAGTATACATACTATATGAGGCTTACTTCATGTATAATAGTAGTAGCAACGTTGTCACACCTCTTTTAACTTGTTATGTTTTGTGTAATGGGTATTAGCGAAAAACACAGGTAGGCCTATTAAATAATAATATGTAACTAACCTTTCTTTATCTTTTTACTGTTAAATTAGTCATGCCTTTTTTTATCCATATAATATAAGTGGGGATAATACCGATAACATTTTTGTAGCAAAAATTTATAAACTAATGATTATTGATAAAACAAATTGATAAATATATCACAAATTCAATTTATATTATTCACGTCTGATTTGCGCCTGCAGCATTCGAAACTATACTGACTGCTGTACTTTCTTGTACTACAATATGCATGTTGCCCCTGCAGTTCCAAAAATATATCACAATTAAGATTTCTGAAAGTACATTATTTTGGATATTACGAGTTGAAAAACAACAATAAATACGTCCATGCAATAAATCCATTAAATTTGTCATCATAGAATATTACTTAATTAAATTTGTATTCATTCATTGAATTTTATTTCGAGTTTTATATAAGAAATACGAGCTCCCGGGATAATGATCCCGAAGGATTTTTCTTCAATTTTTATCTTTTAGATTTAATTTTATTGTCTCACATTTTTAAATCTGTTGATACAGAAAAATCAATATTTGCAATAAAAAATAATTTTATATGATCAGGGGTGAGGTTCTCGAACCTACCTTTAACAGCAGATGTAAGGGTGGACTTATGCTGGGTCTTTTTGAAGCTTTAGGACGCCGTCCAAAACACACACTTAACCAAGGCATATTTATATCAAATAAAGTTCCACTTAATCAGTTAATTATGATACAACAATATTATCAAAATGTCATAAATACACCGGCAAACACATTTTCATCTAGTTTTGTTTACACTTAACTAATTTACATTTCTATTTATTAGCATCAAGTCACTATGGCAACGAGTTTATTTATAGAATATTTTACCCTCTTTATTAGGGCGCAAACTGCGAGGTTTTAGCTCAGCACGTGCTTGTAGACTGCTACACAGGCAAGCTCGCGTCCTTCTCTCTGCGAGAACTCGCAGCGACTGTGAACGAAAAGAGCGGGAGCGGGCGCAGCGACTCTCCCGCGCGCCTTTCGTTTGGGCTGCAGCGCCGCCACCATCAACACAATAATAAAGACGCGAGTAATAACTTTTATTTTCATCAATATCTTAACCGCAAATCTAATTTCATCAATGAAATTTTCTCCAGTTATTGTATCTTGTATAATGATGCTTCTCTATTAATTTTAATTTGTTGCACTGTTTAGAAATAAAGGTACATAAAAAATATATTCATATTTTCCCCATCCTCACGCACTATCGGAGTTTTTTTTTGTGCCGTACACGCGGCATCATATAAACATCACCTCGCGGTATTGTTGTTGCTTGCTGCCTGAGGCATAGAGAGATTCAACAATGGAAAGAAGATAATCGCGATAACATGGATGCAACTCTTCTAAACACAAAGTTAGGAATAAAAAAATAATTACAATGATTATTTTTTTCTATTAAAAAAATATCTTGATTATTATTTAAATGCAGAACAATCAAAAAAAACTTTGTTGCTTTAACGCAGTGAATATTTTCAATAACCAATATAATTTTAATAAAAAATTGAATTGTTACGCCTATTTTAACGTTAAAAAAATCCTACCCTGGGGACATAGCATATTACATTTTGTGTATTATGCATTTGACTGAAAGTCCAACAAAGTATTAAAAAATTGCTAGGCTAGAAAGACAGTATCGTATACATATAATACGATCATATACGATACATTTTTTGTTATATTTTATGCATGCGATTTTTCCTTACAAGAAATTTTCAGCTCCACACAAATAAAAATATCACTGGCTTAACTCTTAAAAAAAATAATAATAATAACACTATATATTATATTATTTATATATACCTACTATTATCATGTTTATATAATTATTATATCATTATTAATATTTTTGTAAAACAACATATATTATCAGGAATATCAGGATGAAGACTATATTTTAATAAGAAGTTAAAAATACAACAAATTTAATTATCTAATGTTTTCTCTTGCGGTATAATAGCATAAGCAGAAACTTAAAATATACACGTACAAGAGCTGAATCAACAAATCAAATTTTCTCATTATCAGCTCATTCTAATAGTAGTTAAAACTTAACTCCTTCAGTTTATAGCTAAAACATCATTTTGTCTCCTTTCCCCACGGTACTTGCACAATATTTACATTTCATCCAAATATTTCTCCTCCTTTAATCCTCTAGTATACAGTAGACCGTTTATTTAACTTTGCCATATTATTGTAAGCTGCGGCAAGGGGGAAAATTTTCCCACATGAGCTAAAAGACGACACTCGTACCCACTTCATTAAACTGCGTGACAATATTTTCGAATATTTACGAAAATATCCTGCAAGTGTCAAGAACATCGAACAGCATGACTGTTTGATACAAAAATCAACAACATGCACATTGAAAAAAATATTGTAAAATATAATTAAAAATTATATCATCAAGTTTATTGTTTTAATTTATATATCGAAAATCTCTATAAAAAAAAGTTATTTTTGATAACCTATTTTTATTTCTTATTTATATTGTATATATATTAAATAGCAACAACATTTGAGACCACCAGATGCAAGAGAAGGCTAAGAGCTATTTTCCTTATCTCTGTAAGATAAAAATGACCTTTTTTGCAAATAAATAAATTTAATAATACTGTAAGTTGATTTCCTGTGCATCTCGAGTAGGCCTAATTTTTTTTATGTAATAGCCTCATAAAATATAGAGAGCTTGGGTATTATTATTAGCCTTCGTATAGCTGGTAAAAATATTAAGAAAATATGAATGTTTCCTATTGCTACTGTATTGTACATCAGGATTTTTACTCCAGCTAGTGCCTGCCCCAAGAACTCACCCAAAAGTCCCAGAACTGTCTTTTCAGTGTAATTTCTTAAATAAAAATATACTAACATAAAGATGTTATAGTATCCTTTTATATACTCCTATGCTGTAACCTTAGTATTGTCTATTATAGCACGTACATAAAAGTAAACTTATGTTATAAGAATGCATTTTATGGCATCGTGATATAAAATATTCCTCTCACAATAATTCGTCACGCAGGGGATGAGGGCGTGTCTGGTGCATACAAAGTCACATTTCCTTGGTGCATGCATGCTGCATATATGGTCGGGAGGGTGGGCATGAATCACTTCCGTTATGACACGCTCCATGGTCCGAGCAATATAAGCCATTGCATTTATATGCATTGAAGTATCCGGCAATAAAGGTCATTTTATTATAATAAAATATAGGATTAAGGATGTTATTAGTGAGTTTTTATTTTATTCAGAGTTAGGGTTGCTTGGATTTGTTTTTATATTGCGAGTATGTATACTATTGTAGGGTAGAAAAAAATACTTCCTGATATCATGTTACAAGCTATTTGAGCAGAATTTCGGATGTGAAAATAAGCATAACTCCACCCTAAAAAATAAGGTGCTTATAGTTTTATTGTATTTTTATTAAAAAGTTTACGTACTAAAATGTAAAAAGTTCATACTTACGAACAACATTATTATGGATTTTTTTTTAGTGAATATATATTACATTGTATTTAAATTACTATTTATTATTACAGATTGAAATTTTAAAATTTCTAGCTACACAGAAAAAAAAATAGTTTTTATTTTTTATGTCGGTTAGCTGCACAATCAATTCTTGAATCATTAAGAATCAGATAAAACATCTGTTCAAAGAACATAAAAAGGAAATAATATAATTCTGGATTCTCATTTTATTGTGTATTTACTATATAGGACTCGTACAATCAGGGAAAAGATAATAAATAAATAAATAAATAAATAAATAAATAAATAAATAAATAAATAAATAAATAAATAAATAAATAAATAAATAAATAAATAAATAAATAAATAAATAAATAAATAAATAAATAAATAAATAAATAAATAAATAAATAAATAAATGTATACATGATATATATTTTTTCCCTGGTACAATACTAAGATTTTACTGCATGCATGTAACTTCGAATTTATTATATAAACGAATATTTAATATTGACCATTTTGACTTCCTCTATCATCCCCCTGACTCTATCAAGCCCCCTCTGCATGTATTTTTTTACATTTGACGCGCAGTAAATCAAAACAAACGCGATGTGACGGGCATTACTAAAGGCTATATAACTTACTTGCTAGCGTGTTGTTTATACTTCTTATTACTGACTACCACGCACCATTTATTGACTTTCCAAAACATCAATATCTCATCCATGAAGGATATTATTTTTTTCTATTGTATTTTGTAAGGACGTGCAAATGAAAATGTTTGACGTAAGAACTTCGTGAGCAAGTTAATTTCTCTGATATAACTTTGTAACACTTGTTTGTGAAGTTTTGACGTGAGTTTTTAAACGTCTGTCTAAAGAGTCATGCAATCTATTGCTATTTTTAAACGAAGGTAAAAAGGCTTGCTGGCTGCACCCTTTATATTAATCAAGGTTAATCAAGGACTTAAGTTTTTTTTCTTTTTTTTTTTTTACAGCTTGCGGCAGGGTAATGGGTAGGGAAAGGATGGTGGCCACGGCCTGTTACGCGTCCCATGCATTATTTGCTAAGGTGAGACTGAGGAAACAGTGGAAAACCTCTGTCAGGACCTCATCTTTTTCCATTTCTGCAGTAAAATTTGTTGAGATTCCATTCTTAAGGAGGTAAGAAAAGCAGCCATGCAGTCTATATACTATTCCAAAATCGTTCTACTTTACCGCATCTCCATGTGTTTCATATACACTGTCTGACCATACCCACAAATTTTATAGAGCAGTGATAAGGCTGATGCTCCGAGAACATTGTTCTCTGGTTCATGCTGTCCCAAACAAGAACGAAAAAGTACAGAATTTTGAAAAATATCTTTTACATGTCCGATATGACATTTAGTTTGGATGTCCTTCAATTATAAAATTATAACCTTAATATTTGACACAGGAGAAATCATGTAATCTGTACCGGCCGACAGGTGATCAAGAAATGCCTTATCGAATTGCCTGTATGTGTAGGCATTTCTTGATCTTCCGTCGGTACATTTCCAGCATAATTAATTCCAATGTTTCTGCATGAGGGCGAGAATAAAAAGCTCTCGAGTGCACATCGACTGTTTATCTCATCAGTCATCTGCAGTGTCCAGCATTGGCCAACAATCATTATCCTCTGAGAGATGATGGGCCGGCGCTTCCTCGTGAGCAGGCCCACGTTAATTCATTGCGCACTGAGACAAGTGCTGGTAATGTTGTTCTTGCAGCTGCTGCCAATTAATTAAGACGCTCCATTAATAAGATCTTTTTATACATGGACATTTTTTATAATTGCATGCAATTTCAACATAATTTTAATTGAAATAATTTAAATGCAAATGGTTGTATTTATGTATTATGTAAAGATATAGATGAAATCATATTTATATTTAGTATGCATATCACTATAATTTATATAGCAGCAGGATTTATTAAATAAATTTATTTAATTTATTAGGATTTATTACTGCATGGTATATATATCTTGATATACCATGCAGTAATACCATAGAGGGGTCCTTGTATAATATGTGTATAATTTTTTCATTTATAAATATTTCAATAAATTTTAAGTTAATGAAGCGAAAAATAAAAAAAAACGCATCATTTAATGTAAATTATAATTCAACTTAAAGACAACACATTACTTATTATAAAATTCATATTTTTAAGTGTTTTAATTTTATATTAAATTATATACGGCCTAGACCTCCAAGCTAAATTTTTTTCTTGGAAAGTAAAATCTCCTTGCAAAAGTCAAAAAGTATCGATCTTCTGTTTGTCTATGTTGCATGTTGTTATCAAATACACTTATAATTTAAAATTCAGGTAAACAATAGAGCACGCTTTCTTTGCTCTCGTCTGTACTTTTGAGCGAACTATAAAATCAGAACTGTCAATTTTCTTAGTCAGCTTTGATCCTTTTTCTTAAATCAAGATAACATTGTCGTCCCAATTTTTAAGAACAAAAAAAGTTAGAATACATTTTGTGTTTTTGAAACAACTAAATATGATCTGGGATTGAAAGGACATGATTTTTCACTTTTAGACAAAAAACAAAAGGACCAGCAGATACAGGTATTGTGATCGAGTGGGAATGTGGTGTGGACTGCATCGTTTTTCACGTCAAATCATTGAACTAGAGCCGAACATGTTTGGCGAGATTGATCAAGAAGAAATTCTGACAGAGCCGCCGCTACTTGTGTGTAATTTGTTGAAACTCAATACGGATTTATATAACCAGAGTCTTATTTAAACATCAGTGCAGTTATATTTTCTCTGTAGATCGTATTTCAATGTAAAGTTTCTTGTTTACTTCCTTGTTACAGAGATTTCATAGCCTGTATATGTTTCACTGCTCAATATTGTCTTTTATAGTTTCAAGATTTTACCAATACGTGTTCGGAATTGCAGACAAAATCACTATATTGTTAATTTTGAGAGTTCAAATATCAAGATTTCTCACTAATAACTGTGTAGTTAGCGAGAAGCCTGCTATTTTCTGGACATCTTCTTCGCGAATCGTGCCTATAAAAACCAATAGGAAAATTTAATGTACATATTTATTATAAATAACTACATAAGACATTATATAATGGATTCTACTGATTTAAAAAAATATATCTATATATTTTACGGTATATATAGGAATAGAAATATTTCAAAACAAATAATATTTAAAAAATTATACAGCTACTTTTCCCCTGATTTTCAATACAATTGTTAACATTATAAAATTATTTCATCGGTGTATTTATGAGAAAATGCAATTTCTCACAAATACATAAAAAAAATGACTTGCCCCCTAAATCTGATAATACATTATTTAAAGGTATCATTTCATTTCTATATAACTGTAATTATATTTTTTGTTACTTAAAAATGTTATTCATAAATGTGCCATGAATCTAATATGGTATCACTTTGTAAGTCACAAAAAACTTTAATAAATGCTTTTATAAAACTTGACAAAAAAAGAACTCCCTCAGAGCAACCCTAACCTAGGACGATATGGCGGCTAGTGCTCCCCTCACCAAGGATAAGCTCCGAGCAGCTTGCGAGAGACTTGAAGACTTTTTTTACCACCGGACCCGCGGCCTAATCCCACACACATCAGTAAAAAAGTAACCACAAACTAATGTCTGGCTGCCTGCACGCACACACGGAGTACAATGCCACGCAAACGAGCGAGAGATTGCCAGCTGTAACGTTGCAACAATGCTCAGATTGGACAATAAATGGCGGTATTTGAGGTATAAAAGTTCTAGTTATCAGGTATGTTCAGATGAATGTGCTGATCTGATATGAATGAAATATTTAGCAGCATTTTTTAATATGTGACACTATCAATCAACAACAGATTTAACGATTTTTTCTTGTTAAAAATATTACTTGATTGTATAATACAATATGTTTTTATTACATTTAGTTTCTATTATAACATTATTTTAAGTGACTTAACGCATAATTTTTATTCATACCTTTATACAAATAATTTTTCTCTACACTATTCCTACAGAGTTAGGATTTATTTATTTATTTATTTATTTATTTATTTATTTATTTATTTATTTATTTATTTATTTATTTATTTATTTATTTATTTATTTATTTATTTATTTATTTATTTATTTATTTATTTATTTATTTATTTATTTATTTATTTATTTATTTATTTTTTATTTTTTTTATTTTTTTTTTATTATAAAAAATAACAACAACAGTAAACATTGCAGTTCATGAAAAGAGTAGTATTTAAAAGTATAATTATTATGATCTTTCTGTATATTTCTGATCTAATATTTGCAGCAAATCACGTGTCTCTGACGTAACTTGACGCTGACAGTCCTAACTGTTGCAGCAGTCACATGATTCGATCCGTCCAGATTGACAAATAGCCAGAAAAAAAAGATAACAGCAAATGGTGATGAGTGACGATGATGTAATTTAAGCATGCAATGCACATGATGTAACATAACAAAAACTATAATATTCTTTAGAGCTCTTATTATTAAATAGCACATTTAAGCACGACAATGAATACAATTCAATATTGGTACAGTATACAAATATATGCTGTATATTTATTAGCATGCATGGATTGTGTAGCAGTGTAAATTTTATAAAGGTTTCAAGGATATGATCAAATCATGACAAATATAATTTATGCATGCAGTGAAGTTAACAGCATACACTATATAATTATTAAAATAATTAAAATATTATTCGTGTCACTGAACAATAAAGAAAATTAAAATAAAATGGAAATAAAATTAATTAAAAATAATCACCAATCATGCCATGCAATTTGTTTTAATATTAACAACCAAATTATGAAGATAAATAATACGGTTAACTTTAATTGTTGATTTTGATTCAGCACTCAAAATCAACAACTAAAACTTTTAGACTTCATTAATTGTATCTTAATTGCAATCGAGTGATTATTATGGGAAAACGATGAAAAAAATTGAGATATTTTAAAAACAACTCTCACAACAGGAACTTAATAAACATAAACAAGTGACAATATGAAATTTGCATCAATGAGGAAATAATATATAGTGTGGTTTTCCATCCGTGGTGCTATCGCCTCGTGATGGCCCGCATGGCCCGGAAACAGCTGACATATCGCCACTCGTCCGGATCCTTGCAATCAGCTGTCTGACCCAAAGATTGCGCACAATTGGTACAGACCTTATGCATTTGTTGCAGTGATAAAGCTCGGCAATGCTTCTCAGTATTAAAACAAGAGGGGAAATGTGACTGATATAATTTTAAATTTCATGGAATTAGATTGCATGTTTTAATATTATTTTTGACAGAACAGTATTGATAAGCAATTAAATCTTCATTTAATCGATCAATCAATTAATTAATATTAAATCAATTAAATTAAACATTTACTTTTTTTTCTATTCCGTCAGCACAAATTACTGCATTATTTTATATTTTCAATGTCATTAATAAGTTAAGCCAAATCATCATATTTTTTTACCCCAAAATAATATAATGATTAAAAAGATAGCTCGATTTTTCGTGTTTTTTAATTCAGGAGATTAATATTTACTGTTATTCTGCTTAATATTATGTAATTTATTTATCGTTAATGTTATGGAGGTTCACTATTGGGGGAAATTATTAATTGTTATTATTAATTGTACCGTAAGATGACTAAGATCTTACGATAGTTGAAATTATATATGAATTTTAACTTTTTACTAACAACAATAAATTTACACTTGGTTCAAATGTACATGCAGCCATTTCAAAATAATTTACAACTTTCATTAAACATTATTATTAAATTGTCTGATGAGTAAGAGATAAAATATTAAAATACATCAAAAATTTAAAGTACTTGCCAAGTACTTAAATGTTTATTTCTTAACTACACAAAAACTTGTCTTTACACAGGCGGTATGTAATAACATGTTGTAGTAAATATTTAAGATCTCATGTGCATGTTCCATTACAGTAGAGCGTGTATATGAACTGATATTAACTTCACAATAATAATTTACTACACATTACGTTATAAATAATGAAAATTATAATTACTTTTGAATTTATTTTAACGTACAGTCAAATTACTATGATATTCCCTCCGGAAGTAACCGGAAGTTTAAAGTTTCTGTCCTTATTCCTATTCGTATTTCAGCGTGGCAATTTCACACACAGGTCAGTACTTCTACTGCAAACCCTCTGTAAAATTTCAAAACTGAATTACAAAACAGAATATTATAAAATTCATACTTCCTGATGGAACATTAAATTAATTTTAGTGTAGTTAGTTTTTTTTAAGCTTACACTCACGCGTGCGTGAACAGACAATAAAATAATAAAAACGATTTTTATTAATATGAATAGACCGTGGTGTTTTCTCAGCTTCTATATATACTGACAAATAACCATCCGATAAAATGGTATATAATGTTAGAAACAAACAATTGGAAACAAGCGGCGGGATGCTATTGTTGTCAGGGGATGACTTGCAGTGTAATTGATGATGTGGGATGATGGTTTTGATGAGGGGGTGTGGCTAACCCTCATAAGACAGGGAGGGATGATACACACCATCGTGAGGGGAAATATAATGAAATACTGTAATTTGATTGGAAACTTGGCAATGACTTGCCTGACGCTCACTTAAGTGCATTATACAATAAACTCTCTATAATTATGTTCTTTTAATTTATTGAATTTGTGTGCAGTGGGCGGAGGGGGGGGGGGGGATCTCCACCCTCCGATGGTCAAATTGTAAGACAAGATACATTGTAAGTAGTGGCTCACCCCTTTTCCCTGAATATTTTTCTATACCTCTGTTAGTATGATGCATCACATATATAGTTGAAAAATAAATTGTAATCATAATTATAATGAATGATAATATGAATTATCCGTAAGTTATTTATCAATCGAAGCTTGCTAAATTACATGTTATGATAGTCATATACACCTCGCACCTTGCGACAGCACAAACTAATATTTGTTGGAGCCGCAACTCGAAGACATACAAAATTTCAAATGGACAACCTGCTTGAAATTTTTTATTTCAGAAATGAATGGAGGGTACCAAATTATGGTGCTCTGAATTTTTTGAGTTTTGTAACTTGTTTTAAATAATTATTGTAAATTATGTAAGTTAAGTTGGCATCACTGAATCAAGGAATAAAAAGGATAGGGACTAGACGCCTATTGATGCCTCCAGGGGGCGTGGCCGCACTTTCATTATTTATTTAAAAATAGTTCTAGGTATAAAAAAAAAATCTGAAAAAATTCAAAATAGTCAAAATTTGGTACCCTCTATTCATTTCTGCAATAAAAAATTTTCACGCAGGTTGTCCATTATAGGGGAGATAAGAATACCTCCCACATCAGTATCCAGTCTAGCTATTCCAAAGTCGTTCAAGTTCACCACGTTTCCATACACTGCTTGACAACGCCTACAAATAGAGCAAGGGTAACGTTCGTGGTGTCCAGAGGTGTACATTCATGTGCATAAAAAAATGAAATTATTATGTCCATTTTACAATAACGATTGTAAAAGCAACATCTTGAAGTACCAGAAATGTTTGAAATTAAATGAAAATTGGTTCATAATGGAAACTGTACAACATATCTGATAACATAGATTAGATCTGGATCACTCTGAAGTTAGAAATCACGCGAGGGAAAGCACCAGGTCATAGTTCATTCATCATTAACTACTTTTATTGACTGATCTACAGTAAATAGTCAAGCACTTAATTCGATTGTAAATGTAAAAAAAAAAAATAATAATAATAATAATTATATTTATTAAATCAGTAACGAGAAATGCTATCGATTTTTTTGAAGTAACGCTTACATATAAAAAGTCATAAGGGGATTGTTAAGATTGAAGCAATATAAAAACATATGTCATGGGGCTTTAAATATGTAATCCAGATTGCTACAAATAATCATGAGTTATGTTCATCATAATTCTCAATGAGCAAAAATAAATGTTGTAGCAATTACCTTTCACTATAGTACTCTGCAAAGAATTACGGTATATAATTATACCATAAATATAAAATTATATACAGTTATAGAGTTGTACAGTAGTTAATACGTAACAGACTTTCTGATAGTACAATTTTCACACAAACAAATGTTTGTTTTCATTTAATAATTATGTGTCAATTCGAATTTATCTCCGTGGAATAATATTGCAAGGGAATCCAAATGTTTTAAATAAATTAATATGAGAGCTAGCAGTCTGATAAACAATTACTAAGATTTATGGAATAATGTAAATATGTAATTCGTAATACCTCGTTACATTTACATATATTGTTAATATTAGCATTTATTATAATATAGCATTAATTTTTTATTGAAGTATTTTTTTATTGTTCAGTTTTTATTTAGATTATTAATATTTTAAATTATAAAATATAATATACACTTTCACTTTACCATGTAGACCAAAATTTGTTATTCATTATGAATTCTTTTTAAGGAAACAAACAATAATAATAATAGTAATAATTTGAATTTGTCATGAGTTTTGCAAGGTGTTCTGCATGCATCAACCTGATTATTGATTAATGCAACGTGAGTTCCTACATAATTGTATAATTTTACGTATATAAGCATTTTTCATACATATATTCTGCATTATATGTATGAGTACATAAGTGTAATATGGTGTTTAGCTGCATGCAAGAAGTTTACAGAATAATTTATACAAGACTAATATTAAATGGAAATTTTTTTATCTATGAGAAAATTCTTGTATCTAAGAACAACATTTTTGCATCTTAATTTATTACAAAGCTTATAAGAATTACATTTGTATATAAAGTCGTATGGAGTATGAAGTATCTGTAATATAATAGTTTGATGCATAAGAAGATAAAATGCAATATAATATGTGTAATGCGTCACCAGACACTCCCATTCATGAAATTCTACGTTAAAGAAGTCTCTTGACATTTAATGTCCTTGATAAAATTAATATTAACGATAAATTAAAAAGAACACGTCAATTTATTGAAATTTATATACACAGTTAAAAATCTTCAATGGTCATACAATGTATATAATATTAGATATTATACAGCTATTAATTCTCATTCGTTGGATTTATGAAAGCTAATTAATATATCATATTATATAATATTTATAGTAATTCTAAATAATTTCTTATGAACAAATTCATGCAATAAATGAAATGTATATAAGTTGATTTTATTTTCAGTTCATAACATTTTTGTGAGATAATTATTTTTAGATCTATAAAATATTACCAAATAAATTTAATGCACGTTTGATTTTACATAAATTGACCCTTTAATAATAATAAAAAAAAATAATAATAAAAAATATCCCACCCACCATCTTCTAATGATGCGAACCCTCTTCTTACGTTGCCTCCCGATGTCAGTCTTCCAAAGCAACCTAAATTTTGAATATTGGGAAACCGTATAGTGGAAGAGACTATATATAGTGCATACGAGTTTCCTACCTGGACTTCGCGGAACAGGCAAGAGTGTGATGAGTTATTTTTTAAACTAAAATATCGTTATATCAAAATGATGGCTTAACCCGCCAATATATGTATCTGTCTAGCCTGATAAACTGGAGATTCTAAATTGTTAGAATAAAAAACTTAACGCTGTATATAAAATTCATTTTAAAAACAATTTAATTTATTTTATTAAAAAATCCACATAATATAGAAAAATCGGCATGATTTTTTTTCATCGTTTGGATATAGAGAGAACATTTATACATTTTTATTATATTTTTTTAACCCTCCAACACCCTTAAAAACGCAAAACGCTGTGACGTCATAATATAATGTTAAATATTTACTGTAATATAATATCATTTTACAGGGCGAGTTAAAAAGATGTAGAAAAAATTGAGAGTAGAAAACACAACGTTTTCAATCCAAATAGACAATAAAAATAAACAATCTTACAAATAAAAAGAGAGTTCACTGTTATTCCAGTCTGGTTGATTCTGAACGTACATCGAGGGTAGATCTGACCATGTGCGTGACCTACCCCAGCAGCCCGCATCCGCCGCCATTTGGACGTCTGCTGCTCGCGGACCATCAATCACTCGGTGGTGGCCACGCGACCGCCGCGGCAGATGCAGTGAGGTACACTCGATGACAAGAAACGTGGAGCTTATTTACACTGTAAGTCATGGATACAAAATGCTGACAATGTGGAGGGATGATCGATATATATGAGAGTGTGAATTAGAATTGCACTAATTTAGTAGTTTTGGTTATAAATTAAATAATTATGCCATAGGGTGCCTTATTTTATAAAAAAAAATAATGCAAGTAATCAAAAAGTTTGTTATATTTTTGTTTGAAAATAATTTAAAACGTCCCACTGCATATATATATTATGTCTTCACTAATTTCACTATTATAACTTGTTTGACCCAGGCATAATATAATATTTCTATAACCTAATCAGTTGATTCAATTGTCAATAATTCAAAATAGTTAATGAAATTATAATAACTGAATTTGACATACATTTATACAGCATATTTGTTTTTAATTTTACTTCTTATTTACATCCAAGTTTTAACGACTGCTTTGAAATTTTCTTTAGTGCTGAAAAAGTTGCATACTTACCAGGCGTAAAGAAATCTGACCGCGTACATTTATTTGAACTATTGTTGTATAACACATCAAGTTAATTATATTATAATGCTTGCATATAAGATATGTATATGTTTTTCTTTTAGCTTAAGTGTAATATATCAATGAGCATGGCCGTTTCAGGAGACATAATATTTTAAGGGTTTCATTTATAATTAAAAAGACTCTATTTGTGATGTGTCGTCTGTCTGTCTACTCCCCATGGTCCATTGCGATGACTCAGACACTTCATTAGACGAACATTACAAGCCACAGTGACGTGGCAATCAAAATAAATGACGTGTCAACTCAATAGAATTATTATGGCTTTACTTGCCACTCTGCATAACTTAGACGAGACGTAAGGCTCATTTTCCCATCTCTGAGAAATGATTTATATGATATAAATGCAAGGCGGAGATAGTTTCCGACTTTTACAAAAGAACACTCAGCTTCTCACTCTACGACCACGCCCACTTCTGTGTCCATACTGTCCTTTAGCAGCACATTAATTTGCTTTTAAGTAACAATAACGGGAAGCAAATGTCACCACCTTTTTTTTTATTTGCATGAAAGAAAAAAAAAATGTTATTTATTAGGAGCATATTATAAAGATCATCGCATCATAGAGCACAATCTGTTTAATTTAGAAAGTAAAATTTGAAACTTGAATGTTTGATATTTTTATTTAAAAAATACAAAAATTATATTATTTACATCAAATATATTTTATAAGAAACTTCAGTATGAAAATAGGAAATAGTGATGGAGCTTTTTTACCCCTGCATGATATGTTTCAGAAATTCCAAATAACATTGATTATTCATTCAGAATTCAGATGAATTTCTGCCTTACTTGTTACCTTGCCTATGTGGAGCGATGTCGAATGGGCTTGAAAAAAGGTGCGAGAAAAGCGCATTTGCAGTAAAACCGTATCGCGGCCATATTGACGTATTTTTTTTCCCACATTGATGAAATCATATTTTTTTCACAACAACATGGCTGATATATGGTTTTACTGTAAGTGCGCCTTTTTTACACCACCAAACTCCACTGGACATCGCTCCACGTGAACTCCCTCCGAAAAGTAAGCACTATTTCTTCCACAGAACCAAGTTACAAGTTGTACAAGTTCAGTTATCCATACTCCATTCTAATTCATCGGACTCGTTTCCCTCTGCTAGTCTTTCCTTACGTTCCACCTCATCCATAAATACTCTAACCTCTCTAGTGCGCGCTACTTGGACAGGAGTATAACCACCAGAGTCCCTGATATTGATACTAGCACCTGCCTCCAGTAACATTTTCACACATCCCATCTTGCCTCTGTAACAGGCTGCGTGCAGAGGGGTCTTGTAGTCGGTGCTCCGCCCCCTCTTCTTGATGTTCACCAAGTTTGGATTCACGCTCAGCAGGTACCTCAGTACAGAAGGGTCGTTCTGTCTGGCCGCATAATGAACGGCACACTCCCCGTCCACGTCCAAACTGTCGGCTCTTGCCCCGTTCTGTACTAGCAACGTTACGATGTCGAGTAGACCCTTGTTGGTAGCGTGAATCAAGGGTGTACGGTCGTCGTAGTCTCTTGCGTCGATGTTTCTCACTCCAGATTCGAGTATCAAAGCTGTGACTTTGTATCGCAGTACAGGGTCTTGATAGTCCATACAATCATGTAGGGGACTCCAACGCATCTTAGCTGAAAATTAAGGTCAATTTGTATTTTTTGCAGATAAGCAAAAAAAAAAAACTCTTCGTGAATACCAACCTTTGTCTCTATGTTGTATTATGTACAGCCACGTGGGAAATAAATAAATAAATAAATAAATAAATAAATAAATAAATAAATAAATAAATAAATAAATAAATAAATAAATAAATAAATAAATAAATAAATGAATAAATAAATAAATGAATAAATAAATAAATAAATAAATAAATAAATAAATAAATAAATAAATAAATAGAGTTAATTTAAGTATTAAGTATAAATATGTCTTATGGCCTGAACGTATATAACATTTTTTTTCAGAAGTGCATGGTTTCCCAGGATGACATGCATGTCACTTAAGTATACTTGCGTTTACTGTTTACGCGATAGTTCCCTGGAAATCACGCACCTTTGATTTTTTGTTTATAAATGTTTTCCATATAGCAAATTTAACGTGTCTGCTTTTTTTCTTTAGCAATTAATTATGAAAGCTGTTAATTTTAAGAAATCTCCTATCCCCTATTCCCTAATTTGGGGATTTTCTGATATTGAATTTTAATTTTAATGCTGAAACAGCCATCGTGTTTTCAGGCGCGGATTCAGTACAAAATTTTGGGAGATGCTGGTCCTGTAAGCTCAATGTTAATAAAAAAAATTGGAGTGACGGAGGGAGATGCCCATGTTAAATCTAAAATTTCAGAAGGGGATGCTACAGCCTCCTCGAGCAGTTTTACCCAGAAAATGTGCCCCTACTTGCCACTTACCGCCACTATCGCAGCAGTCTTGCATTTTAAAGCCAAGCTTGTACTCCTCGGCCGGTAGGTTGATGGCCTCCACCCCGCGCCCCTCGATCAGCGCACAGATCATCTCCATGTCACTCTGCATGCGCAGCGCCACCACCAGCGCAGTTTCCATCTTCGCTCCCCGTTGTACCGCGAGACCAGGATTTCTCTGGCATTACAAAGAAGACTTTATATTTTAAGTGAGGAAGATCCGTATAAATAATTTTGAATTAATTTTGGAAGTACTTTGAGACAAAATTAAAGTGTTCTCGAAAATTGAAAATTATTTCATTCGATTCTAACTAATCACTATTGACTCTAGTAATAATTACTGTGAGTTCAATCGTTAATTAAGCTCACCGCGATCAAGCGCTTGACTTTGATGATATCCCCCGCGACCACCGCGAAGTGCAGTTCTGTCCAGCCGATGGTTTGCCAGAACTCGAGGACTCCGTTCTTCTTCGCCAGGCTCTTGAGAAGTTGCTCCTGTCCCCCCTTGGTGTCCGGTACTTCCTCCTCCGCAGCAGCCTCTGTGGACGATCCTGGTGCTATTTTGAACAACCCATGGTGTCAGCAGCTCAATCAGGCATATATACAGTGCAACAGTGGGCGTATACTCTATACACTCTAATAATTAAGAGTGTAATGACGATTATATAATTATATTACACTGTATAATACAGTATATAAAATTTATAGTACATTAATATTTAGCTCCTTTGTAACATATAATAACGTTCCATGCATAGGTTGCGGAGGGCATTATTCACAATCGTTCAAAACAAATTTTAAATATTGAAAAATTGTGGCTTAAAATAATGATTTATATATTAAGACTTAAAACAAAAAATTATTTTAACGCTCATTAATTGTCAATCCCTCCTGTGAACATTCATGACTGTATCAAATATAAATATAAAATATACAAATTTGAACTTAATTTCATTAAAAATGGGACTAAATAAATTACCTGATTGAGTCGCCATGATTTTTTTTTAGACACTGAAGTAAGAACAGCTTAATGATAATTAAGAAGAACTTCACTCGATCACCGAACTAATTTAGGATGATTGTAATAATGTTCATCCCATTGCTTTTAAGTGTCGGGTGAAAAGCAAACAAACAGCCCGTGACATCTAGCGGGCAACTAAGTTACTATAATTATCTTAATTATGCAATTTGCATTACATGAAAGCTGCAAAAGTTGCAGATATTACAGGCGCTGATTTAAAGGATTGTTATAAATTAATTTTGTTTTAGCACTGAATTAGTATCTAAAAAAAAAAAAAATACTGAATAAGTATCTTGGCATTTCTAGATCGTTCCTTCAACTCGAAACTTAAATATAGCTATCATCCATGTACGCACTGACCTTTGACCCTAATAATGTTTGACGAGAGTAAATATGACCCAAGCAAACTGGAATAAGTCAGAATAACATATTTTTATTTCTATACTTTATGAAATTGCTTATCAATTCCATGTTTGTCATTCCATGCACACTCAAACCATGATGAAGAAAGACAAATATGTTATATTATTTATTCACCATAATCAGTATAATATTATTTTACGCCTTCATTTTAGCGTTAACATAATATGCCCCATGTTAAAAATATTCCCGTAACGAAAGTTATAAAACATATCTTAAAATGTTCTCTACATACAAAATCTGTCTAGTTTTTGAGTAAATAATTTTTACATTTGACTAATATAACGTGGAAGTTCCATTTCTCCTTGTTAATTAAATTAGTTAACTTGAAAAATTGATAACTTGAAAACTAGATAAAAAATTTGTATACCTGATATTTTAGCTACTAATAGGGGATGTAGAGAGGAGAACATTTTAAGATATGCTTTATAATTTTCTTGTGTGGAAATATTTTTAACATTAGGCATATCTTGTTAACATTTAATGCACAGTAAAATTATTAGTTTGTGCTGATATGCAATTACATTATTTTCTTCTTATGAAGACCATTATTTATTAAAAAAAAAAAAAAAAAAAAAAAAAAAAAAAAAAAAAAAACATGTAACTAAAGTTTTAATAATAATGGACAATTTGCATGACATTTTTTTACAGAAATGGATAGAGGGTATCAAATTATGCTATACTCTGAATTTTTTCAGATTTTTTTGAGAACGGGAACTATTTTTAAAAAATTATTGAACGTCAGTTTTATGACGTCACGGGCGTTTAGCGCCTATCCTTTTCTTAAGGACAGACTCCTCGTGACGTCATAAAATCGACTTTCAATAATTTTTTAAAAATAGTTCCCGGTCTCTAAAAAAATCTGAAAAAATTCAGAGCAGCATAACTTTGCACCCTCTATCCATTTCTGAAATAAAAAAATGTCATGCAAATTGTCCATTTGGAGATAAAAATGAATTATAAAACAGTTGTGTAAATTTAAGACAATTAACTTTATTGGACAAAATAATACAAAATAATCAACATGATTATATTTTTACAGTTAATATTATTAATGATAAATTTTACAATATACAAGCAGCAGCAACAAGCCACATTAATTAGATAACAAAATATTATTGCTGCTGATTCTACCAATGCAGTGGAATGGTTAAATTATGCCTCAAAAAGTCTATAATGTACATAGAAATGAACTTATAATACAGTAAACTTTTTCTAAGGACTTTTAAATTTTGTTTTAGGGTACCATAATTGGACAGAAATTACAAATATACCAGAGTACTTGGTAATATTATATTTTTAACTCTTAATAAAACTGATAAAATCATGAAAAAGAAGGTCTGTATGGTATAAATATTATAAGTGTTACAGTTAGGTTCAGAAAAGCAATATATATTTATTTTACTGTACAATTAATTTTAAAAGCTGCCAGCATTATTATATTACTATCGAACACCTCTTTGATTTATATTTTTATAATTAAAATTTGCAGATAGAAAGCAATATATACCACAACATATATTACAGTATTGATATACCAGGGTGTATACCAATATTCACTAATGAAATTCCATGGGTTTTCCAGGTTTTTCCAGAGATTTTTAAAAATCTCCAGGTATTTTTTTTTTAGCGTTCAAGGAGGGGGGGGGGGGGGCGAACACTAAAATCTTGAACCATGCAATTTTTAAGGTATTGTCCAATGTTTAAATTTCATTAGGAAAAAAATAATACCATCTTGGTATTTTACGTTTTTTTTTTCTCTGTTTCTCTAAACACTGAGACATTAATATTTCAATTTAAAGTGTAAAGATCATGCAAAAATAAAAAAAATGCAACCCAGTATAATATACTGTATATAAAAAATAGTACATGATGGAGTAAAAATTGCGAGCGTAGCGAGCAAATTTTTTTGATTTTTAGAAAAATTTTATGCTCAATTTTTTACATGGAACTAATGAAATTAATACAATACATTTTTTTAAAATATATATATACGAGTATATATTTTATTAAAAATATACTAAAGTTATATGATATAATAGGGAACAATCGAAAATCGTACAAAGCAATATGAAAATTGAGGTACATATATCTAAATTAACTTTTCTGGTGATAATATAATATAAAATAATTATATCATATATACTGTTGTATAGTACATGCATGCATGAATATAATGTATAAATTAAATCTTGATATTACGAAAGAAGCAAATTTGCAAATTTAATCCTTTTTTTTTTATACAGGGAAATAGATTGGAAATTTTCTGAAATTATTGAAAACTCTATTTCACGAATTTACTAAAAAGTCCTCTAATTTATGGTTCCTATAAGATTTTTGGATTTGCAAGGAAATTGTCAAAAAAAAAAAAAAAAAAAAAAAACAGCAATGAATTAATGGTGACTCCAAAGGATCAAAAGGGGTTATATCCAAGCCAAACTGGGATTGAATTTTTGAGCCTCAGAAGCATCAACAATATTTTTTTTTCTGATCACTTTTGAACCTGAATTTGGAAAGACAAGTATAATTATCTTTCCAAACTTAATAGGTGCAAAAGTGGCCTGAAAAAATTATTTTTTATACCATGTAACCAAGGCTCAAAAATTCAATCACAATTGGGCTTGGATACAACCCTTTTTCACCTGCGGCAACTCAATTTTACTAGCACTTTAAAAGAGATAAAGTGAATTCACATCAAATTATATTATATAATATAAACGGGGCATTTACAGTATCATAATTTGCACATACAAGAATTTTTTGCAGTTGTTTTGATGAAATATGTTTAATTATAATATAGATTTTTGCTATCCTCATCAAACAAACAACTTTTTAAATTAGTATAATTCGCGTAAATTGCCGATCTTTACACCACTGCATGCATGCATTTTTTTTTTGTTTTTTTTAAGTTCATTAAGTTTTAAATTGTTTCACTTGAAAAAGGAGTATTTTTTGTTGTATACATTACTATTTGAAACAATCAAACATCTTTCAGTAAATATTTAACTATGCATCTGAAATAATGTTGACGTCACTATAATACGTACGCGATCTCTCGTAAATCGCGATCTTTTTACGCCGCGCTTTTGCACACTTTTTTTTCCCTAATTTTCATCTCCAATACTTGAATAATTTTTATAATTGATTTAAATATTAGAACTTGTAAAAAAATTAAAAACCAAAACTGTATGTTATCAAGATTTTAGTCATCGAAATTGCATGCATAATTAAAAAAACGAATACTGAAAAATGTGAGAATTCCAGGTTATTTGCAAGTTTTTTCGAAATTCCATGATTTTTCCCGGTTTTTCCAGAGGGTTTGAAATTCCATGATATTTCCCGGTTTTCCAGGTTTTTCCAGTTGGTATACACCCTGATATACAGATTTATGAGATTTCTGGATTTGTGCTAAGAAAATCTGGCTCAGTTATGTACAGTAAGTATTTAGTAACACATCTGTATAAAATATTACAGTACCAATAATGGTAGTAGTTAGCTTAGATGAGCTAAAACACAACTCTCTGAGAAAAGCAAGTGAGTAAACTGGTTCTGCATGACACCATGCAATGATATAAAAAGTATTTCCTAAACGATGTGTCAACAAAATTTTACAGTCATACTGAAACCCCAGGGTAGCTGTGAAAACCAATCCCGCTACAGGTTTCAAATTGCTCTTCACTGAGCGAGATACGGGAATTTTAAAGCTGATGTCTGATTGGTGTTTCAAAGTCACCTCAAGAGTTTCAAAAGTTACCTCGTTTGACTACATTACTAGAGCCAGAGTGAGGAGAAGAAAGCTGAAAGAATGCGTGACTAGAAGCTGCAACGTTGCTCAAGACTCAGGGGGTAAGATGAGGACCCAAGGAGAGGAAAAAAAGATGTTCCGACCGAGTGAGTTGGAGGGGAGTGGCCGGCAAGGCTCTCGTGCTGAGATCATGCCAGTCAGTGGCTAGTGAATAATAATACCAAATTCAAATAAAAAGTTTAAGATAAGACTAAAATGATCATGTGCAGAATTCAGTACATTATCAGCATATATCAGCATATTGTTTGAAGTCCAACCACAATCAATATAATCTTATCTGCGGCTTTTGTCAAAAACAACTTTCAAAAGAAATCTAATTTAATTTTGTTGCTAAAATCTTATTTTTATTAAAATTATAAATGCATATCTGATAAATTATTTAAAACACATATAAATATTTCTTAAAACTTTCACATAATTGTAACGTAAACAGAAATGTCGCTGTCAAAACTGTAATGGGCACCGCTGCCTGCCACGTTCTGAACTCGGAGGAACTGTGAGGATGCACCGAAGGGCCTACTTCTTGCGACTCTTGGGCGAGGTGGACTGGAACACGCTGGAGGCAGACATGAGGTTCTCGATGTACTGGCCCAGCACCTGGTTCTCCGAGCGCAGCTTCAAGTTCTCCTCTTTGACACTGTCCACCCGTTGGGACAGATCTGAAACAAATAGCAAAATGTCAGTGTGCTTCAATAGAAATGTTTTTGGTCTAAATCCTGTATTGAATGTGATTTTAATTTAGATGATCTAATTTTTTATTGTTAATATTATTACATTAAGATAAGATTAAAATTTGTTCAACCACTACACATCTGCATTGTGATGTTCATTTGTTTAAGAAATAAGGCACTGGCATGTAACAATTTGATTTTCTGCTATTCATGGTATTTAAAAAAAAAAAAAAAAGGGGGGGGGGTCACATAATTTAATTAATTTAATGTTGAGAATATTGTCCCTTGTCTGGAAATATGAACAATCTGTCAACCTTGATTGTGTGCAACAATGTTATAATGAGCTGTCTGCTAAATCAGGTTAGTGCAAGAATGAGTGTTCTGCATTTACAATTAATTACCATGATCGAAATGCGGGATGCTCATAATTGCCCTCACCTGATTTAGCACAGCTGATTGTTACATGATTGAGGTAGGCAGATCATTATTTTAGACAAGGTAAACTGGTGATCATTGTTGACTTGTCCCCTACGACAAAGCCCCCTCTTCCACTCACCGTCCAGGGTGTTTTGCAGCTCCAGCACCTGCGAGATGAGCCGCGCCTTCTCCTCCTGTTCATCAGGGCTGATGTCAGGGTCCAGACCTGCAACAAGAGTGCCTCAGTACCAGTTTAAAGTGGGTCAAGCTTTGATGCTCTAAGCATTTGAATAATCTAAATAAATTGTGGGTATATAAGTAAAATGTGATTTGTGTTTGAACTATAGTACGTAATTGGGTATAATGATCATCAAGTACAGTGAATGAACTACTGTGAAGATTGACAAATCTCCTGGATTTGGATCAAAATTTCAAATTAAATTTTAATAGCTGCAAGAAATTTTAAAACTTAATTTAAAATTTAAAAACACATCAACTCATATATTGTATTAACGTAGCACAAAAAGTCCTCATTTAATCTTGAGTACATACCATAATTATGGTACATAATTATGATTATGGTACATACCATAATTATTGTAAAGTATTTATTCTACTTTAAGTTTAAAAAACAAAAGGTAAAGAGCAAAAATAATGAATATGAAGTTATTGTATATAAAAAAAAAAAAAAAAAAAAAAAGGGAGAGGAAGAGGAAGCACACAAAAATCAAACCAAGGATAATTTTTCTCCAATAAAAGTAAACAATTACTGTAATCTAACAAACAGTGTCCTTTTGACCTCTGACGCAAAGAGTGGATTCCATTAGCAATTTGTGTACAATACTTTTTTCACCTTAATGTTAGAACATTATTTTTAATGATATTTGCATGCAGTAGCAATGGTGAAGAATAAGGTACCTACTTACCTATTACAATGTTTGCCTTTAGAGTATAGATGGATAACTACATACTACTTCACCGCTTGCTACTGCATTACTTTACTGTCTATCACCTTTAATATTGTTGTGTTTGTTACGTATTCAGCTATTGGTAGACAGTTTGAAACAAGAGATCTCATTGGCTAAACAAATGTCAAAGTACATCTTCTACAAAAACCCAAGTGGACTATAACGGATAGTGTAGCATCTTAGCAGCAATACCCTCCCTTGTACCAAAGATCACACCATGCACATGCAATGAACATAAAGTGGCACCACTCCGAGATCTCGCTCAGCTGGCCCGGCGTTATTACCGTACTCACTGCTCGGTCCGGGCGAGCTGCTGCCGTTGGTGAAGGTCGAGGGGATCGAGTCCATGCTGCGTCCCCGCACCATCGCGTCAGACATGGACATGTCCGCGGCCGTGTCACAGTCGTCGTTGATGATCGCTGTCGACAAACAAGTCTTAACGTTGATCAGGGGAGGAGAGAAGAAGAGTAGGACAGCACTATAGTCCTTATGTTGTATGTACATAGGTTTCACTTTAGTGTGATATAGCAGCTCTTTTAAAAATACTTGTGAAGACGGGTTATTATTTTGTTTTATTAAATCTAATCATAAAATGATAAACAGAAAAAAACCTCTAATAATATTATCAATAATGTTATATATAATAATATTTGGACAATTTAAATCAACACATATCTGAACTCAAATATTATATAAATTATTTAAAAAATAATTCTGTAGAGCTTAAAACATGGTAGAATACAATAACTTAATTAAATTTTATTGTAATTCAATGTGGAAATCAAGACACTGCATTTTTTAAAAGTTATTTCTCTGTGTGTCCAACCTGCCTACTGAAGGAGAGGAACCTAAAGACAAGGACAGAAGGCAGCCAGGAAAGGCTGGATTTTAGGAGGGGCCGGAGGATTTTGATAAATAGATACAATAAATAAAATTTTACAGCTTATATTTATCATTTATCTATAACACTGCAGCTTGTATTGTAACCTACAAAAAATAAACAATGGTCAGCATCCATGATGACATCACCAATCCTTTGTCCTCCCATTTACTTACAAAAAAAGATTGGGCGCATGTAAGATCCTATACGGAGCAATTTTTTGATCACTTATTGTTAACCCTCTAAATAAGTTATGTTTGCAAATTTAAAATTACGTATTGGCACTAACCTTTTACGTTTGCTGCTATAAAAATTTTATTATTTGCCTTGGGTCAGTTTAATTAAAGAGCATCTAAAGAATTTCGCGGTAGTAGTGTTTTGACTTCGAACCGAAAAAACGTGCGCAGAAGGGTTGCGCGCCAATGCGCGGTGGTTGTAGCAGGAGTCAAAATTAGCAAACGAACATGGCGACTATATAATTTTTCTGATGGATACTGACCATTATATCCCTTTTTCTATCTTTGTATTAAAAAGCTGTTGACATATTTTATTGGCGGCTTCAAGATCTGCCCGCGAGCCTGCATTTATAAAAGTCTGTAGGGTTAAATTCTTACTGTGAGAGTAAGTTGGGCATTATACCTTGTGGGTCATCATCAGCTAGAGGAATGCTGTTCATCTCCTCTTGAATCTTAGCTCCTGTAGATATGGACATTTTCTGAAAATTGAAAAACCACCTATAAAAAATATGCATAGTACTGCAGAGAAACTGTGCTCTCCAATCAATAATCATATGATCATCTCATTCAGCCTGGATTATATTCATACAAGACGTATTGAATAAAGAACAGATATATTTGAATTCAAATTAACCTATTTGTAAAGCTAAAATAATATAATATACAAAATTTTTGTTCTAAATACATAAACAATGAGAGAAAACCAAAAAAATGGGAACATCAAAATGTCAGTGTAAAAATATACAAAATAAAAAGCATGTTTACATAATTAGCAACTAAAATTTCATACACAAGCATATAAAATAAAATTTTATGTAATTACATACCGAAAATTGGTTGATATCAATTATGAAATTGATTTTCTAACTTGCTGTCAAATTTTATTTCACTGTGGCCATTTACAAGACACTCCCAGCTGGATTGCAACGTTGCCAGATCGGTGTTGACGCATTTTTTATGAGCGCCAGTTTTTGAAGAAAAATTTCAAAGTTGGACAACGAATAAATCAAAAGTCCCTATATTCTAATTAAGACCGTAAGACGTCTAATTAGAATTAATGCTCTGGGCAGTATTAAATTATAAATAAACTACAAATTTTGTGATTGAATCGATTGACCCGTACGTGCCATATATATGTCGCGCGAGCACACTCCATAAATAGCTGCATGCAGCTATATTAATTAAGGCGGAGATTCAGATGACGACAACGTCGAGTCGACGCGATTTTGACGTAAAAGCTGTGAAATCCTATGCGGCGGCGAATTCGCCGCGAATCGCGTTAATTACGATGCTCTTTTTCTTTTAATCGCCAAATATGGCCGCCAATGGATGTTACAGCAAGTGCGCATTATTCGCGTCGCGTCGCATGATAAAAATCGCCATGTGAATCCACCTTTATTATAGTAATTAAAAGTACACTAGCTAGCTCTTATAAGATCTCTGATAATACGTACGCTCCTAAAATTAACATATATGCATATTATATGACGTGTTTACGTCACTGCAATGCTGGGAGATGATTGGCAGCGATAGCGGCTAAGCTGCCTTCAAAGCAATTAAAAGAGCTATCCATATGCACTAGCTAGCTTTATTATACATTATCATCGATGATCCTCCTGCAGAGCTGATGGAAGAGGAGGAGGACGTGGGCTCCAGCTGGAGGGTTGTTCTTGGCGGACTGCCAGAAGGAGCTTAAATTCACTCGGAGGAATAAGGATCGAGAGTTGGAGACCCAGAGGACAATGAGGATAAGTCTCTATTAGCTATAGGATCGAGCTGCTTCGCGTTCTCCATCAAAATAACCTCCTCAAGCAAACACTCAGTACGCTTGATAATAATTGAAGGATTTCATGTCTTATATATGTGGTTTAAAATAAATAAGTAAATAACTTATTTATTAATTAAAATCAAAGCATTAATTAATGGATATCAACCTGCATGTTTTATTAACTTTTGAACCTCGAGTTGTGTATTTTATGTCAGATTTTATTTTATTTATTATTTCACCCAAGGTACACACAGTATTAAAAGTAGTGGGGTGGGATCTAACACCTTTAAAATCATATTCAAATATGTCACTCCAAATTCATGCAAAATTTTAACACACAATTATAAGTCACGGTGTTTTGTAGCAATTAAGGATTTTAGCGAGATGCTTAAAAAAATAATGTATTTTAAAGTCCTCCTATCCACATATGAAAATATGCAAATATTTACCACCCTAAATAAGCAGTTATTACAGTATAATATATATTTTACAAAAGATTGAAAATATTTTTTTTAGATATTTGCTCTGGGATATTATTTGATGGTTATATAGGTTTAAAAAAAAAGGTAATAAACTCTGCTACCTCATACAATTCTACATGCATGCATATATATGTGCCTAAAATTTAAAATAAATAAATAAAAAACGTGTTTACTGTAAATTTAAGCCTTTTCCTATTCCAATTTTACCTTAGAAAAAATGTAATTTTATCCTCTTGGAAAAAAAAAAAAAATAAATAAAGTTTTTGCTATTTAAAGAAAGAACACACAATTTTTATTATTTTGTTTTCAATTTGCCCTGTTATTTTTATTTTATACAATGTACAGTACAGAGACTGCGTAAAAATTGAAAAATAGGATGCTGCATTTGCTGCTGGTAGGGTCGAGGTGAGGGTGATCGTTCGCCGCTCGTCCGCAACAATAACAAAACTGGTGACGCCACACCAGGTAGAGGCGCCAGGGATGGCGCTTTCTGCCGTGGTTATGGCTGCTGCTTGACAGTGGTAAGGCAGTAATGTAGATATGTAAGATCGCTAGATTGGATCCGAGCGCCATCTTCTACTTAATTGAGTCACTCTTTGTTGCCAATGTTTTGAAAATAACATGTACAGAGTGGGACAGAGTGAATAGTACGACATGTACGCTGTCCCATTAATTTTGATTGTGACTGTACTTTTTTAATATGTTCATTTAAATAGTAAAAAAATTACATATTACGATATAAGTTAGGCCATTCAGATTTGAGATTTTAGACAGTGAATTTAATAACAGAAATTAATTGAGAAAATTTTAATTTAATTATTTTTAATTTATAAATTATTGTCAATGTACTACTTAATTCATAACAGTAGCTTATCTATTTTTTATACTCAAATTTTCAAATATTTGAAGCGGAGTTAATTTAAAAATGGTAAATACTTTTTAAAAATATTTGTCTAAATTTTGCTTGATTTGGTGCCAGTAAATTAACATTTTAAAGTAGTGGCTCATTCCTCAATAAATATGAACGTATTTAGTAGTTGGAAAATGGCGCAAGGAATAATTAAGATGCCATTTCTGCTTTTTATATTATTAACATGTTTTTTTAAGGAACGAAAATATATAATATTATATTTTATTTAAACAAATTATTGAATATAGTGAAATAACACATTCGTTTTTTTCTTATAATAGTAATCATAACAATTTTTCTCATATAACAAGTTATTTTTCGTTTTTTAAAGTATATACACAATTGTTTGTTTTTTTTATAAATTTCAGCGTCATCATGTTTTTTTGTAAACTCTTTTTGAAATTAACTCTGAAAATAAAAATAATTAATTTTCATAATATTGTGAACATGCAATAAATCAAGGCCGTTGCCATGCCATTTATAGTGCGAGAAATTTTCCAAGGTGTTTTCATTAATACAATTTTTAAGAATTAATTTTCATATGAGTTCACGTAACATATTGTCTTATATTTACAATATTTCTCTATCAAGCAACAACAATTAGTTTTTTATTATTTCCTCTCACCTTATATTTTTTTCAAGCTGTAATATTTCAAATATTTTAATAATAACAACATTATTATTATTAAGACTTGAGAATTTTTGCTGTATATTTATATACAATGAATGCACATTGGGTTGTCTCTAGTTAGGTTTAGTTTTTGGGGTGCTGAACACGTTATTAGGGAACACTTCACGGGGGGGTTGATGAAATTTTGAAAATGCAAAACACTTCAAGCAAATTTATTCGTCACTCTTAATTTAAGTGTAAAAATTAATACCACGAGGTGGTAGATAATAATTAAATTTAGGTATTAAAATTAATGTGTGCTTTTGAAACGAAGTCAAAAAATTGTTTGTATTTATTTTAACTTTAAAAACATTTTACTATTAATTCATGATAAAATATGTATAAATTTGCATTAACTAAATGAAAATACAAAAATTAAAAACAAAATAAATGTACCCCGTGATTTTAAAAGAAAAATCAAATTGCAAATACAAGCATTTTTGCTATCTAGCCATTTTTAGCGTGTCGCAGCATCGCAGCAAGTATTTTGAAAGCAACCAAACTCAAAATTGAGTGACTCATTATATAAAAAAGTAAACCAAAAAAGTGGGGGGAGGGGAGTCCGAGTAGAGAGATCTACATGCATGTCGTCTGGTTGCTGCTGCGGGATCTACACACCGAACATTCAAGGCCTAAATACGAGGAGACGAACAGATAACTAAACTCTCTATTAAACTTCTCGAGGCAAACGTAGCTTACAATGTGCTGCTGTTGATTTTTACATGAACAAATTATTACATCAAAACGTGGCAGTTTTCAACTAAAAATTACATCTTTAGTCAAAGTAATTCAGTCACAAGAAACATAGGTAAGGGTACATCATTCATAAAATGCTTTAAAACCGTGCGCATTCATATCTCGATTTTCTAAGTCTCGGTTTTATGTCATTATTATTATTATTTTTTTACAAATTTACAAGACTTAAAAAATGTAGACCTCAACGTAATCTTACAACACTTTATGAATGTAATTTTATTCATTTGACTTGAAAATTTTACGTAAATTCAAAGAAACTTAAAAAAATATATTTCGGAGCCCAAGATTTTAGATATTTATTTATATTTTAATTTAAAACTCTTCTGCATCAATAAATCAATATTTTATAACCTTAACATTAATTATTATAATTTATTAATAATATTTTTATGAAAATCATGCACCAACTAACATGATTATAAATTTAGTGAAAGCAACACAATGCAAGCCACTCTAAGTTTTGAGCATTGTTTTATGCTGGAAGCTGCAGCAAAATCATGACTACACACGTTTTCTAGTTGCGATATTTTGTTTACTTTGAGGAGTCCCGCCCACTTTGATGACGTCATCCCCACGTGAGGGGCGAGGCAGGCGGGGTTTGGCACATGGTCTGCGATCAGCCCTTGTTAAGTTAATAACCTTCAGATTTAACCTGGATTGCAATGATCAGAGCTCGTTTTAAACAAAATTTTCACTCAGTTTAAAAACAAAAATTATGAAACTGTTGCATTATTATTTTGAAATTGTCAGTTTCCAATTTAAAGTTCTTTTATCAATTTTTGTTTCGGAATTTGAACTAAAGTATGCAACTTTTCCAACGCCTGCGTAATGCGGGTTGCCAAACTTAAGGAGAATATTTAAAATATCCAGCTTTTGGAGGCATTTTTATTTCCATTTTTTTTTTAACTAATTTGATTTTATTAATTTAAGCCACAGAATCGGATTTTAATAACTTTAATGACTAAAATGCGAAAAAAAAATAAAACACACGTGTATAACAAAAAAACTTGTTAAATAATTTTGCATATTTGTAAAGTATTATATTATGATTATTTAAAATACTTAACTAAATATCGCTTGAAGCAAATAAAGATCCATTAAAGGTATACAGGCCTCAAATTACAAATTAGACAGACATTAAGTGTTGCTCAAGTTTATAATCAACATTCATATTATTTTTACCTGCGCGCGGTGCGTCTGTGCAAAGTCGCGCTGTAAAGAAAGTCCTTGCTGACATCACAACACACAGCTAGCACCGATTAGCATTGAGTTGTGACGTCATCAAGGACTTTGTGACGTCATCAAGGACTAAATTTTTTACTTTGAACTGCGACTTCGCACGGATGCATTACGCGTGGAAAAAAATGAAGCGAATGTTGTTTATATACTCTAAACCCACTTGGTGACTGTCCAATTTGTATTTTGAGGCCTGTATGCCTTTAACTGATGAAATTTATTTTACTATTGTAAAATTGTTTTGACTGGTCATTGCAGACGAAAAAAGCTTTCAAGTATCTTTATCAAAGAGTGATGGTACATTATCTTTGATAGGCTGTTAACTTACAAGGGGGCTGTTTCGACAACTGTGATTATGTTTATTTGAATCATCTGCTGCTTTAAAAAAAGCAACAATTTCAAATTTACCGGGCTGCCTAACTACAGATTGATTAAGGAGAGTTTCAATGACGTCATGACGTCATTAAAAAATACCCTAAATATTAATTTACAAACAATGCTCTGTTCAACAGATAACATTATCATAATAATTAAACAAAAAAACTATATTATTAATTCTTTTTAAATACATTTTATACATAACACCAATAAGCGTCAAATTAGTGTGCATTGTAATGCCTTATTTATTATATATTTGATTTAATTTATCAAATATTTGTTCATTTTCTTTGTGATTTTTAATAAAAGTCTTGAATAAGTCACAATAATAGTGGGCCAAGTATTAATTATTAATATTATTATATATAATATAAGAAGTGAAAAAACTTAACAATAAAACATTTTTATCATGGGGCGAAACTCATGATATTTAATAAACACTGTATCTAAAATATTGAAACACAGAATTCTTAAAACCTCTCTTATGATTTATTATTATAGTTTAATAGTTTAAGTTTACAAAAGTTAGCTTAGAGGAATTAAAAATATAGCTTACAACAATAAGCCAACACAATTAAAAATAACATTGAAATTTGTAGTTCTTTGTATATATAATCAATTAAGCCACATCTTAATTAGTTAAGTGATTTTTTGAAATCAATGAAGATGTTATATTGTTGACAGTAAAATATAGATTGCCATAATTTATTTAAATACGACCATGAAAAACATAACAGAGGATTAAGAATTATCTGTAAATATCAATATTTATAATAACAAATTCATCATATATAACTTAATTGTTTATTATTTAAAATTGATGATGTTAAACACGGCACTGATATTCTGATATTTCAGAGTATTTATTTATTTTTATTATTTTTTTTTCACTAAAGATTAAATCCAAGCGATGACGTCACTGATATCATCATTACGTCACTCAATGCACTAGTGAGTTTATGACAATTTAGTTAGGAGAATGCACGCTAGAGCGCACTGTCTCCCAAGTTAATTAGGAGAGTGGCCACTAGAGGACACTGTCGTCAGTCTGTGGAGTTCCTCAGGGTTTGGTGCTCACGCCTCCAGGAAAATTAGCGCCGTGGGTTTCGCCTCTAGGTTCGATTTCTTGGCCTCTACCACTAGGAACTCAATCTCCTGGCGTCCTCGTGCCGCGAACGTCTCGGCTATCAACCGAGCCACGTCCTGATGGTGCATTCCTAAGGAATTTAACAACATTAATAATTAAATACCAAAAAGTATATACAACACGTATTACAAAAATTGACCAAAAACTCAATAAATAAAGCCTCATAATAAAAGCTTTTTCAATTAGAGTATGCAGGTTCGGTAATACGGTGCTATGATTGGCTTCGCCCCACGCATGTTCCGTATCCACCTTCCAGACCTTATATTTAGCTGAAAAATCAGCCGAAAATTCTACTTCATGGAAATTTGAAGTGGATTTAGAGCTTGCATCAAAAACCATGATGCATAGTCTCTGAGCTTGTATTAATGGGACTGCATGGGTGCGCCACGATACGTGTAGGAAAATATCCATGTTTTTCACTATTAAGTATACAGTAAATACATAATATATGATTAGGTTAGATTAGTTATAGTATGATTAAATTCCTGGATAAACCTTTCATGATTGCACCATAATATAAGGGCTTAATTCCTCTCAAAATGACACTTGACCCATATTATTATTTAAATGATTCAAGCGCCATCATCAGATAATCTGCGTACTATAAGTAACATGATATTTTATTTTTTAAATTTGAACTAAATTTTTGTTTTTATTTATTTATGTTGTTTTACTCCTTTGTTTATTAAGTTTATTTTGCTATTCTACGTATATTAAACAAAACCTTTTTTTCCTCTTTTCGAGCTCATTCCGTATGAAAAATCTCATTTCAGCTCGAAATAATTTTATTTACAAATAAATAATTTATAATGTGCCACACAATTCGATGTTTAGGAAAACTGTTATAATTTTTTTTTACACATTATAAATATACATGTATATTACATAAATTTTGTAGACTACAAAATTTTGTTTACACCTCAATGAGCTCGAAAATAGGGGAAAAAGTTTTTGTTTAATATATCTAGAATAGCAACATAAACAAAAAAGTAAGACAACATATTTAAATATAAACAAATATTAGTTTATATATTAGACCACTATAACCGCGTGGTTACTTACCCTCAACCTTTTGCCCATCCACCTCGAGGATTAGCTGGCCGACCTCCAAGCCACCCGTCTCGTACGCAGCGCCATTCTCCTGCAGTGGCAAAACAAGGAGTTAGTGTCAGGGGAAGAAAAACTTGTTTTTAAAACACAAAATAAAATGAGTATATCTATATAAAAAATATATATCAAATTATTGATTGTACATATTGTCATAAAAAATAAAAATAGCTATAGTATATAAAGCACTATATGAAATTAAATAAACTCTGCCTCATATATATAAGCTAAATTTGTTAAATATAATCAATTTAACTGCAAATCTTAAAGTAACGCTCATGAGCGAGATATTTATTTAATAAAACCGTATATTGCTTAAATAGAGTACAAAGTATTCATTATTTCGTCTTAAAGGTACACTTGTCACCTTGGAAAATTCCGTTTAACTCAGTGTCAATTTAACAAGGTCGCTCCAAGGTGACGAGCGTACAACGAGCCTTACGTGAATGTTAATGATGCGCGGCAGCGGGTGCTTCGTGTTGGCTCCACCCTCGATGGCGATGCCCAACATTGGTTTGCACTTCTTGACCGTTACCCGCAGGTTACCCTGCATGTCAGGCACCACCATGGCACCCTGAAATAAAATAATGTTACCTGAGAATTGGAACCATTTCTGTCTTCAAGAAAACTTTATTCTTCTTAAAAATATTATCAGTTTATGATCGCCAGCAGTGAAATGTTTTGCATCGTTAGGTTTCATGCATTGATCATGCAGCCGCACATTTTGAGATCTATCCATTCTATTGAAATATCATGTTCTTGTTTAATTACTGTGATTAAAGTTAATCTTTTTTATTCCAAAATCGTTTAATTTTTGTCAAGTGGTTTCAATAAAAAAATTCTTTTCCTAATTTCTCAAAGTTTAAAGACTTTAAAGATAAAGGGGAAAAAGTGAAAAAAAAAATCTGAGAATGTTTACTTTTTAATCTTTGAGTGACAATAAAGTAGCGAGGAAAAGTAATAATGTTCATAGTTTGTTTTATCCTTGTGTATATCATCTTAAATAACTAAAATATAATAATAAATATTATGTTATAAGATATAGTGTAACTCCTGAAATTATCCTACAACAAATTATTATTATTTGGAAACTTTAATGGCTGCAAAATTTAATTGTCACAACTAAACATTTACAACACACACTTTAACAAGTACACGTTTACACCCGGAAGTAGCCGGCATTTCCGGTTTTGTTATTTTAATTTGAAACATGCATGAAAATTTTTGAGATATTTATATTTGAAATTATAGCCTCTGGAAAATATGAACACTTGAAGTACTTGAATGTTCATAGCAAGGCCAGAATATTTTCACTTTCAAATTTTTGAACTTAATATTTTCGTACTAAAACAGAAAACAACATAAAAACATTTATGCCAAGGACAATCACACGAAGCTAACATTTTTGTGATCTATGGTCTATCATATTAAATTTCTTCACTATAGAGTCTTGATAATAAGACACGATTCTATATCACATAACACCTAAATATACCTATTTATTTAACTAACACCAAACATTTAAAATAATATTAATTAATATATTTGAGAGAGTATTATCACTGTGATAATACCTCTTGCTCTACATATTTACAATAAACACACACCACATTGATCAAAGTGCATGTTATATTTAATTTTAATATTCGAAGAGGCTGGTTGGAATGAACAGGTTTGGGGAACATTATATGAGACACAAAATGCACACTTTGGAAGTTTGGAAGGTTGGCTGTTGCTGTGTTATTTTGTACCGAGGTTTTGTGCGAGCTGCGGCGGGGATTTAAAAGGGGGGTTTAAACAAACATACAACCATTTCACACAAGATGGCACTGCTGGACCTTAACGAGGTAAGTGCAAGGAATTATTAAAGCAAGATTCTGACTCCAAATTTGCAACACGATCTTCCTTTGGCCAGTTATATTTTTCAACGTTTTTTTTTTTCACATAGAAAAACAATTGGAAAATGAAATTGGCGAAGAGGAAAACAGAGAGTAGATTTGGAATCACAAATTTTAGCCTTGTTCTAATTAAATTCTTACACCTACCCCTTTAAAGATTGATTTACGAATATACATTACGAATAAAACCAACAGTTTGGAAGAATATTTTCAGGTAACAACAATAGTAAGCAATTTTATCCTCAATAATGGAGAATCAGATTTTTAATTGTAATTAAATTTCTTGTTGTTATCTCAAACCTGAGAAGTTTTTATGTCAATAATTACAACAAATTTTAGGGAACTTTACAGAACTTTATATTGTGAATGGACTAGAACACTGTGGTTGTTTATGTGACGAGGTGGTCCTCACCATGCCATCCTCCGCCAGATCAGGCAGTTCTCCGTAGCCTCCTCCTCCTCCTCTGTTTGATAGCCTCTGCATGGACTGTCGCCTCCTCATGGGCCCTCCAGAGCCCTCACCGTCCATCAAAAGTCCCTGCTGGTCGCCGTCTCCTCCACCGCTCATATCGAAGCTCCGGCTCAGCTTCTGTGCTAGTTCCTGTGGACACCACCAAGTCAGACGGCGCCACCATCGCCAACCGCAGTAGCCCACAGCAAACAGGCACCACCAGACAGAGAGACTGAAAATGTAGTGATTCATGGAGCGAGAAAACTTTGGTTTAGAATTCAATTTGAGTGAATTTTGGATATGAATATTGTTTTAAATCACAAAATCGATTCCTGAATTAAAAATCAGATCTGTACAGAGTGATCATAAGAAAATTCTTTGATTCTCATTTCATTGTGTATTTACAGACATTTAATAGGTGTAGACCAGCATAATTATTTTTTAAATTAGGAAATAAATTTAGAAAAAATTATTGTTAGAAGAAAAATTCTACAAAAAACGCTTTTAAAGTAAAGCATAAAAAAGAAACTTTGAACTATAATATTAATCATAACTGCTCCATGAAAAACTATTTAGAAATTCATGCAAAATACATAATATAATAATCAGTGCGAATCCAGCGCCGGTGACGCCTCAACTCTGTGAAAAACATAAAACAATCAAACTGGGATTTCAAATTGTACGATACCAGCAACTTCAGTACCAAATCACTAGACTTTATTAGTTGAGTAAATTGACACCTAGGAGCTGGTGTCGCACCCATCACACAATTCGATAGTTTTGTGTTCCTATAGAGGTACCATATTATTCAATAAAGGTGAGATATTAGGAAATTATTGGGTGTATTCGTGATTGTGGTTTATTAGGGAATTTGGCTCAGCGACTAACCGGCACAAAACATCACATCAAACAGTGCTGACATCTACATGTGTCCCTAATAGTTACAAGATGCTCTTTAAAACTGTAAACTTAACCTATTGTTAATTAATATCTCAGACAATGAGAGCTTTTATAACATACAATATTCTATTAATATCTCTTTGTCCGAGATTTGGTTACAACGAACATGCACTAACTACTTAAATAAATCTAGAATATATAAATAATCAAATGTGCACTACAGGATACTGATCATTATTATTCACATCTTATAAAGGTGAGATAATTCTACACTTGCAAGCTCACAATCCGGGGGTACATTACATTTAGATTGGTAAAAAAAATAAATAAAGGAGGTAAAATTTTCGCGGGAGAAAAAGACCGCGCACGAGTTAGTTCCTGACGAGTTAAATGATGCAACCAGCAATACTTATAAGTAAAAAAAGTTGCCATCTTTACAGGCTGATTCGATAAAAATTCAACCGGTTGTTGCTATTCAAATTTATGATAATTACATATAATAAAACTTCATATGGTTCATTTAAAATAATATTAATGTAAAAATTATGATGATTGCCTCTATTATAATCTTAATGAACAGTTAGTATTTTTTAAGACAGCTAATTGTATTTAAATGTTTGATTTCACCGTAATAAATTTAAATTCATTTTTTAAATGAATATGATGGGCATACAGTTAATTGAGAAATAACCGTTTCTGAAATATGAAAAAAAAATATAAATTTTAATTACAATTTATTCACACGTTAGTTTTAACCCAGAATATTATTAAAATTGTAATTTCTCCATATTTTATGAATTTGTTACTCGTGCGCGTTTTTCTCCCTCGGCTTGGCAAATCTGAAAGTCCCCACTATCATGCTGCGGCGATATTCAAATTTTGCCGCCAGATTTGGTTCGGGTGCTAACTTACTATGGGTCTTCCCCAGTACCACGACTTGACCCGCTGCGTGAGACCGCCTATGGAGGAGCGAAGGCCATCGAGGTACCCGCTCTGAGAAGGAGAGTTTGCCACTCAGTTGCCACTCAGTAACTTTTTATAGACTACATTGAGGTTACCGCGGCCCAAGGAGGAATCAAATACGTTAATTAATCTAGTCTAATTTATATTCAAAATTATTAATAACTTTTAAATCCCCCTAGTTAATATTGTGCATACCAAGGATAAGACCCCAATATAAGCACCCTGGGATAATTATAAGCTTTAGTTATTGGGACAGGGTAGAACGCTAATAAGGGTACTTATAAATTGCAGAGAGAGGGTATACAATCCTAATAGAGGATATTTACAGTAGTATATTTCAAATTAACTACTGACCTAAAATATTGGGGACTTTCATAACATGAAATTATGAAGCAAGTTTGGGATATATATCCTTTTATATAATAATTATATAACTATAGCTTGCATATTTAATTATTATAATAATTACTACAAACTATAATATTATATAAAATTAAGACTAGATAAGTTGAATATATTAATCTAATTTTAATAACAAAATTATTGATGTCAAAAAGATATGCTTTATACCAAAAAATTTGAAGCATGCATACCTTTTTGATTCAATTGGGGTATCTCTGTGTCTATACGATCAGAAAATTTACCCATATTTCATAAAAAAATTACCATTTTCTGGGACACTTCACTGTTGCATATGATTTATATTTGCGCGACAGTGGCGCTATCCTCCCGGGAAAAATGGAACTTTTGACCTTTATTATTATTTTTTTTTGCAAATTTTATGACCATAAGACACGGAGGTCTCTGATAAATATATAATATAATCAATATCATACATCTTACATGAAAATTAAACCATTGAGGTAGCTTTTGTGCTCACCCGACATTGACAAATGATTGTAGCTGAATGCACTTACATCATGGTCACGTTGTAAATTTATTCAAGTCTACTTTTTGCACTAGTTGCAATACTATAACAAGTAACCTTCACAGCACAGATTAAAATGATAAATAAAACCTTTTATTTTTTTTATCCCTCATTGAAATCTCCATTACTAACAAGTAAGAACTTAACAATTGTTATTACTCAACCAACAATATTTTTGTTATACTAAAAAAAAAAAAAAACATTTAAGATTTTGGTATTATATTTAAATGATGCGATATAGTTTAAAAACCTTTAATCCAAATAACATATATTTGATACGAATAATAATACGTTACCTTGAAACATAATATTATAAAAAAATCTCAAATAAGCCGCCTGCTTATTCTAAACTAGAGGTATATAATTACAAAGATAGCTTGTAATTTGCCGCGCTCCGCCGGACCGTGCTGGTCTAGAATATATTCTGAGTCACTCTAAGGGACCGTGTGACGTCACATACGCAATTATAATTTAACTGACCTTGTGTTAGTCATCATACACACGCATGATCTCCGTCATAATTTCGAAAAAGTTTAAAATTAGAGTTGTCATTGATTTTATTCTGTTATGAAAATTTCATTATTTCAGGGAGGAAGACTTGAATATTATATAGAGTTTTGCGTAAAAATAATTAAAATTGAAAATTATCTTGTTATTAACTTTAGTAGAATTACCCTTGAGCTTTCAATCTCTTACTTTTTGTAAAATGAATTAATTTAATTATGGACAGTGTAATCAGCTGTTTTATGACTGTTGATTTAAATAGAGGATACTTTTTGTGAGCGCCTTTGTTTGTATTTTCTGCGTGCGAAATATCTCAACACTCAGGCTGATCGTTACCTAAGTTTCTATATTAATGATATCACTGAATCTTTATTTCAGTAAGATTCGACTTTAGTATTATTATTTTTAATAAGGATACACCCCTAAGAGCTTACAGCTCGCGGCTGGAAAATGGGTAAGGCAATAAGGTAAGGATGGTTGACACATGCAGCCTGTTACGCGTCCTAGCATTCGCTGAGGTGAGACTGAGGGAACCGTGGAAAACCTCATTTAAGACGGACACCTCTACTTTTTATCAATATACCAAACTGATGTCCAAAGACTAACAATAAGAACCATACACAAGTGCATCACTGCACTAAAACAAGAAGAATTTATCCCATTAATGTACTATATAATATTAAACTGCTAGATTTGCTAGAACTTCCAATATCCTTGATAAGAGCGATAGTGGAGCGACCTAGTGGCGAGCTCAGGTAACTGAAACAGGAGGGAGCGTAAGAAACGTGACACCAGCACGCATGCTGACACCCACGTGGCGTCCCGTTACATGGTGTGACCCTTGACCTCGATATTTGACCACGTGCAGCGACTGCAGAGCGCATCACGTCCATGCCAGCGTGCGCTCAATCTACGGTCGAATAATAAACACGAACGCCCTGTGAGTAATATCAAAGTCTAATTAATCTTAAAATTACATTGTTATATTCAATTGTAATGATGTAAATTACGGTCAGTGTACTAAATAAAAATATTAAATATTATATTAATTAGCTTTAATTAAAAAATAAGCAATTTAATATAAAAATTACAAAAGTTGCTACATTTAAGAATCATCGAAGTGAACACGGAATGAGTCACTATCATTATATTGGTGCCCATCATGTGAATCACAGCCACGGGCGGCCTGAACTACCCTAGTTTGTCTCGCTCCGTTGGTGGTTGTATTGTACCTAAAGTAATGTGTATCAGTGTGTAAATACCCCGAGTTTCACTGTACAAGGGCACATTACTTAATTAAACAGATTTTCACTATCGCAACTTTTCGCAAGGATTTTTTAATAATGATAAAATGATTAGTTTAGAAATAAAATGGTTTTTAAATAATATATGATCAAATTTATCTTTTATTTTTACGCACCATGTTATTATTAAAACTTTTTTTTTTATTTACAAAATGAACATAAAAGCAATCTATTAACAATAGTAAAACAGATTCGTTAATTTTAGAATAATGGACAACCTACATGAAATTTTTTTATTGCAAAAACGAATAGAGGGCACCAAATTATGCTACTCTGAATTTTTTCAGATTTTTTTGAGACCCTGAACTATTTTTAAATAATTATTGAAAGTTCTGTAAGTTAATTTGGCACCCCTGAATCCTTAATAAAAAGGATAGGACCGAAACGCCTATTGACGCCTCCAGAGGGCGTGGCCGCACTTTCAATAATTATTTAAAAATAGTGCTGGGTTTAAAAATTTGAAAAAATTCAGAGTAGCATAATTTGGTATACTCTATTCATTTCTGCAGTAAAAAAATTTCATGTAGGTTGTCCATTAGTTGTTATATATTTATTAATAACTTTGTTTTGTATTTTTTGTTTAAATCAAATTTGACTTAACATTGAAATGTTTCGATGATAATAATGATTCGTCATTGTTTGCTTCATTCAATACTAATGCTAAACTATATGAGATGGCGGGTTATAGTGCGAGATTTTATCACAAAAAAAAAAACATATTTTTTTCGTCGATATCATTACATAAAGCTGAAAAAGTTTAAGCGCGGCACAAAACAGCGGCCTCGAGTTGACCGCACTTCGCACTCTGATTATGGCGACTGTTTTTACTAACTAAAATCAGGTGTTAAGTTGATAATAATTTATGAAATTGAATGAGAAGGAGTTTTAAGTAAAATTATTTTCCTACATAAAAATTTGATTTGATTTAAAAATAAAATCTACTTCTATTTATTGAAATATTGTTATTTCTTTCTCAGCGTATTATATATGTTATTTTTCTTCCTCCTTTTAAATTTAAGCCACTTATTTTATATTATTTTATGTGACGGTATTATTGAGAATTGCGCATGTCGAATCTTACATAACATTGTAACTCCTTGATCATGGGAGAACTTGCTAAGAACGTGTTGTTACGTGACAGCGTGGGAGAGACCATCGATATTGAGCACCAGTGACGTCACACAGTGATGACGTCACATCGCTGTTTTATCCTTGTTAATTCGTGACGGTCAGAAGAAAGAATACAAAGGTTTGTAGCTGTTTCTATTATGGAACGAGGAAGCGAAGATAAAAATATCAGACGATTATGTTGACTGGACCACACACAATAATGTGATCTTTTACCCCATTTTTTTTATCATAATTTTGAAAATTTTCATGTTTTTTGAATTTTATATGAAATTGCATGTTCATGAATCCTTCCCATGCAACAATGTATAAATTAATTTTATCAATCTTCCGGGTTTAAAATTCAGGATTTAACCAGTGAGGCTGACGCTAACCGTGATTATTGAGAAACCTGGTTATTTTCCTTCGTAATGTCACCCCTTATGTCCTAGCACACCTCTGGACATCACGAAATTTACTTTTCGGTTTATGGACTTTACTACAGTCTATTACCATAGAGTGATATATCCAAATATATCTCTCTATGCTATTACTAAATTACTATCACTACGTTTACATGACGGTGTTTAATACGGATTCGTTGACGACGGATAATGTTATTCTTATGAGGCGTCGTCAACGGATACGTATGAAACACAGTCATATGAACGTACTGAATGACTTAATGAACAATTTTGATAATGTAAATTGGGTGCTTTTCTTACATACTTCCAAATTGCAAATCTGCATTTATATTTGCCTATTGGAGCTACTTCTCCAGCAAATCAAACATTCCATGCTGTTTCGAGGTGTACCATGATAAGGAACTTGAGCGCAGAAACAGAAAACCTATACAGAACTTACGAACAAATTTATATTATGAATTATATTGTTAAGTTATATTATATAAAGGAGAACTCATTATTTAGTGAGATATATATATTTAGATATTTTATAATGTAGCGCAGATACGAGCATCATTAAAACATGTATAATATTGAAGGCAACAACCTCATTAGTGATAAGTTACTGCTTCTTATTCATAGCAGATCTAAACTTGAACACGTCTTTGATATTAAATCACTTGCACTAACTTACATTAGAAACGATGAAATGCAATTTTCTTTTATCAACGGACAGATGTCTGTGAATTTATCAAACAGATGTTATACTAGAAAATAAAAACATGTAAAAAAAATATAAAAACGTGTGTACACAAGTATTGTTGAAAAAGTTGGAACCAGTTAAGTTATAAAATGCAAATTTTAGAATTAAATTTAAATAAAAAACTTTAATATTCATAATATATATAATTTTAGTAAAGAACCTTGGACATTCGACGCTATATACTCGTTACAAATAATTGCACAGGAAACAGAAAAAATATATACTGTATTATATAATAAAAAAATAACAGGATAAAAATATCTGTATAAATTTAAATGATGATTATCCTATTTTTATTAGTACATATTATAGTAAAATTTATTTTATATTTTCGCCGAAGTATTTCGCCAAACAGTTTTTCCCCAAAGCGATTTTTTTCCTTTTTGCTTGTTTGAATTTTTGATTTTTTTTTTAATATAAAATTTCAAAAATAAACGAAAAGGGAAGACAGAAACCTCTAACTTCCGGCTCCTTCCGGTGGTAAAATCAAATTAATTTATCTGTATGCCAGCACAGTATACAATAATAATTCAGACAATAATACGATCAAAACTGCTCTAATTGTCACGGTAAATGAAACATGTCCAGTCACAATCAAATAGTTTACTCACAATGATAATTTGATTGAGTTTCGATCAAATAGAATGCAATTTCACTTGTCGAGTCAAGTGAGAGTGTTATTTGCACTAGGAAAGTGACGATGGGAATATTTGGACGATTTCCATGACGCTCCCTTCACATTCCAGATAAGCACTGTCAAATCTTCATGTTTATAATATCAATCGCATGTATACAGGAAGAATATTATGTAGTATACATGGGAGAGAAAATTAGTGTAGTAATTGTAGTGTTGCACCTATATGACATCACAAAATGGACTGTTTACTGTATCTAAAATAGTGATATGCGCATGTGTAATGCTAATGTGTAATGTTAATTTTCATATTTTTTTTACATTATTAATTAAAACTGCATGATTCTGTACGGTATATAAAAAAAGTGCAGTTTGTGGGAATGAAAAGTAAAAAAAAAAAAAAAAATCTGAAAGTTAAAATATGCTTTCATAAATTATTAATCAATTTAATTAATTTTTATGGATAGTTAAAATGTATGCGATTATCAACAAAATTACTATCATCATTATTGCCATTCTTTTATTGATTATATTTTGGGTCAATCATCACGTAATATTGTTAAGTATGTCTTTTCTATATTCAGTCTTACTATTTTTTTCTTATGGGATTAGACAACGTTTATTAAGTTTCTGATTATTATTCTATTCTAATTTATAGTGAATTTTATGAAATATATAACTAAACTTACGGCAACTTTGCAAGATAATCTTTGTGGTGTATTCCAGAGCAATTATAATATTGTATAACCGACATTTAATAATAACGTTTGCATCATTGTTAAGCATACTCTAACAAGCGTGGATGTGAACAGTTATTGTAAAGTTAAGCGTCCTACAGTCACGCCTATCAGATCACGCGTGATCCGAGCATTAACCTCATATGAAACACATAAGAATCATAATCCCATCTAAAATAATGTTATGTTGACCCTAGATGACCAGTTGATAAAATGATCAGATCGTTAACCTCTACAAAGATCATATTCCCATGTTACACCTTGCCATCTCCACCCCTAGAGATAATAATTTGAACACAAAGGTCATTTTTGTATTCTGAAACATATTAATTTGACCCGTATGTACGTTGATTTTATGAAACATGATAAAGTAATGCACTGTAACTGTAACTCAGTGCAGTAATTGCAGATCGTGCAAACGGGTCCTTTCTTGATTAGATTTCGTGATAAAGGTTAGTAACGGTAAATATCTTGTCCAAGCAAATTGGTGGATTTACTATATATTTAACATTAAAAAAAAAAAAATCAAACGTTCAAAATCTTTTATTAATTCCATTGCTTCCTACAATTATATTTTACTCCTGTTTCACTCGCTAGAGCTGCAGCTTCAATAGACTGAGAGATGCAGATTTGTAATTTTGGGAGATGTAAAAAGAGCACCAGTCTATGTTTTGGTTCACCACGCCTCCATAGACTGCGTGGTAATGTCTACAATCCTACAATCAAAGTAAGAGTAAAGTTCGTGGTGTACGTACATGATATATGTTAAGGTTTATAGGACAAGTCAGTACTGAAGCTAAGTAATCGACAATAACATTACTTGAAGTCATTAAATTAATACAAAGATATATACGATTATCATCACAATTAACTTAGAGTAAAAAAAATATTATACGATGGATATAGAAAATAATCACCTCTATAAGTCTAGAATAGATATGAGATCATCACATTTGAAACCAAATAATTGTACATCTTATAAAGTCGATTTTTCTTATTTTTTAACATTAAAAGTGACCTTTATTGCAATTTTTATGCATCTGGCAGTCTCATATATATTCGTATATTGACCTAATGATCTCTATTTAGTATTAATGAGTATGATGATCTAATCATTTCCGTAATAAATTTTTGAAAACAACAAAATATAAATAAAGATGGTAGGAAATGACCGTGAAATTATGATGGCTTGTTCGTGTCTGGTTAAAGGTCATACAATATCCATACGGGATGATCTCTCTATGGAAAGGTAAATTTCAAGGGAACACATCCGGTTGTTGCAAATCTCGGATCAGACGTGGAGAAAACTGCAGACATAATTGAGATATAAGGCCTGTTCGTAAACCCTGCTCGGTGTACACTTTCTGCACCCAATCGACCTTATGTACATGCGATATAAGGTCAATTGGGTGTAGAAAGTGTACACGGAGCAGGGTTTACGAACAGGCCTATTACTTCAAAATTGTTATTTACCATGAGAGTTGAAAATTTAACGTTTCAATTTACTTTAGAAACGTGTTTTTTATGTATAAAATTTCATCAATATTAATATAAAAAAACAAAGAACTTGGAACATGCACGTGAAAGCACCTTCTCAAATTACTATTGTTCAATGTTTAGTGTTTTATAGCAGGATTTGCAGGATTACTTTTTTTTTTATCCTTGTATAAAAATATACTGCTTGAATAAATTTAATTCCTATAATTCTTAGAATTTTCTTTCATGCTAAGTACTCCCTCAAAAGTTCCAATCCCATAAAAAAAAACTCGCACGATTAGACGCCTTAATTTACCTGTGATAATTTCCCACCTCTAATTTTAGTCACGTGACCCTGTGACGTCACACTCAGGTAATCTCCACGCCGGCAACGTCGCGACACATCGCCTTCAGCTACGCATGTACGTACATAAAGTTGAAAATCCTATCTTTTAACTCTTGAATCTCAACTGGAGAAGTACGAAAGGCAGGTGAGAGGAGGGGAAAAGGGAGGGGAGCGAAGGCTAACACCATGAGGCGGCGGTCTGCGAGCGAGCTTGGATCAAAGCAAGCAAGAGGCACCGACTGAGAGGACCGTGGGATTATTTTCTGAAGCATCAGTTCACAATAAGGCGCAATCACGGCGGAACTAGCGAGAACTCGTGCGGTGAGTTGATCTGTACCTTTGTGACGGTGCAGCTGCCATCGTGTCCCTTTGAACTGTAACTTTTTATCAGAATGTCACAATTTCATTGCAAAAATACATCTGAGATTTGTAATTCTTTCTAAATTATAATTATTTTGTCATAAAAAATTACATCATATTAATTATCCTTTGAATTTGTTATGATATTTTTTAATTACATCATTATTTGTATTATTTAATTATTATTTTATTACCATTTCATAATCATCATCAATTAATCATGATGGTAATAAAGATCATATTACGTATATATTACAACACGTAATGCAAGATAAAAGTAAAGATTTACTTTAAAACTTTTATCAAAACTAAAAGGATGTCTTATATAATATATTGGTCAAAATTTGACCTAAATGTGATTCCAACTATTAAATTGAATTGAGAAAGATATATTTCATTAACACGATGTTTTTGAATGAGTTGTCTATTCTGTATAATAACAAATGTCTCGTACTGTAAAACTGGCTGAGGGGAACTCTCATTGATAAATACAGTTACCTTTAGCTGCTACTTTTATTCTCGGAAAAAAAGAATTAAAAACCGCAATAAATACCCCCGGGCTGTCTAAGGGCTATCTTCAGTTTTATCAACGGCCACCAGGTCACCTTTTATTATACAGGTGACGAGGCTTGGAGCAACCTGGGAGGTGCTACTGGAGCATTATGTACGGTGCATTGAAGAGCGTGGTGGTAGTCGTAACTTATCTTGACGTACATTTACTATGGTGGTGTTTTAATGTTGACCAACTTAATATTGTCCCTCGTCCAGAATAATAAGCTATCTGCTTGCCACGAATTTGTTGCAAAAATAAGCTATATCAGGCTATCTACTATTTATTTATTTATTTATTTATTTATTTATTTATTTATTTATTTATTTATTTATTTATTTATTTATTTATTTATTTATTTATTTATTTATTTATTTATTTATTTATTTATTTATTTATTAAATCTTTCATAGGCTGAAAATACAATAAAGGATAGAAACATGTGAGCCTATGGGGCAAATAGAAACGGCTGCTGAAACAACCAAATCACTATACAGTGTCTATTCACCTAATTAAACAAGAACATGGAAAAGCAGAAATATATACAATATATACAAAAATAAAACCAATAAGAAGCATAAACAATTAGACTGCCCAGTAGAATTACATAAAATTTAGAAATTAATTACATATCAAAAGGGAGAGGCATTGAATTAAACATCTTAGCAGCTCGCGGGAAATAAGAAGTAGCATATGCGACACTATTAGGCTTAGCATACACCAAGGAAAACCTATATCAGGTGAATATAATTATGAGCTGTAAATCAGTATAAAATGGAGCTCATTGTCGCCCTCACTTGAAATAGCAGATAGCTCATTATTGCAACGACATTGTGGTAGGCAGAGAGCTCGTTATTACGGACGAGGGACGATATGCAAGCTTTAAATTATATAAAAAATAAATATATTGAAAAAATTGAAATTGTATAGTTATATATCATTTGATTATAGTAATTCAAATTAGCTTGCATTGGATTAGAGGTAATTTTACGATTCACGAAGATACAATAATATCGATGTTTCTTATGGTAACCTTTTAGCGCCAACCTAACTCAAACACACTAACCGTGGTTATATAATGAGAAACATGGTTATTTTTTTTTTAGAAAACTTCATTCGGTAGCATGTTATCATGGTAGCCAGAGTTCTCGATCGCAGCCTGAATTACAGACTGGCCAAAACATCAAAGTTAAGCCTGGTAGTAAGTGCGTTTGTGGGAGCTTGACATGCAGGACTTAACTTTTGACAAGCCGTCAAATTAAGAGAGAGCTTTTCCTTATCGATATCGCAACCAGACAGCCTCTATATGACCAGTCGATGATAACGAGAGAGTACATTAGCTGACAATAAATGTGGTGGGATTTGTACAGTTAGAGATACGATGAAAATAATAATGGTTACGAAAAATTAAGACGAAGATAGAACCAGACCTTTGTTCCAAAATAGTGATTTTTTTTTGTACTAAAATTTAAATTTATGCCAATTGTTTAAAAAAATAAAATTAAATATTTTATTTAGTAAATCGACCCTCGTCTAGAATAATGATGCAATTCTGACATTTCTGTTTTGATGAATTACAGCTCATATTTGCACTGTCCTGATATAGGAGATAGTTCAGTGGTACATACGATCATGGTATAGACAGATAGCTCATTTTTCGGAAGAGGGATGATATAATATGTATTATGATATCTAATATTTTCGTATGAAAATATAGAAAGTGCCACTGATAGCACCTCTATCACCACGATAAAATACATAAAAAGTTTATTTGATAATTTTAATTCACTATACCGAAAAACACATGTTATTCAATTGTTATTCTGAAATATGTTATAAAATATATTTAATAACCATCTGTGGTTTAAAATTACTTCATAATGATTATTAAAACCAAGAGTGAATCGCATTTAAAATAATAATGATGATCTAAAATAAACTACAATGAGCAAAAATATAATATAAAAAAAAACGTTGATATCAAAGCGGAACAGAAATCCTGCTGATTCCATAAGTCTTTAATTAACTGAATCACAAAGTGTGAAGTTTTTTTTTTATATTACATTAATTTATTTAATTATCATGTATGATGAAAAACTACTGAAAGTCTCTTCATATAATCTTATTCGGTTATGTAGTAATCACATTTGACTTATATAATCATATGATATATATATATATATATAGCTGTATATTATTAAATAAAAGGTGAATACCGTTGCGTATCGTTTATTGCGTATATATCGACAGTTACTTTAATGTAAAATTATTACACGCCTTTATTAAAGGTGGGTTACATGCAGTAAATAAACAAAAGAACGTTTTGATGCGCTTAAAAATTTCACCGCTACTTGTGGGTGTGTTTTATACCTTAAGTGTATTGTAAAATTACTGTTTGAATTGCACTTAATAAAATAGAAAATTTTAAAGTGGTTACCGTTTTGGTAACTTAGCTTCAAATTTATAATGAGATGAATTTAAACCTCGTTCAAAAACGGTGGATGTTTGAATAAGTTTGTTAACCAACAACGGTACAAAATCTAATACAAAAATTTCATATTTTGTAAAACAAAGCTATTTGTTCAAGAACTAGAATTAGAAATCTAAAATATTAATTTTCATTTTATGATAGCGATTACTTTGTAAAGATTCTTGAAACTTTTTTTGTTTATATACGTTATCATTATTTGTGCGGAACATCGTAGCAAACTATTTTTACTTTTCTAAAAAGTACACTGAAAAAAACATACCAAACGATTGTAAAAACACAATTCAGCGTTTGTTTGCTAGAATGTATATTTGAAGCGTACTTAGTTTTCGTCAAGTTTGTAACGTCTCTAGTCATTGATGGACAGTTTGTAAGATACAACCTCATTGGCCGAACAGGAGCTGAAGTACTTTCGTACGAACTGTCCCGACGAAAACCGAGTTGAAAACATTTATGACGATCAGAGTGCAGTTATTTCATTATAAACGATATCTTTTTAATAAAAGTATTATACAGTATATATGGTCTATATTACATGAATTCACAATCATGCATAATATCCATTTTATCATTCGCAGGACACACACAGTTCTGCGATCGTAAAAAAATATGCGTTCGTACGTTTCTCATTTAGAACCGATTCTAAATTTCTTATCACATACGAAACTATAATTATGATACCAAGTTTTTTAAAGTTTAAAAATCTTGTACCGGTACGATACGAAGCTGTACGTGTGCGCGGCTACCTGATCACATTTATAGTTCTTACTTTTTAAATCATGCGCTGCGAAATCATTCGATCCTGTGTGAGACAGCCCTTAGACGGTCCTTTTCTTACAAACAAACACAAACTTGACACAAAACCATGTAAAAATTATTCTCTCCGTGTTCCTCGACCGTAGCAGAGCGAACTGTGGGGTCAGGTGGCCTACATGACGCCAGCACAGGTAAACACAGACGCGGGCTCGCTCCACTGGCCTGCTCGTGTTAATTGAGTTCGGCTTGCAGCAGTCACGCGGGACACCGTGATGTCTGGTTGAAGTCACGTGACTTGGCTGGGATGACGTCATTGTCACAATAAAGATCACCGACTGTTTGCTTAGCTTTGCACGATGATACACGTGATGTTATGTAGACAACTTATTTTTTTTAAATTTGTTGACTATGATAACGTGCTTTGCAATTTGTTGATGTAAAAATGTCATCAATATTATAATATTATTCGCATTCTTTGAAGTGAGAATGTCATAAATATTTAAAAATACACAAATATAATCAGAAGTTATCAGAAACCCAACTTATGGCCAAAACGACCAAAAATTCAAAAAGTTCATGATTTTTTTGGGACGATATTTTCTCATATTATAAGCAATATATTCATGACAATGGTGCTACCGTCCCGGGAACTTTCTGAAATCTTGGCCATAAGATACGATGGTCTTTAAGCAAATATTTAAATAATTGAAAATTTATAAACTATAATAACGTTTAAAATTACAGTTCTTTTATCCTTTAGATAAGACTCATGGGCTTAAATCACTAAGCAGTTAGCCAGGTTTCTAGCCATGTTTAGCTTACCCACGTGCACCCAATAATTTTAGAATACAGTACTGTAGCTGTTATTACAATGTTTTATCACGCACGTTATGAAATGGTTGGTAAACCGCGTACAATCGTGTGTTTGATTAGTTTGTTTATCAGGGCAAGCAGGTAATTCGGGCAGTGAAATCTCTGCAACAAAAGCGATCGGAAAGTATTGATGTATGGACCAAAGTGCAGTCAAGTGGGGAATCTGTACTCGATAGTAAATGGGTCTTAACCTCATCAATATAATTCACTGGGGGTGACGAAGAATTCGGGGGGAGTTAACATACATTAAGATTGTAGAACTCATGTAAATAAAGTTCTGCATGATGGAAGTTTGTTTATGTTTTTTTAACAATGTAAATTCTAGTTCAAGATTGATGTACTTTAACCGTAACAAATTTATTTGAAAAGCATGTAAATTAGTATTGAAGGGTATTGAAAATATTTTAATTTATTTTCATACTTTGTATAACGCGACACGTAAGTTAACAAGTGGCACACGTTTTTTATCTGTCAATAAAATGGTGGAGTGAAGGAGAATTATAACTCCACACACTGCTCTATTTTGTAAACAATGTAGCTTCTATAAAATACTTGTTTGTGGGTAAATTTTAAATAAAATAGAATAGTGATACGTAAATAGAATAAAAATAAATATTTTTTTTTACAAAATTGACGTACATGTTGTAATTAATATTTTTAGATGAAGATTAATATTGCTAAGATCGCTATATCTATATAGAATATACATTGTATTAAGCATTTATAAGCAATTGTTGTTTTCCTTATATCGGTAGTATTTTATCAGATTATAAAATAAGTTATACAAAAGTTGACTTGCTACTTGATTCATACAACTAACGCATTATTCACCATTTTTTTTTTTTTTTTTTTTTTTTTTACAAGGATACACCCCTAAGAGCTTACAGCTCGCGGCGGGGTACTGGGTAGGGATAAGGTAGGGAACGGATAGTGGCCACGGCCTGCATGCTTACGCGTCCCAGCATTCGCTGAGGTGAGACTGAGGGAACCGTGGAAAACCTCAGTCAGGACGGACACCTCTACTTTTTCTCAATGGACCAAAGTAATGTCCAAAGCCTGGGGAACCACACACAAGTGCATCACTGCACTGGGTGGAAAGCGAGATGAATTTACCCCAGGGAGGGAGCAGCGTATTTTTTACTTAATACATGCTTTAACTCACGTTCCTTATATTATATATATTTTGTAGTTCTTATACAGTAAAAATCATGATTGTGTTCGTTTCTTGTGACATGTTTATAATATATAATATATAATATATTATTTTTAATTTAAAAAGAAAATGAGTCTAAAGTCAAGAAGTGTTGAAAGTAATTTTTGGTAAGAGATTTTTTACAAGCTGACTTATCCATATTAATTTCCTTTATAAGATGATAACGATAATTCTCATGGACTTTCTTTTTCATTGAGATCTTTAAATGATAATTAATTTAATTATAATAACTAACACTTGACAACTCAGCAAAATCTTTTTTGGGGAAAACGTTAAAGTTAATTTTATAGTAGGAAATATTAGAAATTTCATTTCAATTCTTAAAAAATCATATATATTATATCAACCTATAAAATTTATAAATATTAACTAGCATTTTAAAGCTTGTTTAAAAAAAAAAAAAAAAAAAAAAAAAAAAGGAAGAGAGAGAGAGAAAATATTAATGTTGGAGAGACTGGGTGAGAATATTTACTTAAAGATTACGTTTAACTGCAACAATGCAACTTGCCAACAGAAAGAGAGAGTGTGAGAGGGTTTTATTATGAATTATCTTCACGTAATTGTAGCGTCAGGTGGCTAGCCAATTTCATAAAAAGGAAGGCAATGACTCTGAAATATTATTATTATTATTGTGAGAATTCTCATTGTTATCACAGTACCCCGTTGAGAAAATCGTAATAATGGAGGTGCTATAGCCTTGAGCGGCGCAACAAAGTGATCATCAGCTACAATAATACCCGACCGTGACATTGTTGAGTAGATATTATTGTCATAATTAAAACCATGATTATCTGTTACGTTTTTTTTTTAATTGCATTTTTTAGTTACTCTAAAATTAGAGTCAAGAAAGTAATCTTATGTGGTCTTTGTACAGGCATTTCATCAGAAAAAAAAAACGTAATTCTCAGGTTTTAAATCTACGTAATTTTGGGTATGTGTATTAGTTAGAAAGTATGAAAATTTATCCAAATAATTTTGCTATATTTGCTTCTGAAAATAATGCTAATTTATCCAAATAATTTTGCTATATTTGCTTCTGAAAATAATGCTAAGATTATTAGTGCTATAATAATAAAACGGAATCTAAACTCAAATTCTTATCATTTTTGTATAGGGTTTGAAGGGTTTGCTCATTTCTATTTGAACCTGTGACTCAATTTAAGCTTTATATATATATATGTTATATTACTTAAGCCTTGCATTAAAAACACTTACTGACACAATAAAATGCTAAAGATACGTTTATCAAAAATTGATAACCTTTTACTTTGCAGGATTAAAAATAATGTTACGAACATTAATATAATCGTGCCATGGTACAATTTTTACTCAGCAACCCAGTTTGAAGATTATGGGAGATCGCCTTTTGTTCTGATATCAGCTGATAGAGAGGCACACCCACCCACGCCCAGAGCCGTGCAGTGTGGCAATAACGGAGCACGAGCTTGCACGCAGCTTTCCGCGTCACTGCCCCCCGGTACTTTAGGTGTGCCGTAAGATTACGGAAATTTCGGGGAGTAGGCTAACTGTTCAGAGAGCACGATGTTGGGACTAAATTATCTGAGTGTCGACCTCAAATTTTTTATTGCAGAAATAGATAGATGGTGCAAAATTATGCTACCCTGATTTTTTTCAGATTTTTTAGTCTGGGAACTATTTTTAAAAAAAATTATTAGAAGTTCAGAGAAAGTGATGTCTCTAGACGCTTCTCTTAATATAAAAAGACCTAAAAGGGGCATGGGTTCAAACCCGATCTTGTCAAAACTTTTTAGCAATTTTTTTCGGTCTCTAAAAAAAATCAGAGTGGCAAAGCTTTGCAACCTCAGTCCAAATTTTTCCAATAAAAATTTTGAGGTCGATACTTTATATTGCAAGAGGAATAGCTAGAGAACCAACAACCATCAATTATGAGTAAAAATGAGATAATCCTTTACTATTATTATTAGATCATAACGTTTTGGTCATTTGCAAGACAACATTTCAGTATTGTGTTAATAATAGCCCAATTTTTTCATTTAGTTCCCTAATAGCTATTACATTCAATATTCAAAATTACAATATTAATAGTCAATTATATATATTTTTTAACTTGCAGCAAATTCTTTTTTTAAATGCACGTTAATACGATATACAATTCTTTCTTATTGTACCTGCGTAAATAATAAATAAACCTTGCACTAAAAAAAAATCCTTGATTTTATACTTTATTTTTATGACTTCTATAAAGAAAAAATCTCTTAAGCTTTATTACTATTATTTGATATCGAAGTACTTACTATTGATGATTTTTATTTTATAATGTTTTTAAAGCTATAAATTATATATTTTTTCGCTCATTGTATCAGTTTCATTTTGAAAAAAAAAAACAGAAATAAAACTTCGTGACATAAAAGAAACGAGTGAGACAGATCAAATAGTGACAGTAAATCACGAGGTTGCATTAGCACAGCATGTCCACTCATTAGTGTGCTCATTATACCTAGATGGCGTTCAACTTCAAATAAAAAATTGACACCATTACAAATAAATGTACCGCTTTGATATTTGCATAGCAGTTTAAGTTTAACTGCGTTGAGTGGCCTTATGTAAATTAAATTATCGGATCGAGGTGCAGATTTTTTGTGTTGACGATTTATTTTGCAAATATATATTTTTATTGTTGAGTATTAATGAATTTAAAAAAAAGTTCAAAATTTATGTGCAATTTAGACGAGTAAATACAAAAACAGATAAAAGCACATGCAATAAAGGTTATTTTCATTATTTGGTGATAAGAAAAAAGCTCTTATCATAAAGTAAAATCGTATGGTTTCGCATCTGGTGGTATTATAAAAATATATTTTATGCATTAAAAGAATTCATTTTTACGAATTTTTTAGTGCATGTGAAAAAAAGCATATTAAACCTAATTAGTTTTTTTTTATTTAGTTACGCAGTATATAACTACCAAAGACACGTTTCCTTAAAAGTATATTCTAGATATTCCCAGACATATTAGATGACTTTAACGAGGAATTGCAGACATTTTTTTTTTTTCAATTTTCCAGTATTAACGTACTAATAATACTATTAATGTTTGTAAGTTGTAGTCACTTATCCAAGGATATTCAAGGATAAAACACAAATTAATTTATCACAGAAATCATGGATAATTCTCACGATTTTTCTATAGAAATTATTTGTCATTATCAGAAAATAACATTTGTAATATTTAATTGTAATTTTTTCATTATTTGTTGAAATATTGACGTAATGCTCTAAAGTCTAGTAGATTAAAGATTTTTTGAAAGACGAACCAAAGTCTTGCGATCGAGCGAATTCAGCGTGCCTGACGGACACGACTCCCGCCCAGTTACATGCAGGCGAGAGCCACCAGGTCACACCTGCATTGCAAATATCACCTGCTGGTTGGCAGGTGTGTAGATCGTGATTCTACTAATTAACAGATTACATCTCCATTAATTAATAAATTTAATGTAGGAAGAGGATTTTAAAAACAATGAGAAGTCGTTTTCTAATATTTTTTTTCTTAAAAAAAGATTCATCATTATAAAAAAAAAGCTTGCATAAAACATAAAAAACAAAAAAGTAAAAGTGCTACGTTTTTAAAAATACTATCACTTCATCAGCTGAGATTGAATCGGTGTATTAGCTTGCGTGCATGTTCATGCTTGGATAAAATCTTAATATTATAATACTTGCATAACCTCCACAAGTCTATATACAAGTGTATATAGATATACAATCTATATGACTGTTTTAATACAGTTGCGAGGTTACGTCACCTGTGTAGGCTGTGGAAAAGTGGGACGTCTGTGGTGGACAGTACGACGATATTTTGCCCCAACTTGCTGGCCTCGCCACGCCCCCTTTCGTCGCCCTTCATCCACGATCGAGTAATATAGCACCGAGGTTTGGATTCGTATATTTGATAAGTTAGTGCTATATATCTTGTATTGAAGATCCCTTAATACAAATATCAGACATATTTAAGACGTTTTATGTTAATTGAGTATTTTGTCACGTTAAATAATTTTTTTTTTAATTTATAGGTAATTATGACATTTAATTCTATGAGTATATCACAGTTCTGCACGAGATTCTTACCATAATTGCAAGTTTATATGCAAAACTCCTCGTGATAGTATGCAATGTGTCTTTTAAAGAGCAAGGGGAAAAAAACGGTGCACAAAAATTTGCATAATAATTATGTACGGTTGAGCTACCTCCGTATATGGTACCATTGACATACTGTTTTATCATGGTTAAATTATTATTTAATTGTATTAATATTAGTGCATTGTAACATATATATTAATGTGATTTTTTTATGGTTCACAGTACAATGGTGGTATAAGAATTAGTTTAATGACTGAAACAATAAAATTAGCGGGATTTTACCCTCATTGTAATTAAGCACCATGTTGTGCCACTCTATTTTATCACACTTCCATGTAAAAGTTTCCGCTTTAATTCGTCGTGTAAGAGAAAACAATGACTCACAATTTAAAGACTTTTACTTGAAAAAAAAACTCAGGGTCAAGAGTGTTCGTATCGTTGTTGATTTATAAAAACCAAGCATTTAATTTTATCTCAGTGGATGATGATTTGTGTTTGTGTTTCCGGGTACCTTCTTGTGTGGCCTTGTGGTTAATTGACTGAAAGGTACATCCTCTGTCACGCAAATTAATATTAATAATTTTTGAAAAGCTTCTTTTCATTAATATTAAATAAGATATTTAATAAATATACTTCCTTCAAAATACAGACTCGAATTTATGGACAAAGGACCCAACATGTTTTTGTATTAATTTTTATAATAATCTTCCAGAATCATTAAAAGAGATTCATAAATTTAAGTTTCAAAAACCATTGTATTGAAATCGTTCGAAAATATAGCATTGTTTTTATTGTGTAGCAATTAGATCAGTATATTATTTACGCTAAAAAATGTTAACTGAGTGTTTTATTCTTAAATTATATGTATACCCATACATTATGTTCTGTATGTTGTACTTTGAATCGAATAGAAAATAAATAATTGGAAGAAAAACTATTAGGAAATTTACGTCATGTAGAGCATTATAGATTATAACATAGGAAGTTATTGTCAGAGCATTATACAGCAGATTAATTATACCAACGAAATTGAAAATTTATCATCTTCATGAATAAATTTTATAAAATTAATTATGATCCCCAACTTTCTAAATTATCACATTATCTTGATCTTTAAATAACATTTCAATATTATTATGAAATATAATTTAGTACATTAATTAATCAATCTTGTTTTCATGATGCTTTCAAAGCTTAAGTTTGATAAATTGATTTGTTTTTCATGACGTCACGAATGTATGGTGGTTGATATGAGATATTTTACATTCCTTGAGGGGAAGACCTCATTTTAACCTCTAGTTGAGGAGATAGGCCTCACGACCCGCAGCAATTGTTCGCACTACGTGGAGTAATTAAAACCTTTTGTTTTCTTTTATATTACTCTGCACATTGCAATGACATTTTAACAATACAAATTTCTATAGACTTGGTCTTAATTTTTTTGTACAGTAAAAATTGTACTTTAAAAAAATTACCACAAGTTTTATTACTATTGTTATAGTATTATGATTTTGAAATAATTAAACATTCTTTTCACGTTATATAGCAGTCTATATGATGTATAAAATTTAACTGTACACAATGCATTAATGTAAAATTATTAGTCCATAGCTATATTTATATTAATATTTTTTTCGTTCTTTACTGCTGTAAATTTATGACTCGTTATTCTGTAGACACTTTAGGCAGTGGTATACTTACATCCCATTCGTAATCAGAAAGTCGTTAGTTCGATCCCAGCTAACATAGGATTATTACACATGGAGTGGGAAAATAACACCTACTTGTGCATCCGGGAGGTGTTTGAGGCATATTCCATCATCCGACCATCCTAACTGAGTTTTCTATAGTTTCCTCAGTCATTATAGACAAATACTAGGTTGTTAAGCCATGCCGCTCCGGTTTGGAAGGAAATCACAATGCTAGGTCGAGTCCACGAAGATTAAGACACTTGAATGTAACCAGTATCCTTCAACAGGATTAATTTAAAACGTTGAGTTCCACTTCTAAATGAGTTCCCTCTTTGTGTTCCAGATGGACTCTTGGATGTCCGACGTCAAAGTGGTTCGCATCCCGCGACCCAAGTTCGCCTCCTCGTCTGGTGGGGGCGGTTCCGGGGGCGGCGTGGGGGCTGCCCGGAGGCCACGGCGCTACCCCGAGGAGCCGCCCACTGACTACAGTCTCGACTCGAGCTCCGGGGCCAGCGCGCTTGACCGGGCCACCGAGGAACTACGTCGGGCTGTCCAGGACAAGCTGTAGATCTGGACCACTTCTGGTGCCTACTTGGCCAGTCACCAATATCATCATCATCATATACTTGCTCCGCGCCCTGTTTGTACCTGTGCAACCTTTTACGTTTAATTTTCTTAATTTAATTTTAAGTAAACTTCGTCAGAAAATAATCTTAACTTATATTTACGTAACATTATGATTTTCAACGAAGAACCTCTAATCTTTTATCCTCTCTGGCTTAAATGAAAATATGAAGAAATTCTTACCACTATTCATGTTTTAAATCAAACAGTTTATTAATAATGAAATACGAAAAAAATGTCATAAATATAAATTCAAAATATTATGTTTTCAGAAGGAACAATTTTATTGATGTTGAAACGTAGGATCGATATTGCGATGAAGATAAAAGAGGATCGATATTGCGATGAAGATAAAACGCTCTCTCTCAGATTTATAGGTGCTCGTTCAGCCCGCTCTAATACCCCGGTGACCGAGGGGGCGAGTTTCAATACTTTCTGTCCAACGAAAGTAAATCTTGTTGGCTTTCTCTGCTGCCCAACAGACCTCAATTTACTGATAGTAGCGCCGTCGTAATGTTGTGTACAACTGGAGAACTAAATTTTAACAAATCATTTTCATTATAATTATATTTTTCATGACTTGATGTAAATTTCCAAGTCCAGTATTTTAAGTTTATGACGTTTAATGAAGGTTTTCATATTAATTTTATTTAAAAGTAAAGTGACGCAATTTTTCTCAATGAATAGCCCGTTTTATCATGTGAACAACCCTTATTTTTCACCTTTTTTTGTGCAGGAAAATTCAAACACGGTGTTTGTGCAAGTGGAATATTTTTGTCAGAGACTGAAAATGTAAATATTTCCTTTTCTTATAGTTGTGTGGTTTGTCATGAAATCCTTCCCTTTAAACTCTCGTAGAAACCTCAGCATATTATAGTATGTTTATATTAATAAAGCACAGCAAATATAGAACATATTCTGTGAGAGTTATAACAAATTTAATATTTTCATGATGTTTACTTTTTAAATTGAAAAACTTTTATACACTACATATTTTATTCTTGTATTAACATAAATATTTCTTGGATATGTGTAACTTTTTAATAATTTATAATTATTATTACTTTGGGTTAATACTAAAATTTAAAACTCATAAATAATTCCCGCTCTTTTTTTTTACACCTGTCATATAAGCATCGTGTTACCTGTAGACTAGATTGTTGATTATGTAATCACCTGAATCTATTGTCTTGTAAATAAATATAACATTTTAAGTTTTTATAACCCTTGCCTTTTTATTTCATTTACTTTTTTTATACACGAATTTTAGTTAATATAATATTAGGACAGTTAAAGAAATAGCTAATATGCAAATAAGTTTATATAGGTACTATGAACATGCAAATTTAATAGAACAAGTTTTAGGTTATTAAGAACGGAGCAAATTTTATGAATAAATAAATCACACGTAGAAAACTTGTTAAAACATAGTCCAACTTAAATTAAATTCCCTCTGATAGTGTACAGTTTTTGTTTTTTTATTAAAATTTCAGCGTTGCAATTTCACAAAAAATATGTCAGTACTTTACTGCAAACCTCCTGAGAAGTTCTAATTCTGAAACACAAAGAGAATAGCCTCAAACTTCCGGAGGGAATATAAATTAATTTAACTGTACTCTGGTCCGTCTGGAAAAGATTGTCGCCTTAAGTTAACTGTGGTGAAATTATTTTGTAATGACAGAATTTTTTTATAGTTACGACATAAAATGTAGATTTCTCTAACAAGTATCAAAAATTCTTTAATAATAATTTCTTGTCTCTTATATCTACTGTGCGTAAAGATTAAAAGCAGTTTTATTTATTCTGAGAATAGATTAATGAACTGTTGTTATCTATAATCAAAACGCTGAAACAATCATAATAAAATACGTAACGTTTTGTGACAGTAAAATTTTAATGCTAATGTTTATCAAAATGCTTAAAAAATATTAAGATTAATTAATAATCGAATTATTAAATTACAGCTCAAGTATAAGAAAGTAATAAAATTTTATAAAATAAATAAAAAAAAATACATGTAATTTTGTATAAAAGTGTCCTAATACGTAAAACAAAGTAAGAATAAAGTTAATTTTTAAAGCAACAACTATATGTGTAAGTTTTAACCCTAAAAGGAACTATATTGACAAGTAGGTATACTTAAAAAATTAATTTATAAGTACCATGTAGAAGGTTATCGAAATAGTTATAAAATGAAAAATAAATAAATTATTAGTAAATAATGCTTTCTGAAACAGTATTGGATGCCACCTTGATATAGTAAAACTTTGTTCGAATTTATTAGTAACATCTCTTCCATAAAACTGATGATACAGCATATTATTTTTAACCTATCTTTAGAACAACGGAAAAAAGAGTGCAAAGTAAATGCAAGGACGATAAGACAAATAAAAAGCAACAGAGGCGAGATAAGGAGACGCGTCACTTACGAAGTTGATTGATAGTGGAAAGTTTTTGTTATCATCGAGCGAAATTTTCCCATGCTGCAAGATAACCCATGAGAAATTACATAAGAAAATAAAACAAATATTTAACCATAAATATTTGTCTCTTTAATAGTGTATAGATTCTATATGTATATTATTTAAAATATGGGTGAATGTGTGTGTTTAATACGACTTGTTATTATATTTTATAAAATATTAGTAATTAATTAAATTATTATGAGAAGAATTGCATATTTTTGTAATTTTAAAATAAACAATGGAATTAAATATAATAATTGATGCAAGTGCTGTAAATTTGTTATAGTTGTAGTAATTACATGTAATTAAAAGATTTTTTTAAATTTTTTTTTAATTACCATGATCTTTTTAAGTTGCTGTACGGGGGAAAATATAGGCATAAAATTAATTTTAACATTAAATGATACTACATCACATTATTTTAATCGTCTTAAATAAAAATTAAGTAAATATAAGTATTACAACAAAATAAGAAACCATGACTTCAAAATATTCATTTGTAACTAGGTTGGTAATGTCCTTGAATAATAAACTTATCGTATCAATAGTTATATAATGAACTGATCTGTGTGACCTAATGATGGTGCAGAAAATCACGATTGGTGGAGATATGATGGCCCACAAAACCAAATTAGCGTCCTCAATTTCCTTATCAACAAAGACACTGATTGATTAAGGTGGGAAATTGGTTTAAAATATTGGGTCAGTTTGGTGACAATAAAATGTCACGGTATAATCATTGAGTGCTTTGACACGAATTTGACATTTAGTACTGATAATGGACGTGTGATTCAATTGACATCAATTTTATACTCTTGCTTGGGTATAAAATAATGAAAATAATTATTTTGATATTATTATTATTATTAATTATTTATTCAATAATAAGTTGCTTAAGCTTGACTATCAAAAGTGCTGATATTTGCAAAGAATAATCCTCATTATTTCAGTAACTGTAAGTTTAATCATCAGTATGATACAAGAAATAAAGATAAATTTGTGCTTGAACGTCACAGAACAAGAGGATACGAAAAAGGACTTATGTATAGTGCCCAATCCTTGTTCAACAACCTACCTAGTGATATAAAAAGTGAGCAAAGTTTGAGTGTTTTTAAGAAGAGAATTAAAAAATATTTGTTTGACAAGAATGTGTACTGTATTGACGATTTCTATAAGAGTGAATAATATATTAAAATTATTATTGTTTATTTATATTTATTACCATGTATATTATGTTGACTTGTCTTGTAAGTGAGATGAATAAATATTTGAATTTGAATTTGGAAATAGATCCTGTAATAAATACACTCAATAGGAATAAGCTACCCGTGAATTATCAACAATATAACTTTTTTTACGTAAGGTTCCTTTTATTATTATGTCGTTGCCTGCTTTTGTCATACAATTACCGAAATTTATAATTACACAATGCCATAATAATTAACAAAAACTAAATATATTACGAGAGTCATGTAATGTTTATTCCTTCAAAATGTCAACACATGTTTGCATTGTTAGCTGACATTGTTGCGTGTTCTCGACGTTTCTCCACCGTATGACCAACAAATGCAAATGGTAATTAGAATCTTGTCGGCCGCTTTCTCGTGCTCCGTGAGTCAGTCCGGCCTCCGCTCGAGAAAGTCACGTCTGCACGAGAGATCTGGTTACTTCTGCACGCGGGGACGAGACACGCCCAATTGAACGCTAAATATCAATAGTTGAAAAATTACCTCTTCAACTCATCCTTCACACGTCTAAACTTAATCTTTTTACCTCAAAGACACATCTTAATTCCTCCTCGCTCAAAGTTAGGATGAAATGGAAACAATGGGGGTGATTCATGAAAGAGTTATCTAGAAACTTATCCAGGTTTATCACTAACCACGGTTACCGCCAACCTTAATTCAATGACACTTATAAGTGGCTATAATGATCGAGAAACATGGATAACTTTCTGTGTGAATCACTCCCAATATTTCTAAAATTTTATGCTTAATAAGAGGAAAGAAGACGTAATTTTGTATTTTTTTCCCATTTTTTTTTCTAAAATGGTGCAAAATAGGAGGAAATTAGACGAGAAGAGAGCTTAATAGCGAATAAAAGATGAAATTTATTTCAACTCGGGATCGGACTAATATTTTTTTATAAGTAGCTATTTTCAAACATATATAGAAATGAAATTAAAAATTAAAAAGATTAATATAATTTGTACTGTATTTGATTTATAACTCAAAATTTATTAATTAACGTCTCTTTAATTAAATTTGAGCCAAATTAATTACTTATTTAAATTTCAATTTAAAAAGAAAGCCATAAAAGAAAATTATATAATTATTTAATATAAATAAAACGTACACAGCTGTTGATAGCTAATTAATTTAATACAGTATTGAGTTAATAAATTTAATTTCACTTCAATACGTACTGTCGTGTCATTCTTAAATAAATATGCACTTTTCTTTTTATAATAAAAATGATTATCGTCTATTTTCTCCAAGTATATAATTGATCCTTGAAGATGCTGATGGACGCATCACGGTGTACTTTCTCTGATTAAAGGTGGATTTACATGGGTGATAATTTTCAAAAAATAATGCGCACTTGCTGTAACTTTCACTGGTTGCCATATTTAGTGATTAAAAAAAAGCATCAAAATTTAAATCACGATATCTCCGTCGCAACTCGGAGATGAAGCATTTTCATAAAAATCGAGTCACATCGCGGCCGTCCTTCGTCATGTAAACACACCTTTATCAAAAAAACATCCCGTGAGGATCAGCTGATGCGGAGGTCGCGCTTCTTTTGTTTACTGGAGTGACCTCTCTAGTGTCAATAAATCATTTTTATCGTTCGTAATAAAAAAAAAAAAAAAATGACACGGATTTAACTTGTAAGTGTCAAGTATAAACCGTGACATGAATAGTGAGAGGCATAATGTTTGGATTGTAGAACCTTGTTCTGTGAACAAATCTCAGCGTTTTAATAATAAAGTCTGGTTATTAAAATGAACGTGAGAGAGAAATTAAACGTATTTACAAATAAAAGTTACTACCTCATAGTTCAATGTCACTTTATATATTATTCTTTAATGTTTTTTTTTATTTGAAATAATATCATATAGATGTAGAAAATTCATGCAGATTTACATTTGTTTCATAAAATTTAGCGAAAAGTATTTAGAATATGATCTTGACAGCATTGGCTTTCTGCCATTTTGTGTACGTTCGCGAGTACAGTCAATAGCAAATAAAATAAAACAACAATGTTTTTTTTGTTGCCACGGTACAAAGTTCGATTCCCTCCTTCTATGTTTTACTTATCATAGCTCTCTTAGAACGTTCGCACTCCCAACGATGCCCACTCAACAATCGAGGGGGCATCGTTGATAGAGCGAAAATGCATCGAGAGCTGTGATAAGCTAAAATGGGGTATATCGACCTCAATTTTTTTTATTGCAGATATGGATAGAGGGTAAAAAGTTATGCTACCCTGATTTTTTTCAGATTTTTTAGAGCCCAGAAAGTATTTTTAAAAAATTATCGAAAGTTCTTTTTGTGACATCACGCGGTGGCAAGTCCTTTCTTTTTCTTAAGGAGCGGCGTCTCGTGACGTCACAAAAAGAACTTTCAATCATTTTTTAAAAATACATCCTGGGCTCCAAAACATCTGAAAAAAAATTAGGGTAGCATAACTTTTCACCCTCTATCCATTTCTGCAATAAAAAAAATTAAGGCCGATACTCCAATAGAGACATGAACTTTGTACCGTGACAACAAAGTGTCATTGTTGTTTTATTTTATTTGCTATTGACTGTACTTTGGCTCATTTTTGGCTAGTGAGGTTCACCGTTACAAACTTAACTGCCTAAAAATTTGAGAGATTAAAATCTATAAATAGCACACTTCAAGAAAAAATATTTTACGCGTAGTGTAAAGAAATAAGCTTTTGGCTAAAAAAACGTCTTGCAAGTAATAATAATAATTTCCAGGCTTTATAAGCAAGATTCCTAATCTTGATCATAAATAAAATTAGCACCTTTAGAAAAGAAAGTATGAAATATTCCAGAAAGGCAATGTAATTTACAATTAATTTTCTAAAATGTACAGTATAAGTGTAGGTTTTCTATTTTTTTTTTTTAATTTGCTTATTCATAAAACAGATATAAGACAATCATATTTATTATTATTGCTATTTCTCTCCTCTTATAGTACGTTAAACATAAGATTAAAAATATTCCTTTTACAATTGTTAGAGGATCTCAAATATTATTTTAACAAGACACGACATAAAGAAAATAAATTTCCGTATGATCTAACCATCTAAAAATAGCACCTCGGAGAAATAAGGAAATAAAATTAGTAAAATATATGTTCAGGTGTTCGGTGAGTAATTCTACTTTTAAATTTGTCCAGTGTGACGTCACAGGTCGGTGACTCAGTGCGTGAGTACTGCGAGTGTCACTTTCACTAACAAGTAAAAGGTCCGCCCACCTCCAGATCGAAACACGCGGGTCCAGCACGCAGCCTCGCACACGGAAGTTATTGACGTCATTGTTTACAGGTAGCAGGAAGTTGAAGGAGGAAATTGAAATTATAATGACGTCATATATTGATGATACAATTTCCTTGAACTTGAAGTAGTAATTTCCATAATCGGATATTGAATAATTAATTTACGAGTAGCTTCTAAAAACCAACGAGATAATTTGATAGAAAATTCTACCTATGAAGATATAAATTAATATTCATGTTTCTTAAAAATGGAGATATTAATCGATGACAAAAAAATAATTAAAATTTTGTGCTGTGAAGTAATAATTTTTCTTAACAATATATCTTACACACTTATAAATTAAACCTACTACTTTAATTAAACGACCTACTTAAATTACATTATCCTAATAAACTGCATCTCCAGCCCCCCACCCCCGGTTCAACACTCACCATGTTGGCATCATCGTACTGCCCCCCCGCGCCGCCCGCCCCCGCCGCCCCACCCTCGGGGCCGTCCTGATCCGCCCCAGGACTCGAGTGACGTCTGCTGCGACCTCCCTCCGCTCGGTAGTCCTGCAAATACGAAAATACAAGTTAGTCAGGGTCCCTCAGGTTTGGAGACTCGAGGGAGGTGGCCACTTGACACAAGAGAAAAATAAGTTGGTGCAGTATCTAATTTGTTACTCAAAAAAAATATAAAAATTGAATAAAATTCACTAAAGATTCTTTGTTACAATACAATTAATTTTTTCATTAAAACATTGCTTTTTTCATATATTCATAATAATAAAATAAAAGAGTGTCTATAAACCATTGCAATGTCAAATAGCTGCACGTTTATATTATAGAAAAAATACAATTCATAAAAATGCTGCTCAAATACAACCCCGCAATATTACTCCGATTGCAGTGTTATTTGAGAAGCTTCTGACGCCACCCTGAGCTGACACCCTGAGACGCCACCCTGAGAAGACACCCTGAGACATGCTCATGCAGACCCACCTGTTCAGTCTCCTCGGCCGACATCCCAAGGTCGGAGGTACGCAGGGTTCGCTGGTGCCCCCAGCACGCGCCGTGTTGGTGTTGGTGTTGATGGTGTTGCGAGGTGGATGGAGGGGATTCCCCGCCCCTGAGGGGTCATAACTAGCTAGCCTCGCACTCCAAGGTACCTGACCTACCTCACCTGACCTTGAAAGAAGCTGATGCATTGTACAATGATGATTTTTATAGAAAATTCATATTATGTCACATCGAAATATTGTGTTGCAAATGCTACATATTTTTGTTGCGATACCATTATCTTATAATTATGTACAGCTGTCGTCTTGGAAAATTTCCCTTTGCTGTCATGTTAATCACCATGATGCCTCGTAAGAATAACACAGGGCATGGTGGTGGAAATTTTCCAAGGCGACGAGTGTACTGTGCACAAGGTTTATTACATCAAAACCTCGTATATACGACACATATATTCTGGGTCAATGAATTGTTCGCTTGCTATGAACGGTCAAATAAGTGCGATAGAGCGAGTACAATCACTTTAATGGACAACATACATGAAAAAAAATTATTGCAGAAATGAATAGAGGGTACCAAATTATGCTACTCTGAATTTTTTCTGATTTTTTTGAGACCCAGAACTATTTTTAAATAATTATTGAAAGTGCGACCACGCCCCCTGGAGGCGTCAATAGGCGTCCAGTCTCTATCCTTTTTATTTAGAATTCAGGGGTGCCAACTGAAATCACATGACTTTCAATAATTATTTAAAAATAGTTCCGGGTCTCAAAAAAATGTGAAAAAATTCAGAGTAGCATAATTTGGTACCTTCTATTTATTTCTGCAATAATTTTTTTTCATATATGTTGTCCATTGTCGCACTTTTTTATGACTCTTTTTTTTTGTACAAATAATCTCAATCATTGCAGAGGATTTCTTGAATAAATCACACAAACGTACTTTCTTGAGATAAAGTAAAACATAGCTGGAAGAGCTTTCTTGATTTATGTTACAATGGTAGATAGAACATTCACTGATGTAGTTTGATGGAATTCTTATCATCAATTGTAAATAAATAAATTTTAATTGGAATGCATCAACTTCTTTCTCTTTCCAAGAAAACGTCCTTTCATAATGCAAATCAGCTGTCTTTTATTAAGACTTTCGATTATGTTTTAATGGATTCCTAAATTGAATTCTTCTGTGAACCTCTCAGTAGAGAACATTCAATCCTTGATGACATACATAAGTACATAAGTTTGCTCTACAAGCTTATTATGTTCATTAGGAGATGATAAAATGTGAACACTTTTATAAATTACTCTCTCTGGAAAAAATATATTATATTTTTGTAAGACTTGAAGATATACTTGAGATTTTGTTAAGTCCATGCTTTACTACATTCAAAGGGTATTGTATAATAAATTAAAAATGAGCGCATTATTAATAATTAACGTAGCATTCACCAGTTTCAATTTTCATGATATCTTCTCTTTTTTTACAGTTATAACGTTATAAGTCGGATCGAACACCGCAAATTTTACTCTTGCTGTTTTTAAGTGTTGTCAAGCGGTCTATGGAGGCGTGGTGTAATTGAGAATTTTGGGGATTGCCTGACTGGTATAATCTTCCGAAATTATAAAACTGTGTATCTTTGTCCATTAAATGCAGCTAAAAATTTAAGAAAACTAGGTAGAAATAAAATTTATGCTGCCGTGAGTTGTATGTACTGTACATGTTAATAAAGTATGTTAAGCCGGAGCGGAAATTTGTTTCGTATGGAGGGTACATAGTTCATATTCATACATTATATTACATGACTTCTAATTAAGTGCTGTATTTAGAATTTGCATTGAGCATTTTAATTTTGCATAATTATGTTGTTTTTTTTATGTCAAAAAAAAGGGAGGATATTACTTTTGCAAAGATCTTACCAGAATAGTTCAGAGTAAAGTCGCTATGCGGCGCTCTTATCCACAAGCTGCGGAAACTTTGAATGTAATATTCAAGACATAAACTTGAAAGTTCTCGTTTTTTTGTTCGATGGATTTTCTTTGAGCGATCGCTTTCATCGTGTGATGCGATGCAAATATTTGATCTGCAGTTCTCATTCACTCACTAAAGAGGATTGGACTAATCTGAACGGTGGAGCAGACCGAATTAATTTTGTACGATAAAATATTCGTTCTCCATGGTGCAATATTCAATAAATTAACATAGGATGCCAGATCACATACTCACATAGTCCTGGTTTTACATAATCATTAAATAGATAATTCATACAATAATACGCTCATTTATTAATTTACCAACAAACCATTTTGTGAGACAAGGTTGAAAGGTGGAATTACATTGGCAATTTTCAACACATGACACTAAATTCATCGAAATTCAGTCGAATCTCGGCAAATTCATTTGAAGCAAGGAATTTCACGTAAAATTCATGTCGCATCATGGCCGTCAATCATGTAAATTCACCTTACGACTGTGTAGATATTTTGGATCTGTTTTCAATTTTGAAAGGTATGAGTTTCTGTTCTAGACGTTACTTGCTCAATATTATCGTATTCTGTCAATGTTTTTTTTTGTACTACGGAGTGCGAGGCTAGCGTTACCTCGGGCCCCAGCTGCCGTGACCCGCCACGTCCACCCCCGAGTCCTCGCTTGGCGTGCGCATCTCCTCGGCACCCTCCATGTAGGCTTCCCCGCCCCCGGGGGGTATCGCGAACCTGAGGGGTGATCCGGCACCCCCCGCGGGGAACCGAAGTGGGGACTGCGCGGCCCCGGCGGGGCAGTTGGCGTGATGGGGACGACCCCCATGGTCCTAGAACCACCAGCGCCGCCAACGTCATATCGGGGAAGTTATAAATTGCGTATTGAGTATGGCTCTCAGGTAATTTTAAATTACATTTTTCAGTAGGCATCTGATTCTTCCATTTTTTCCTGACACAATTCTCGGAATTTTGAAACATAAACGAGAACTAGGTACAGTTTGTACCTTAACTTTAGTTTAAAACCGAATAAAAAAACACATTTATATTAAAAATATTTCATAAACCAAAAAAATGAATAATTTAATACCATACGTCGACTTTCCATTATTTTAAATAAAAATTATTATAACAGATCTAAAGAATCCTTAATAAATTATAGTCTTTATACAAACTGAAATTATATACTTCTATAAAGTCTTTGCATTTTAAAGGTTTCTTTCAGCAAAACGTTAAAGATGTTGAGTGCCATGCTCCGCATCCAAGGACAAAATTTTAACTAAAATTGCGCCACTCATGCTACCTTACATTTCTCACAGAAAGGAATGAAAACATCATTGCTTAAGTTTTCTTATCGATTGCGGCTACCTTTTTATATTACCCACGGCCGAACAACCGCAGCGCCTGAAGGTTTCGGTGGTTAGGCCACCCTCAGAACACGCAAGCTCAAAGAGTTGCATACCCACAAGGGGCTTAGATAGTTATTAAATCCTTGCTGCGGATTTAATTTAAATAGTATAATTTTATATTTAATTATTTACTTCTGAATAATTTAAAATATAATTTACATTAATAAAGAGTACATAGCATTATTATTTATTTTATACATTATTGTGCAATATTACAGAGTGATATATAAGCGTAGCAAATAGCACAATGATAGTTGTATTGCTTATTATACTGAAGCAATAAGGTATGCGTGCGTATACATTGCACACACAGATATACGCAATGTGAGAGAGCACGAGAGAGAGAGAGAGGGGGGGGGGGAGGTACCAAATTAGAACAGCCTAAAGTGAACAGATGATAGAAACATTTTATAGGAGACGGCGGAAAAACAGACTCGAATTTTATATTTGATATTAGATTAGATAAGGCCGCTTTGTGCAACTTTACGCACAATTTGATAAATTTTTTAAAGGATCCTCACAAAGCTAACCAAAGAAATAAGGCCGTAGTTTTTAACGATTTAAAAGAAAGTCACAAAGAATCTTACAACATTTAGAATACAATTTTTTAAAGCTAAAAAATAATATAAACCCTCCCAAAAAAGCTTTAAACCGTACAGTCGTTGCCTCGGTTTTTCTTGCTACCTTGTTAATCATCATGCCCCGTAAGGGTAAGACAAGGGCATGGTGATTAACAAGGCTGCAAGTGGAAAATTTTCCAAGGCGACGAGTGCAATAATTATAAAAGTAATTCTTAATATTTGTGTATGCCCCTATTTCCTGGTCTAAAAAAATCAGAAGTTTTGCAAACGCTTCATTTTATATTTTAACTACTTACATTTAATCTATTATATTTAACCCTTAAAATTTATTGTACATCTTTTGGACCCTTTAAATTTAAAGTTTATAAATATTGAAAACCCTAAAGTTTAAAATACATTCATGTAAAAAAATTATAAAATTTTAATGGCTATATAACTACAGGATCTACAGCTCATAATTTTTCCCGAATCGTTTTTCTGTTTTTCTGCCAATCGCCTTATTTAGTATAAACACGAGAGGAAAAAAAGTTGCATCGAGTGAACGCTAGGAGCGCTACTAGCGTAAAATGCGCTACTAGCGCCGCCACTACTGGGATCAAGCATTAACTACGAGGGGGGCAGAAAAGACAGATAAAGACGACAGAAGACAGAGTGCTCAGGACAGCTACAATAAGAATATGATGCAAATTATTTAGTCCATTTTTTAGTTAGGAAAAATCCAGGTTTTTAGTGTTGATTCGAGTCAAGATGAAATTGATTAATTTTAGAATTAATTAATGACTTGATGAAGGTATTTATTTAGAATTTGTAGATTTAATTGTGACAGAAAACATTGATGACATGAATTGGAATAAAGTAGCAATGTGTGTACTAAAAATTTTCAGATAATTTTTGAGCAAGAAACGTCTAAACCTACTAAAATCCATTTAATTTAATTTCGTTTTTTAAAGATAAATTTATAACTTTATCTTGATACAAAAATATGTAATGTAAAAAGTGTTCATATTTAATCTTCTTCATTATTTTTTTCAGTTGGGAATCTGTTGTGTTGATTTTTTCCGTTCTTCAGTGTTGATTTTTATAGTCGAAGGATAAAAAATTTAGAGTACTTTTATATTATAAAAGTTCAAATATTTTAAAGAAGCTGATGTCTTGATTATTTATTTCTTTTTGTTTAGATCTTAGTTATTTCTGTGCAGTTAATAGACATTCATGCAAAATACTGACCATTTATGGCTACTCTCTACGTCCACTACTGACTTAATTAAATACGGGATTACATGCAAATGGTGGCTACTAAAGCCTTTCTAAGTCCACTACTAGTGATACTAAATTCTAATTTATGTGCAAGCATGCTGCGTGCTCCTTACCTTGTCGGTCTCTTGGCAGTGGCGGCGCGTAGCGGATATTTTTCAAACTAAGATTATAATACAATCTCCTGATTGGAAGGATTTTTTTGTATTAATTAAATATAATAGTATAGAATTTACAGATGGTTTTATTGAAAAAAAGGGGGAGAAGGGGTAGTAAAATTTGGTGATAATATGAAAAATAACAACTTGAAATGTAAAGTTAAAATGTACAATATCTACAATAAGATATATCGTTGTCCATGAGATTCTCTGTATATAATTTTCAAATTTATAATTGACTTAATTTTAAGACAGCCCATGGGCAACGATATTCTCATGTTGCATGCACGATGATTACAGTAAGATTGTGCTCCAGTAATAACTGAAGTTGTCTGAACAGCCGCACGCGTCGCCACTGCATGGAGGGGTACGAGGGTTGAAGGTTGGTGCCATGCTCGTGCCACGTACCCGCACGCAGGGGGGCGGGAGGTGCGCCGCGGTGGTCCCCCGGTGTCCCAGAAGGTCTCGCAGCTCGCGACACCGCTGACCCTCGGCCTCACGTCGGTACACAAGCTCGTCAAACCTCGTGCGGTCTTCGGGCCGGACCACCTCGCGCAGCTCCGTCAGCAGCGTGTACTGGGGACAGAATGAAGAAGGTGAGTTAGACCGCATCATGGAACATGGTCAACAACATATGACATAAATGTGTTTCAACTTTTTAAACATTTAAATTGAATAATTGAAATAAATTTTTAAAGGTATAATATGAAAGCTAATTTATTTTTATGTTAAAATAATTGTTTGTTATTAATTTGTACAGTTAAACTATACTGGCCGTCACATTTAGCTAGATTTTCGTCATGTTTGTAGCCCTTTAAGCTTTAAATTTACTGTTTTTTTGGTTTATTCCGATGATTCATTAATTTGAGCTGACGTACAGAGTTGGTCATAAAAAGTAAAATTGAGCTATTTATAAATAGCACGTACTCGCTATCCCGCTGTAATTTTGACTGCCACTGTACATGTAAAATATTTTGTTGAAACTTGCAAACCTCAAATACGAAATTAATAATAATTAATTGATTATTTACGAAGTTTTGATATTACACATGACATGCCCTTACTCTGATATAATATCTTCATGCACTCTCAACAATTTTCTTTAGGTCTCGACTTTTTACCAAAGTTTTTTACTTGAAATAGTTTAACAATTATTTATGATGTTAGTCCGATGAAGTTTTTTTCATTGTTAACCGTGGGACGAGATAGTACCTGATTTCGCCCACCAGAGCACAGAATGTAATGACATTGTTGGTGGTATTTTAAAGATTAAAGTTAATTTTCAATAACATGATTTTCACTTCACTGGACAGACGATTGATTCTAAATTAAGTTTGTATATCGAGTCTGCAGTCTCAAAGGTCTCACCTTCTCGGCGGTGTTGAGCATCTCCAGCAGGACAGCCACGAAGGCCTCGACGTCCATCTGCCTGGCCGCGTACTCTCGTTGGTAGTAGTCGAGGGACGCGAACTCAGGGTGGGGCAGCAGCACGCGGGCCTTTTCCTGTACCATCTGAAGAGCAGCGGCACCCGCGTCCGCACCCACACCGCGCTGCCAGCCACTGGAAGAATACAAGTTGGGTCAGCAAGTTCTTTAATTACGATGTGATTACTATTACTGAATCTGGTTGCTGGAAAAAAAATGATTTTGGAAGAATTTCATAACCAATGGGTTGGATTTGTGCAATATATTTGGGTTAAGTCAATGAGTAAAGCATCATTCATTTTAAATTTTAATAATTATAAAAATACGAACATATAATATGATATTTATAACTAAATGTGTGGAAATATTATAATGAAATTATAACATGTTATTACGGTATAATATATCCCTTACAGGGTAAGCCAGCAACAATATTACCTCTCGTCCATCTAAAAATGCACCTCCACAGCACATATAAAAAGCTGACTATTATTAAACTTTGTTTGAAAACTACCATTAATGTCTATTTAGCTGTGTAACATAATTAGGCCAGCCTGAACCACTAAAACAGCAGTTATAAAAAATAATTTATTGCTGAGCAAAATGAGAATTTTGTCGTTTATTGCCAATGTTTTTTCAAAGGGAAGAATCTAGACACACCCTTCGTTTTAGCTAAATAAGCTTTTAGGATTTAATTCAGATTTCTAAATCACATAAATTTTAATTAAAAACAATAAAAAGTTTTGAAAACAAAATTGTCTCAATTATACTGTGACCTTTTTGTTAAAAAATAAAATTTAAAAATGTGGTCGTGTGTACTTGACTGTTTAGTTCGTCGTCTGAGAGTTCAAGCTGAGACAATTTCCGTGAGGACCCTTCACTCGAGTACATGTGATTTAATGATTTATCGGAGCCAGAGTGAGATTGTTTCTCCGATTGCAGACGATAGCGAACTAAGCCCGGATGAGACATATTTTCTTTTATAGGTTTATTGATCTCAACATAGAAGACGTGAGTCCGTCTGGCAAGAGAAAACTCAGAGATTATTGGGAACGATATCGCACATGTTAGAATGTAACATAACAAACTTGTCTTCATTTCATAAATATTGATTTTTATATAAAATTTATAGCAAACATTTTAATACCATTTTTGATGCAAAAGATATTTACGAGTACAATTTAATATTTATATATGTACAATATAAATCATTTAAGTCTCATGTAAAAACATATAAAACGTTTTTTAACGTATCATCAGTAGAAGAAAGATATAATAATATTTTATAGATATATGAGACATACATTATTTAGGTCCGATATTTGATTGATGGGCGGACAAAGCCACTTGTCATCCACTTGTCTCCGATCTTCGCGGCGAGAGCAAAGAAGTTCCAGGTTATTTATATTCAAGCAACTTTATTTAGAGGGCATTGGTGACGGGGACATGATTATTGCAGTTGTTAATTTATTAATTTTTCTGCAAATTGAGTGAATATAAATATGAAGGAATTTAATTTTTTAATGAGTATTAAATTAGTGACGAAGTCAGAGAAAAAACAGAGCGTTTTAGAAGTGTATAGAAGGAAGGTAAACCCACCCATCACCCATGTGTTTCCTTTATATCGTAAACATTACAGGGGTAGAGGGTTAAAACTTCTAGAACGGCTCTTGTAAACGCATTGAGGTCTAAACTTATTTAGACCTGTTAAGGTGCAGGATAATCCAAAGGATGAGAGGAGTAAGGTGACTGGGTTAAGATAGAACTTTAAGGTCAACTCACGCGGGACTGCGAGCAGTGTGCGGCAGGTGCGTCTCCCATGCCCCGTGGAGGGCCGAGGCCGCGTGTGTTGGTGCCGCGCCCGAGGAGGGCACCTTCCCGACGTCACGCACTACGAGGCTCATGCGCTTGTGGTACTTGAGCTGGGACACCGCCTCGTCGTGGGTCACCGCCAGGAAGCTCTGGCCGTTCACCTCCAGCACCTGGTCACCGATCTGGGGACAAAGGTCGTTCTTAGGAAACCTCAGGGTCACAGATCTGGGGACAAAGGACGCTCTTAGAAGTGTGGCATCGTGGCATGAAAAGTTGATGGTTCTTATATTCGCGAAAACCATTGGAAATTGGAGTGTTATGAGAATACTTCAAACAGTATATTTTTCAGCTTGAAAACTATTAGATCTCTGCTTAAAACTTAAAAAATTTGTAGATTTTCGGTACTAGATCCACAGTCCACAGTTCAAAAATTATGATAAAATCTAATGGAGCAAATGGAAAATGTTACTGAGCAGTCCGATATTATCAATTAAAGATTTGTTAAGCTTGTATTATACGATACAATTTTGTTTACAATTTTTTTCTTAAGAAGTTGAAGTTTTCTTGTAGGATAAATTGTATGCAATAATTAGAAAAATTGTATCGTTTAATATCGGCTTTACATGTGCAATGCAAATACTATATGTTATTTACCCGCGTTTATATTGCATAATATATTAGGTAAATATTGCCAATATTTATTTTTCATTGACGCAGTTTTGTATGTTTTCCTTCAAAAAAAATAATGGCATAAATATCAAGCATAGTAAGTTTTAAAAATAGAGAGAAGGCATTTTAATGATCAATATTTACATAAAGCAAAGATCTTCTAAACATGGAACATCATTAAAAATGATTCACTTCTGCAAATCAGCAAATTTCAAAGTTTTCTTCTTTTCTTCTATTTTTTTTTTACTATAATTTGCATATTTTGTTGAGTCTGATAAGCTTATATTATACGATCTTCCTAATGAGCAAACAAGTGTCCTGTCGACTCAATTTATCTACGCCCCCGATACATTCATCTTGATTACGTCAAGCTCTAAACACCCTCGACGTATAATTTGCCACTGAAAGAAAATCCACCATTCAGAACGTCGTCTGAAGTTCGTATAAACTTCCAGTAAAAAAACAAGATATCGCAGAAAATAAAAATTTGTCATCTTATCTACGAAGGTGAGACCCCATAATTTTTTTATCAGCTTATAAGTTTTATTAACGTTGCAGCAAATCAATGAAACGTCACATAGAAAATTGAATCTTAAAGCTACTCCAGATTCAGAGCTCACATATTTTTTACTATCATAATAGATTTTATGTAGTACATAGTTTTTAAAACTGAATTAAATTTTTATATTTGGGATCATATTTGTCACGATTTACGAAGAATTTATCCAGATAAATAACCAGGTTTCTCACTATTCACGTAATTTCTAACATTTCAATTTCAAATGATAAAATGACAGGTAGTCGCTAACAAGTAATAAGTGATTATAAAATGTCATTGTTGCGTTTTCAGAGCTTTGTTACTGGTGTCTAAAGTGCATGGTGACTCTTTATCGAGGAGGTTTTTATATACTTTATTAGGTCAATTTAATTTAAAATTTTGCAACAAGGGGCGACGTTGATAAAGTTCATTTCAACTTAGGATACGTTTTAACTTTTTTTAGACTTTTCTCAAACTTATTTATTTTTCAAAAAAAAAAATAAATAAATAAATAAATAAATAAAAAATGATGTTAAAATTTTCATGTAAAATTACTGTTACAGTATTGAACTTTATTAAGGTTTTGCAGAGAATATCCTTAAAGTTATTTTGATATAAAAATAGTACTAACTTTGAGCTTTATTAACGTATAATAAAGTAAGCTTAAGGTTTTCATGATCCTACTATTTTATATTGCAGTCCAGCAGTATGTGTCAGTATAACGTGGCTCTGACTTCAATAAAAAAATTACTATTGATGATACAATTTAATACTTTGGCAACAACAGTTACTGCGAAACGTTTTCGTTGAAGTATTTTTTTTTATCCACCAAATAGGTTCATTTCGGTAACGTCAAGTTTATTAGAAAATAATGCCCTCCCATCTTTTTTTTTACGGAGAAAATGAGGTTTTTCTCACTATAATTTACATCTGAGATGACATAAATCTAACTTGTGAACAATTTTAGTGAACAACGCATAACTTTTTTAATAATTTTTCCATTCTAAAAAGGCTTCTATATATTATATACCACAGAACAGTACAAAAGCATGTAAAATTCTCATTTCTACTACTACTGTTTATATTTTTAACATTTTATAATACACTAGGGTTCATTTTTCTATGTATTTTAATATTAAATACAACGTTAAGTATTTAAGATGTTTTACTATATTTATCATATCTTTAATAACGTTCCTCGACTTGCCAGCTCTCTTTAGAATAGAACGTAATAATTGAAATAGGTCATGCTTCCTCTCATCTTCTTCCATCTAAACAGCTGCATCGTTTACTGAGGTAATTAAAGTCTACTTTAATTTACGACTACATAATTAAATAGTAATGCTTCTTATGGGATCAAGGTAACTTCCGTTTTCGATCGGTGACTCTTTAAGAAACAAATGAACGTCGGCAGGAAACGACGGGTCAAGGCCGTTCCTTGCTCGATTCAACAAATAAAGAAGCTTCTCTTTCGTACCACCTTATAGTTAGTAGACATTAGGCAACACAATTAACCAAAATATTATCAAAATTATCACTTTTTCGTTAATCACTCAACTTATTTGCACTTGAACTTCGTGTGATTACGTTGTTATATGTATTAAATTTTAAAAATTCATTGATAAAAAATAAATAATAGTATTAATTAGCTTACCTGTATATATAATATATCATGGAGTGCTAACGTGTGGTATTGGAAATCGATATTAGTTGCGGATAAACTCACAAGATGGCTCTCGATGCAACCCGCTTGGCACGCCAGCTGGCACGGTTGCCTATTGTCTCAGGGGCTGCTGCTTAATGTATGCACGTCTATATTGCCAGAACTTGGTCCATTGTGTAGTAGCATTATATAGCAACGTCTTTTGTAACGCGGATGACTTTACTCCCAAACTGTCACACTTTTCTGGGGAGAATGAAATTGAAACCTGAATGGATATCAAGGGAATATTATGTAACATTAAGAACAAAAACTGATAAAAAGGAGAATAAAAGAGATGAATGATATGATAAAGAATTTTTCATAGTGATTTTCGTGTTATTTAAATAAATCATTGATAGAACTTGGCAAATAGAGTTGAAATAATGTTCGTATTTTCAGGAAACAATCTATAGGAAGTAAAATAAATTTTCATGTTAGAATCAAAATTAGATTTTTTTTTTTTTTTTTTTACAAGGATACACCTCTAAAAGCTTATAGCTCGCGGCGGGGTAATGGGTAGGGATAAGGTAGGGAACGGATGATGGCCACGGCCTGTTACACGCGTCCCAGCATTCGCTGAGGTGAGACTGAGGGAACCGTGGAAAACCTCAGTCAGGACGGACACATCTACTTTTTTTCAATAGACCAAAGCGATGTCCAAAGCCTGGGGAACCACACACGTGTTTTTTCTTCAATCACATTACATAAATTAAAAATTTATATAAATTATAGTATGAAATCTATTGAACGCGATTGACATAGGAATAATCCTGACAGATATGCGGATATTATCGGTGGTTAATGCCATTAATATATGTTGATAATAAAAGAGGTTAGTGCTATGGCTATTCTTGTGAAACATTTTCATTAATATGAACATATTATCAATAAAAATGAATATTAACGTTTAGATTCATATATAATTTTGAATTTTTGTGATATTAAGTAAGCTCTTTACGGATAAAATATTTTTTAACTTGATAACCAACTTAAAATATTGTAAACAGAAAAATAAAGCTAAAAATTTGCTAACTAAAGCAACACAAAATAAATGTTACAAAAATTTTGAATGTAAATCCATGGGATTATGAGCTGACGACAGAAGTGACTTAATAAAAAAAGTGTAGGAATATTGTAATTTAAAAACAAAAGAGAGTAGAAATATGAAAATTGTACGAGAATAAAATCTAAGCACCAGCGTGAAATCGTGTTATTCTAACGGAGAGTTCTAGTGACGTCAAGTAGCTTATACACGATCCTGGATTATGATAACCTTTTTTTAACCAGTAATTTAACATTGTTATTTAGCCTTTAGGAGTTCTTACTATGTTTGGATGCAGTATAGTGCTCAACGTTACATTTTGTCTAGCTATCTTTCTTCAGGCTCTGATTGTTCTAGGATCTACTATTATTTCCAAAACTATGGACCATACAAAATAAATAGAAAGAGAAGGTTGATATAGTTTTAAAACGTACTGTAGAGATACCATCTTAAACAGCATCTCCGAGTATTCAAGATGTATGATGATTATTCGATATGATAATTCTAGTATTGTATAGCATATACACGAACTGTAATGAATATTTCAAATCGATGATAGGTCGTATTTTGAGCTTTATTGTCATATGATATAAGGTTCATAACATAACAATATGAGATACGAGTCTCGACTATCGCGATGTGTTGTGATAAAATAGAAAGAATAATCAGAGAATAATCTGTAATAAAAAAACAGAAGGGGTTCTTTCATTTGAGCGGGGGTTATTTTGTTTTGTTTTTTATTGATAGGACGAGAGGAGGATGGGTAGTAGAAAGGCAGACCCACCCACTGCCAATGTATTGTCCCTATACGGAAACCGATTCAAAATACCCCCTCACCCCCACAAAAAAAATTGACATGTCACTGCTGAATATCAATGATTTTTTTTTTTTAGATTATACTACCTGAATATTGTACTGTACAATGTGTTTTTCTTATTTTACTGGATTATACTATATCTAATGGTATACAGTAGAAAATATGTACTGTTATTTGATTCGTTGAATATTTACAAATTTAAATATTCTGAATATATAAAACAGATATTTTCTTGTATGTTAATATTGTGCTATATAGAAGTTGCTATTTCATAAATTTGCAATGCAACCATCCCTGAGTTAATTAATGTAATACACACATTGGTGTACGTTAATGTTAATATATAATAGCAGCAATAATTACATGTTGTTTTATCTCCGAGTTAACATCTTTCAGACTCAGCGTTTCTCAAGATTACATTTTCAAAAGTTGCAAAAGAAAATTTAAATAAACTCCCACATCTCCAACTTGAAGTCTTATTTATAAAAGATTAAAAGTAAATATTTAACGAAATTTAAACAGAAATAAAGTTTTTAAAGTATACAAATGAATGAGAAAGTTATATTAAAGATGTAACATTAAATAAAATAATAACTCTCAGAACTTTCATTAACATTTTTTTTTTATTATTGACATTGAGTTATACAGTAGTGTCCAGAAAAGGCATAAATAAAAAAATGTAAGATCAATTTTTGTAAACTTTCACAATTATTACACAAAAATTCTTAAAGTATGAATGATAATTTTTGTAAATGTTTCATTTTAGTTTTAGAATTAATGCATTTTATCTGTGTCAGCCGGTAGTGATTTTATATCCTTCTTGGAATCAATGGACCGAATCAAAGAATCGAGTTGAGTGAGAAAAGAGAGAGAGAGAGAGAGAGAGAGAGAGAGAGAGAGAGAGAGAGAGAGAGAGAGAGAGAGAGAGAGAGAGAGAGAGAGAGAGAGAGAGAGAGAGAGAGAGAGAGAGAGAGAGAGAGAGAGAAGATCAAGTAGATGAGAATTTCTTCTTCACAAAGACAGTTGCAGAAGTTGATTCTGCAGAGAAGTTTCTTCCATCAGGAGGAATCAAGGACGGAGGACTCAAAGGACAAAAAGCTGCTGGTATAAAGTTGCCTTCTCATCCCAACATGCACAATCGTCGACTTGTGGGCGCGGTTTTGGCAAGCAATTCTTGTAAAGCAACAAGCAGAGACGATTTAATTCTAAACAGCTTACTGGCGTATTTAGCAGTAGTAAAAAATTAAACAATAGTTTCTTGCATCTAAAAGAATATTGTAAAAAATAGAACAGAAATTGGTCATGTGAAAGAAAAATTGCAAGTTAATAAAAAAAAGTTATAAAAATCAATTTGCAGCCAAGTGGATCTTCATCATATTGAAAGTACGAATGAAATCAAAGTAATTAATTAACTTATTTAACTGCAGGCTATTATTTAAATAATTGAACCAGAGCCAATCGAATGAAATAATTGATTTAACATGACTTTTTTTATAGTAATTATTAACATGTTTTATTTTTTGTTATTTTAGATGTTGTTAATTACAAAATTTGATACACGAACGTTTTTCTACTAGATGTGAAATAGATACAATAATTGAACACGCGTAACCTTTTCCGTTTTATTTCGATTTTTACTTTATATCCTCATAGTCTTTGGGGCTAGTTTTTTTTTATCTGTTGGGCGATACACGAGAGAAGTAGGTCGGCGGTGGCGTAACAGAGAGAGTTTATATTTGCGGTAGGAAGAAACCCTCGAACCTCTCATTTCAGTAGCCAAACGTAGCCCCATTTATATCAGTAAATTGTAGCCCGTGGCACAAAAAGATATAGACTTTTTGGTATAAAATCTACAAGCCAGTGGCAAATCAAAAACGTGCAGAAAGTAATTACTGAATTAGAAAATGTAACCCTATTACGAATGATTAACTTTTCAACTTTTTATTTTTAAACTTGAAAGGATTTTTAATTTTATTACTTGTTATCTTTGGAGAAATAAAATTAGAGAATAAAAATTTTCTGATATAAACGACTAAAAATATAAAAAAAATCAGCAAATTTTAAAATAATCTTAGTTCTAATAATTGGGAAGATAAAATATTTTAATTGCCTGCAAGTGTTCCTCGTTGGAAAAAATTCTTCGTGCACCATGGTAGAATTGATTAATTTTCCCCCACTAATTTTATAATTTTAAAATCCTTCTTATTTCGAATCAAGAACTCGTTTCTTCTAAAACTTTGCATTGATGCTCGTAAAGCTAATAAAACAACATTTTCTGGTACATGAATTTAAATGCGACTCTGGGAACACCGCAAAATCAGCTGACTTGAAGTTTATTTTATGCTTTTATTATACATTATAGTTTAACATTACTACATTTTATTGAAACTGTATTTTAATTAAGCTATTAAAATCAGCAAAAAAAGTAACATTAAAACTTCATGATAACATTCGTAACTAACTTTAAAGGTTATAATAATTAAATGTTAACCTCCACATTTCGTCATATTTTAACAAAAAATAAAGACAAGTATAGTAACGAGCATGCAATATTGAGTTGTTTAATTAATTAAATGAAAACAGTGAAGCAATTTCATCGGATGAGTGCTGCAGCAATAGCTCAAGGCTTTAACGAGAAAGTCACGAGAGAAAAAGAGAGGCAAAGTTTAAATATACGGAACTAATGTATCAATTTCATTGCATATAATAAAACGTATTATTATACATGGTATATTTCATAGTAGTTATTACTGAATGCTATTTAAAAGTGATGTAAATATAAAACGTTAGAGCTAGACAAAGGGAACAGATGCATTCAAGAGTACTATGTAAAAAAAAAAAAACAAAAAAACATTTGAATTCATTTCATATTCCTATCATGCTCTCCATTTATGCAAACAGCATGTTCTTTTTCCACACAATTGCTAGCAAAAATTGGCATACAATGAGATTTTTTGCAATCATAGAGTACATATTTTATAACAAGTACATAATTATTTATATACAACTTCAATTTTCGTCAAAAGGACAAGTACAATTTAAACTGTCCAATGATCTTTAATGAGTGGTTTTGTATTTTTTTACAATCCAGTAGATTTTTGCACCGAAAAATGTTAATTTTTTTTTGCTTGAATGAAAGAAAAAAACTAAAAATTAATCTAGCTTTAGAGTTATTAGTTTTTTATTATATATATTTGATTAATGGCCTGCCCCGCAGTGTTTTATGCCTACGTTCTCTGAATCTAAAATTTTAAACTGAATGTTGCCTTATGATTTTTGCCCTCAATAATAATAGTATTATGTAATGAAAGTGTGCTATTTTTTATATAGTAATTTACCAAGATATACAAGATCACTAACTCTTTTTATCAGCAAAAGGGTCAATGTCATATTTTTACGATATTTCTGAAAAGCAGTGTCAATTTCAGAACTCACCGTTGAATCGATATTTGCCGCCATGAAAACACACACAAAAAAAAAGTTATTATAAAAGTTTTGGCTAGCACGCTACCTAATAACCTAATAAATTTTTATGATTTTCTGATCAAAATTTGCCGTGAATTAAAGATCGACGTCCGAATGGACTGCGTGGTACGTTACTAGGGGGTTTAAGTTTAGTAACAAACTTTTGACAGCATTCAAGTGAAATGTTAATGTATGTTACGTGGCTGCAAATATAATTCATATATTATGTTTATATAAATGTTGCTAGAGAATAATCTTAGAATATTAATATCCTATAAGATTATTCCCATGAATAAATTGCTATCGTACTATATACCAATATTGTATACTAATTTTGAAAGTTACAGGATTTCAGCAGTAATTGTACTATTTTGAAATGGTACAGTGAGATGATATATTATTTAATTACATCTGTATTATGAAAGGTACTCTTTAAACAAAACCGCTATATTTAAGTCTCTTTCTAAAATAATTAATATTGAACTTCCAGTTTTAAAAAATTCGTTTCCCGATGCTGGCTACACATTTTCGTCGTATTTAAATTATAAAGTCCTCAGTCATTGGTGGACAAGTTGCAACGAAGTCACTCATTGGTCGAATCATAGCCGAGTACTCCCGAACATACACGATGAAAACCTAGTTGAATACGAGGGCTAATGTATGTATAGTAAGGTAGATACACAAAGAATATAAATGGATAATTTCCAATATGCTACGTGAATAATGCGATCCAAAAGAACATCGAAATGCGCAATATCACTCTGTCACGACGCGGAGCATAGGTTGGATTAGTGCGTCAACATCTTTTCTGTGATGTGAATCCACCTTTACACTACTTATCTCTTTCGTTACAGTGTTCTTGGCTTCACTAATAATACGACGGCTTGTTCCCGGTAATAAAAGCACGTTATGGCAGCAGCAGCAGCCTCATGAAGCGGCCGGTTTACGACCGTCGTGCTGGCATTCAGACACGAAATATTTTATTATTTCCTCCCGTGGGCAAAGGTGACGTCACAAAAAATGTCTGCTTGTGTAGAAAGAGACCAAGCCTAATTGGTGGCAGTCTCATTCAGAAATAATCAAATTTGTGCGACCTCTGTTTTCATCATTTATTGATTACAGTAATGAAGAGAATTTAAATTAATTTAACATTATTTATATTTTATATCAATTCTGTCTCTCTCTTCTCTTTGTATTTCATTATTAAATTTTAGATTGTGTAATTAATATTACACATTTTAATTTTCAATTCAAATGAAAAATTTAATTAATGGAAATAATTTTATAATAATAACACACCAATAAACCAATAACATGTTAATTAGAAACATAAAAAGAGGTTTAATTAAGAGACTTTATTAATATTATTAATTAATTAATTAATTAATTAATTAATTAATTAATTGTAATTAATTACTCTTATTATTTCTGGGATAATAGAACTTTGGAGGAAGACTGCAGAAACACGTACGTCATAAAGTTGTTCTGTTAATTAATATAATTAGATATCAGCATCAAACTGATACATCAAAGAAGTTCCTTGAAATCGCTTCAATTCTGGTCACGTTTCTCATACCATCTTATTTAGTTGCAATTGTGTATAATTATATCTTGTACAACACTTCACAACAACAGAATTTTCGTTGTTTCTTAATGAAGTCGCTTGTTTAAAAAATCTTTGAAGACATGGATTATTAAGGAGGAACAACGTTGTTGTCTTCAAATTTGCCACTTAAAATTATTATTTAACTATTTTTTTTCCTTACGAAGAAGTGAAGAGGAAAAAAAGTGAAAGTTCTGTGCGTGATTCAAGTAGGAGTTTTCCAGGAAGCATGAATTCAATATAAATTTATTAATTTTCACTTTTAACGCATTTCCTTGTCCTCTTTCTTCCTCCTTTGCACCATTTTAGATCGTTGAAATTACGTCTTATTGAGCATGAACTGTTGTCTCCATTTCATTCTCAGTTCGAGCTATGATGCAACAAGATGTGTTTTTCATTTAAAATACGTAATAAGATTAAGTTTAGACGTTCTAATAAAGATTTAAGATGAACATTTTCAACTAGGATAACATTGTAAATGTAAAAATGTACTTACGATGAGTCCTGCTCGCTCGGCGACGCTGCCCATGTCCACGCCGGTCACGAAGATGCCCAGACCGTACTCGATTCCTCCGCGGATCATCAGCCCCAGACTCTGTCCTGGCTCGATGCTCAGTTCCACCTGCAGACATTACCTCCATGTCTTAGATACACTTCCGGACACCACGAATTCCTGAGTCATTTGCTGGCGCCAGAGAATGGTAATGTATTTTCTTATTCTCAATTGGTGCTGCAGATCCAAGAAAAATAGAGATGCAAATTTGCGTTTGTGATTTGGGGGAAGGTGAGAAAAGCTATAGTGATCAGTCTAGCCAAATTATAAAGCTACGAGGTTAGGCTAAGATTTACTCCACTCCTAAAGGTCAAGAGGTTAGACAACTTGTTTAGCTTGCTTTAAAACGGAGCGGGTTGACTTTATCTAAGCTTAGCAAGATTTTTTTTTTTTTTTTTTTTTTTTTTTTAAGCAGATTGATTTCAGCCTATTATAATTTTATCTGACTCGACGCAATATATGATTTGGCTATAATAACATTCATGATGTTTTATTTATTTACATGCAGAAAACTGTAGTAGCATAAATATGTTGATATACCGCATATAGACAGAAGTATAATAACCAATAATACGCTATAGTTAGTCTTCATTTGTAAGAAACCCAAATAAATCTATTTACATTTTTTAGTAACAAAAATTTTAAGTCTAAGAAAATGGTACATACTTTACCCTACTTGTGAAAATAAAATCATAAAACATCTAAAATCATTGATAAATTTTAGCTACATATGATATATTTTATAAAGCAAACTATTTCTAATTATTTCCAAGAAGTTATCTGATAAAAATTGAAACCAGAAAACTAAATTAACATTCCAAGTTTCGTAGCAAGAAGTGAAAGTGACGTGAAATTAGCTTCTCGTGAAATCGAGTTCCATCACGACATTCGGTGGAGCTACATAGGAATAACTTTGCATAATATGGTCTAGCGAGCAAATAAAACTTGTACATGACTGAAAATTACATTTAGAATTTCACATATCATACAATCACAAGCAAATGGGATAAAAAAAATATGTAAAACTTAAAAATTTAAATAATTTTTCATTTTTCGCATTTCTCACGTCAATTTAAAAAGAAAAAAAAATGAGTTGAATATTGCGTAAGGAATTTTTTCTGTTGGCTTCCATGTTTTAGTAGTTGTGTTTTTTCATGCTTTTATTACGTTTAAAGTGCCTCTTTCACAAGCGACGAATTGAATTAACATTATTTTATCTCCGCCATGTTTAGCAACTCTGTGCACCACAAGTACTTATTGTTCTCGTTTTATTACTCGGAAAAAGCAACTACATTACAAACACAGAGAGTACAGTACTGCAAGTATGTTGTGAACATGAAGGAGCCTTTAAAATAGACACCTTGCATGAGATTTTTTTTACTGCAAAAGAGTACAAAATTATGCAGGAATTTTTTTATTTTTTTCCTTTCTTTTTGTCTTTTTTATTTAAATGGCATTGCTTATTTCCAGTGAATTGGTCTTTTTTATTGAAAAGTGACGCCAGAAGGGGGACGTTGTTAATTATAATTTTTAACTATTTTACTCTTCATTTATATAACTCGAACATATGAAAGTCAAAAAATTGATCACCATATTGAATTGATATGCTATTTATAAGGTCTTAATTCTTATAATGATACACATAAAATTGAGCCTTACTACGTTTAAACTCACCTTGCGTGTGCGGTCTTTACTCCTCGCCGATGCATAATTCCATGTTCTAGGTTGTGAACCTGCCCCCGAAGATTGAGGGGGTGGTAGAGGGGGTGGTCCAGATGAAGAAGGGGCATATTCTGGGGGTGGTGACACGGGTCGTCCATGTCTATCAGTCCAGGTATACAACTGACCCTGACCCTGGGGTGGGCCGGGGGCGGGGGCAGCACTCGGGGGTGGAGGCAGAGGGTAAGGAGCACCCCCAGTCGCGCTGCGGACCGTCATGGTGATGCGACGACACGATTTGAGCATCTGCAATCACAAGAATGTGTCACTTGGGATCTTTAACTCGAGAGGGAGTGGGGGGTTGTCACCAGGTCATGGGGAGGCGTGCTGGAGGACCGTAGTAAACACATCAGTAAGAACATCTTGAAGCGTCGTAATAAATTGATCGTGCAAGTGCGTACGTGAAACTGAAAGTACGTGTCACTAAAAACAACTATAATGTTGTAAAATAACATTTCATTTATTGTTTAAGTTTTATAGCTGCTTTTGCTACAAATAAATATTTTACAGTGAAACAGCAATGAATACAAGTAATACACTTTAGTTATTTTACTTGAAATGTATTACAATGGACGAATAAAACAGATTTACATGAGCAGTTTTATTTTACTACCTGAAAAACGTTAGAAATTTTGGACATAAGAATTTCTACAATTTCTTCTTTAAAATAATACATCAATAAAAAAAATATTAGAGCCATGTTTTAACGACAGTATGGTCCGGATTTCAACAGCTAAAACTTTCAATATATATTGGAAAAATGTTGTAAAAAATGTTGTATTTCTAGAGTAAAAAAAGCTTGTATTTTTTTAATGCTATTTGAAATGGATCTAACCATAAAGGCATCCGGTAAAAGCTTGTATTGGCATCTTTCCATCAATATTGCTGCTGACCTTTCAAACGAAATCGAAAAAAAAAAAACAAAAAAACATAGGAATAAAAGTGAGGGGTACATATATATTTTTTTTGGCTTGCGTAAGTGACATCGGTGTACAGATATTTGCATAACACACGTATGGTAAATAACATATGTCACTGGCTAGCTCTGACGTCACACTAGCCTTTGTGACTAGCCAAGAACTAGGTTACTTTTTTTTGTGTCCACTCTTTTTCAGAGTCCACTTTTTCCTTGCCGTATCCTTATCTGGCTCACAGTCTCCAGGGAAGAGTAAATTACAGGCAGTCCGATATTAAAATCGAGAATGTTTCGCAGCTCCGACATACAGGTGCACACACGGCCAGTAAAATTTAGACCGGAAAGACTTTTTTTATAATACTCAATTTTTGTTGTTTTATGGGTGTTTTCAATTTCTATTATACTGGGAATATATATTATTGGGTGTATATTACTCAATTTTATTTTTTAATTTCACTACACAAAAAAATATTCTATTAAAAACTCAATATTTGGATTCACACACTTTAGTGTCCAAATTTTGCTATCCGGAGTTGTAACCCTGAATGATTTGAAGAAACTGAAATTGACTTAAAATTTTGAGACAGTTACAACTCGTCTAGACATGTCATTAAATTTGGAGACGAATGACATTTCCCTAAAACGGGGCAGCAGTAACTTTCCAGTGCCTGGGGATGTGTGCTAATATATCATTTACATTTCGTTGAGGAATTAATTATTAATATTCTCCGTTACACTGAATTGTAAATAGTAAGCTAACTTGTCCAAAAAAGCAATAATCTTTAATTTTACATGGTGTATTATAAGTATACGTTTTTAACATAATTTTTATTGACTGTTACATTAGAAGTTTAGATCCGTATTGTATTTTAAATCTACTTGCAACATGCGTCGAGAATTAAGTACAGCACATTGTATGTTTCAAATCAAATACCTGTTAACATGAGTTAGTGGTGTTCTAATACGGATCAGACGAATCATGTAAATTTAACGCACTAAATGCAATTTCATAAAGTCAATGGGGGGCATAATTTGAGTTATTATAGTGCCCCCCATTCCATTCATAGAATTTATCCTACTTTATCTTACTTAAAAGTATTTTGTGTCTAGGCTAAACATGGTACTAAAAACTGAGCTAAATTGGTGCTAATGTATCTATTCAACGTTGCTTTAAAACTAATTGAGCTTACATTTTTAGTACCATGTTTAAAACTTCATTTAAACATGCAGGGATAAAAATCTAGAAATTGGGGCTAAATTGCTTTGTGAATGCCAAATATTTAAGAAAATAAGTTTGGGCGCGATTCACGATGGAATTAATCCAGTTTTCTCACTAACCACTAGCTGAATTAAGCTGGCGTTAACCACGGTTAGTGAGAAACCTGGATAACTCTTTCGTGAATCGTCAGTATGTATATTATTCAGTGATAAACTGTATTAAAATCATTATTTATCAATATACACGTTTTTAGAAAACCGCAAACTGAAGAAGGGTTTTATCAAAACGGATAAAGCAGTTTCTGCAAGGAGGAAATTTCTGGTAACCCTCCGTGTATTGTCCCCTTCAGATCGTGTTGAGTTCAATTTCCTGCAAGTTTGCTATGCGCGGCCACGTCCTCAGTATCTATCTCACTATATTGAGCGTAATATCGCTGTTAATACTCCCAGGGTTTGTGGAGGCATGTCCAACGTGAGTTTCTGTCTCGTGAATCAATAGTGGAGAATGTTGTAGCAAGACCCGAGTTGAAATAAATTTTATCTCTGAGCTCTTTCCTCGTCTAATTCCCTCCTATTTTGTACCATTTGAGAGAAAAAAAGACGAGATTACGTCTTCTTTCCTCTTATTGAGCGTAAAATTTTAGAGATATTTTGTCCGTTTCATCTTAAATTTAAGCGAGGAGGAAATAAGATACGTTTTTGAGGTAAAAAGATTACGTTTAGACGTGTAAAGGATGAGTTGAAGACGTAATTTTTCAACTAGGGTGAATTCAATTTAAAATTTTAAGAAGAAATAAAATAAGACAAACTATACTGTTGGGTAAAAAAAAATGAAAAAAAAAAAATAAATATAAAAAAAAGACTACTATATAAAAGTTACAAATGTTGCGTTAAAACATCTAAAATCTTTAGGGTGAATAGATTTGATCAAAATAACAAATAAATGTAGGGCAGAGAGTGTCATTAAATAAAACACTTCCCAGTATAATATTGATTTCCAATAATTAATGCAACAGAGAAATTGCTGCATAAAAACGTCTTAAATATTTTAAATTTATTTTAGTAAAAGTGCATGTGGTTTACCAAAAAACACAAAGGGTAATAATATTTATAGATATATTTTTATCTTATTAATTATAAAATGCAAACAAACTTGAAAAAATACAATTAAAAAAAAGTATAAAAAAGAATAATATGCAACAACAACTTTTATAATACGAACAGTAAAGTCCCCTTTTTTCATTATTATTAGTGCTATAATTTTGCATAAAACTATAAAATTTGCTTAATTAATTTACGGCTTGCGTTGTCTCGCCACTAAACGCTGCTAATGCAATTTGAAATTCTAATGCAGTAGATTGTTTGTCGTGGAGCAGAAAATTCTTGTCATTGTTTGTCTCAGGAAGTCAAAGCAGAAATCAGGAGTAGGTAATTAGTTCAAGATTTTGTATTTAATAAGTCATATCCTTAAAATGAGCCCAAGTTGAAATAAATTTCATCTTTCTTCGTCTCTTCGTGGCGTACATTTTTGATGAAAAATATATGAGATTTCGTTGAAATGAGATTAAAATATTAAAAAACTTCATTACATCCTTACATTAAACGAGGGTATAGTTATATGTTTTTTGAGGTAAAAATACGTCAAAATATGAATTTTGGATGAAAATTTTCAACTAGGGGGGTGACGAAAATGTTGTTAATTTAATTCGATAAGGTAAAACAGCTGGTATGACCACGTAATGTAAATATGATATCAGTCTTCAATGAAGACGTTCGTGTAAAATATTTAAAGCGTTTTGTCAAATGTCATGCACGAGGTTTTAAAAAAATATCTATATAGTTTGCTGCTTTTCATTGATGGTTTTATTAATATATATAAACCGAAGTATCTATCGTAAAAAATCGTTTAACATCTGTAAAAACTATTTCATTCAAAAAATTTCCCATACAAGCAGTTGGGTCTTATGCATGATTTAACAAGATTTCATCATGTCTATAATGCTCCATATTATATTTCACTATGTAATATATAAATTTAAAATGATTGAATATATTGAATGCATGATGGCAATATCAATACCAGAAAATATGAAGACTTTTTTAAATTCACTTTCTAAATATATTTTTCATTTACTTAAAAAAAAAATCTAATACATAACATATATTATTCAGTCTCACAAAATTTGTGTTTCTATGTTATCATAATTAGGATATCAAATTAACTTCATATAAAATATAGCATACTTAAAGGTGAACAGAGTGATTCATAAATCAACAATCGTTTCAGTGCGCACCGTTCCATTTATTTTTACTCAATCTGTGCAAGTTCCACAATCGTAGAAAATGAATTAAGTTTAATAAACGAGTTAATTTGATCAAGTCTTCGATGTTATTGGCTGCGGTTATTCACCCGGCAAGGATTTAGACAAATCACTAGCAGTTCGGAGCACGCGGCGAGCCACTTCCGGTTCAGTGATTGGATTAGAGCAGCAGCTGCCGAGAGATTTTCTGTCTGTTCATCGCTCAAATGAGCCGTGCAAGTGGCTGTTTATTGATCTTTGAACATTTAGTGCGATGCTCCTCAGTTTGCATTGATAAAAAAGTTTTAAATAATTGGGCTCAGAAACCATCATCTCCGTGAAACCTCCGTGTCTTATGGCCAGAAATTCGAACTATATATATTTTTTTACAAGGATACACCCCTATGAGCTGGGAGCTCGAGCCGGGGTAATGGGTATAGTAGGATAAGGGGGTCATTGGTAAGTTATTAGCAGGGTCACAGGGTGCCTGTATTCCATGGAACCAGAGCCCTTGCTAATAGTATACCAAATTTTCTAAATATTTGCAAAGCTAAGAGAATCATAATGTTCTGCTTACCGAAATCCCCGAACTATAAAATTTGACCATAAGCTTAACATAATATACGTGGCAGTGCCGCTAATATTACTGAAGTATGTCAGTCCTAACTGACATTTTCTACGATTCCCTCAGTCTCACCTCAGTGAATGCTGGGAAACGTAACAGTCCGTGGCCACCATCTTTTTCCTCCCTTATACCCCCATTACCCCGCCTCGAGCTCTAAGCTCTTAGGGGTGTATCCTTGAAAAGAAAAACAAAACAAAAAATATTGCAATTTGCGGTCTGTTTTCTGGCCATAGCAAATGGAAGTCTCTGATTTTTATCCATGCAAGAATTTTTGAAAGAAAATAAAAAGTAATATACCCAGCACAGAAAAGAAAACGTAATATTGAAGTTTTTAAAAAATGAAACTTTTAAGAATATACGAGACATGTTTGTAGATTTATGAGTAAAGTTATACGATGGCTATAGTCTGGGTTCTTACCTTAAAGTCGTGCACTTTGTGATAAAAGCACCAAACTTGGTACATCGATAGAATTGACCAAGACGATCATTTTGAGGGATGTAGCCCAGCGCGCAACCTGACCTGGTGACCCCTGGTGACCTTTCAAAATGGCGGCCGTGACCTTTATGAAATTAATTTTTAATTTAAAAACTGTTGCAGATAAATTAAAATTTTAAACTGAAAGTGGTTCACGATCATTTATTGCATGTCCTGTAATTTTTTCAAAATGCTGCGTTGCCAAATTAGTGCATTAATTAAATATATTCATGAAAATTGGGACCATTTTTCACATAAATGACGTGCAAGTATCCGCGATGCCTAAGTTGGCTATTTATAAGTCGAGAGGCTCAGCAGATTAAATGAAGGTGGACTCAGGATAATAGTAAGATATTTTTTACCGCAGATTATTTGACCTGGTGACCTCTAATGACCTTTCAAAATGGCGCCTGAAAACTATTCGATTTGATATATTAGCAAATTACGAAGCTAAATGAAATGAAATTGCTGGAAATTGATTTATTTTTACTTTCAAGTTGTCCCGAATTTTTTCCAAAATCTGTGTTGCCACATAAACACATTTACTGTGTTGCCAAATTTACAACAAATGACAATGGGGTACTGACCGGTATTTGACTTAGCAATACTAGTAAAAAGTACTGTGAATTCTATGAAGAATGAGCCCTATTAGAGCATTCTACGACAATTTGCTGATTTTATATGAATTTTTAAAACTTTTTTTGATGACGTCATACCATTGAATCTTAAATGGGAAAATGCATCAGTTAACATTGCTAAAATGAAAAGTTATTGAGGTAGAAATTTGAAACCTTCATTATCGTGATTCTAGCACCTAAAAACCTTGCAAATGAAATTTTGGTTACATTTCAAATTTCAATATTAAGTATGGGATTTGGCAATGTTAACTGATCTATTTTTCCATTTAAGATTCAATGGTATGACGTCATTTTTGAGAGGTTTTAAAAATTCATATAAAATCAGTAAATTGTCGTAGAATGCTGTAATAGGGCTTGTTCTTTATGAAATTCTCGTGCCTTTTGAAATATTGACAAAAACTTGAAACTTTTTTTTTTTGGTCACTACCCCATTAATGTAGTATATTATCACTAACTCTACCTCGGCATTAAATGTACGTGTATAATGTACTTAATTACAGTATATGCACAATAAATTGACATCATTGTGCAACTTTTTAAACCTTAAGAATATTTCAGAGGACCAAAAAAAATATAGTCAACCAGTTGAGCTATAATATAGATATAATATATATAGGCTATAATGGCATGGTATATATATAGCAACTTTTAAAATAATATATTATTATAGAACGTAATTCTTATTAATAATCAAATATATGCATGGATGTAGAATGATTATTATGTTACCATATTTCTTAAAAAATAAATTAAAAAAAAACAATAGAAAAAAAAAATACATGACTTCTGAATCGCGCGTATACTTTTATTTTGTTATATGGTCGAATGTATGAACTTTTTGCCATCACACGCACTGTTAACAGTATACAATTTTATAATTTATCTATTATATAATTATCTATACACAGAAAATTTAAACAAAATACAAAATTATATCTTTTTAAAAAATGTATAGGATAAAAAATATTTTCATTGCACCTTTTCTTTGATACTGATATACTAATTAAATTTAACTGTATATTTCCATCTTGTATTTGTGATTATTGTCATTTGTCTTCATGTTATTTACCAATAAATCAAATAAAAATATTTTTGCCAGGCAAGTACGCGTGAGTGGGTGGCTATTGCAGTGGGTGGCTATTAGAGCATTATAAACGTAATTTTTCTGGCAATCTCATCACGCCCAATTCTTGAATCCTTATAGAAACATAAGGTGAAGGGAGGCCAAGTATAAAGTATAAGGGCTAAAATATTATTGCACGCATGGCATGATGGCAACATAGTCTTTGTAGCTGTATGGTAATGTAAACTTGGAAAGTATAATAATGTGGTAGATGGTAATTTAATTCATGTAAATAGTAAATACTCGAACATAATAATAAATTGTAAGCTATTTGTCTAATGTTCATTGATGTATCATGTCATATAAAGGAAATAAACAAAATATAATTTTCGTATACATTAATTACATTTTATTCTTTTTAATATATTTATGCCAACTATATAGAAATAAAAATATTAGCTATATAGTCAAATTGTGAACCCTACATACAACCGTGAAAGTTTTGTTGTAAATGTATTATCAGACAATCAGTATATTATATATTATATATTATACATCTATACACCTATAATCCATGCAGTATAAATAACTAATATATATATATATATATATATATACATAATATATATATATAATATATATATATATATATATATATATATATATATATATATATATATATATATATATATATATATATATATATATACGATTCCACATTAATTACTAATTATCAATTATGAGTTGAAAGCATAAATATAATATATTATTATCTTTATTTAAAATATATATGCTGACAGCCAAAAAAAAAATATACATATATTATATACGTATATTTCATTTAAGTAAAAAAAAAAATAATAAAATTATTTGAATCCTCATATTGTACGATTCTTCCAGTTTCGATTCTACGCATTACATTTTTTTTTTTTTTTTTTTGTCTTTGTATAATATGAATAAGAGCAACAGCGAAGAAATCATTCAGTTGCCCATCCAATGGTGTTAATTAATTTACAGAGAATATTAACACTTCATTCCCCACTCACTCCTCCCTCCCCCCCCCCCCGAAAAAATCTGGGTTTAAAAAGTTGCACAATGATGTCAATTTATTGTGCATATACTGTAATTAAATACATTATACACATTTAATGCCGAGGTAGGGTTAGTGATAATATACTACATTAATTGTCATTTGTTGTAAATTTGGCAACACTGTAAATGTGTTTATATGGCAACACAGATTTTGGAAAAAAATTCGGGACCACTTGAAAGTAAAAATAAATCAATTTCCAGCAATTTCATTTCATTTAGCTTCGTAATTTGCTAATATATCAAATCGAATAGTTTTCAGGCGCCATTTTGAAAGGTCATTAGAGGTCACCAGGTCAAATAATCTGCGGTAAAAAATATCTTACTATTATCCTGAGTCCACCTTCATTCAATCTGCTGAGCCTCTCGACTTATAAATAGCCAACTTCGGCATCGCGGATACTTGCACGTCATTTATGTGAAAAATGGTCCCAATTTTCATGAATATATTTAATTTATGCACTAATTTGGCAACGCAGCATTTTGAAAAAATTACAGAACATGCAATAAATGATCGTAAACCACTTTCAGTTTAAAATTTTAATTTATCTGCAACAGTTTTTAAATTAAAAATTAATTTCATAAAGGTCACGGCCGCCATTTTGAAAGGTCACCAGGGGTCACCAGGTCAGGTTGCGCGCTGGGCTACATCCCTCAAAATGATCGTCTTGGTCAATTCTATCGATGTACCAAGTTCGGTGCTTTTATCACAAAGTGCACGACTTGGTCATTTTTGTAAGCTAAGAACCCTCACTACTACTATCTTCTGCTTATAAGGTCATATTTGATCCTTATATGAGATTATTTATAGACACGTGATGTATGTAAAAAAATGTACATATTGAATAATTTATTACGTATAAAAATTCCAGACGGTATTATTATATAAAAAAAATATTTCTGCCTTTATTCAAATCTACTCACATATTTTACATACAAATTGCATGATAATTTTACATTCCAAAACATTGACTTTTATCGTGAGTGAAAACCAGATTTCTTAAAAATTGTTCGGTTTTTGTTCTGCATGATAGATTCCAGACTTAAAATAAATTTAATCTTCTACCTTGGGTCATCAATTCATATGAAAAATATTATATTACCTAATATTGTGAATATAATAATATAAATTAAAACCAATACAATTAAATCTTGATTTTTAGCGAAGATGTAATGGGTGCGATTCACGAAGCAGTTAGTTAGGTTTCTAACCACGTTTAACTATACCTGTTTTACGTATTAAACCACCTAGTTAAACGTGGTTAAGCTAAACGTAGTTAGAAACCTGGCTAACTGCTTCGTGAATCGCGCCCATTAATAATACTATGTTACATTTATTTTGGATATAAAAATACTGCAGTATGTATTAAAAAATTGAGTTAATAATAAAAAAATTCAAATAATCCTGGCATTAACAAGGAGGGGGGTGGGGACGAGACGACCCGTAATTCTTTTAAGGCGGGAAAAAAAGTGTGAAATATTGCTCTAAAAATCTGAAAAAAATTGTTAATCCTTAATTAGCCAACGAGTAATGTATTTTCGCAAAAAAATAGTGAGGAAAAACTTTATATATATATAAAAAAAATAACATGTGATTTAAATAGCGGGTATTTTCGATCCCCCCCCCCCCTCGGTAAAGATCGTGACAAAAAAGTACCTTGGTAATGTCAGGGTTAAGGTAGAGATAACGTCAGTCAGCTGTTTTTCTAGCTCCATTTGATTAACATGTAAACCTTAGCAAATTGACAAAAATTCTGAATTTTTTTGAGAGGCAGATATTAGTGCCTAAAAGCCATAGAAAAAATTTCAAAACAATTTAACAAGTCGATTTTTTTCAATTAATTTATTTAATTTTCAGCATAGGGCTTTCCCATGGAGAGATAAACTAAAAAATTAATTAAAAAAATACGGATCGTTAAATTGTTTTGAAATTTTTTCTATGGCTTTTAGGCACTAATATCTGCCTCTCAAAAAAAATTCAGAATTTTTGTGAATTTGCTAAGGTTTACATGTTAATCAAATGGAGCTAAAAAAACAGCTGACTGACGTTATCTCTACCTTAAAGATTACAGTAAAGTAGTTGTTTTTTTTTTTTTTTTTTTGGTGCTTCCTATTTTACTAGTTACATTCACTATATTACAAGTTCACATGATGTTGATCTGTTGATAAAGCCTCATAAGAATAACATTACCCGTTGTCAATAAATCCGTAATAAACAACGTCATATGAACGTAATAATGTGCCTAATCATTACCGCAACTGATAAAAATAATAAAACATCAACCAGCAAAGTGATAAGGTGTATCGATTGTGCATGGAGTTGTTTGTGTTACGCCTCGCAGGTGTTTGGGTGCGAACATAAACTTAGGGAGGATTTACATGCAGCAGCTGTGACGTAGATAAGATGCCATCAGAGACAAAGGCTTGAGAGACAATCGCTCAAGACAGTGGGTTTTTATCACAACACTGGCTCATGTCAATATACTTTTATTGGAAATGAAGCTCCGAAAAAAGGAAAGTAATATGTTTCTAACAAAAAAACGTGCGCTGCATGTTTTTGTTGTTTTTTAGAAATTCCCGAGTTAAAATATATTTAATATTTTAACGTCTTCTTCGTATCTTTTATTAAAGAGATATTCTTCTTCTGATTTAAGATGGAAAAGACGAGATTACGTTATTTAAGAACAGATATTTAGAAAAACAACGTCTCCATGTCATCTTTATTTTAAGCGAAAATGCAATTATGCAAGTATTTTTTTTTTTTTTTTTACAAAAAAAGACGTTAAAATATTAAGTTACAGCGAGTTGAGAGCTAAACTTTTGCAACTAGGGTTGATATTATACTTTAAGAAGTAAATATATGATTATTATTTTGTTAATAATAAAATTACATTGCGTTCAATAAAATTGAAATAGTACCAATTAAAATTTTAAACTTGCAAATAAACATATTTCTTGACGATAATATTAAGAAAATTGTTCAAATAGCACAATACGAATAATTTTTATCGTCACATAATTTTGTGAATGCCTGTTTACTTTAACGTTCTAAAGTAATAAAAAGCATAGCGTTTGTAGTTCTTATTTCGCTCACCATGTCGCTGAGTCCGCTCCTTGGTTGATCCAGCAAGAATATCCTAAATTTCTATTCTAAAAAACTAACTAGCAACAAGAATTTGTACATCGGTTTAACACATATTATAAATTACTGCGTGTATCAAAATAAGTGAAATAAGATATAGTGTATTTGGTGACATCGATTTCCTTTTAATGAAGAGATCAATGGAAGATTAGACACGTGATGGCTTACAACGACAGCTGATTTCATTCACTCGTTTGACACTGATTTGATTTTCATCTTGTTGGGGTAGGCCAAGACTGTAATAGTATAGTGATAAATAAGAAAGTCTTTTTTTAAAGACAGAACCGATAAAAAGTTATTTAATACTTAAACAAGTTCAGAGTTTTTGTCAATCCTTTTTGTAATTTGCAATCTTTCTTGGATTCATTCAGTATTTACAAATTATATATATAAAAAAATAGATTTAATTCTTCCAGCATCAATCATTAATTCACAAAATTGTAAGCCAAATTTCAAGAAAATTAAGTTATAAAAAGGCCACCCCAACTCCTACCTTGATGGCGATGGTGACCTCTATATGGTATCTAATGCTGACCGACTGTCCTCAAGCTAAGATCTGACCTTTTTTACCTTGAGGGCCTCGTCGTGGCTGACCCCCCCGAAGGGCATTCCGTTGACCTCGAGGATCGAATCTCCGGGCCGTAGACCGACATGTTCTGCTATGCTGTTTTCTTCGACTCGCGAAATATAAACACCAACTCCTGAAACATGATACAAGATTCAGAAAATACGCACTTTCTGTTAGGGTGGATAGTGTGAACTATATATTCTTGTATAGACACGTTCTCAGCTCATACTCATGCAAATACCCATCATTTACTGTATAATACGTCAACCCGATTTCATGCACAAAATATTGTATAATATGTTTTTAAAGTTATGCAATTTTTCGTACACTTATGTAGTACGGGTTGCCATCTTACAGGGGTATGTTTACAGGCGAGAGCTTTAATTATATTTGAATTGTGTCTCAGTCTTAAACTACTGAAGCCTAAACTATCTATATAGGTATACTCTACTCAAATAAAAATATCAAATCCGGATATATGCTTTAATATGATCTAATCAGATATTTTAACTTGAATAGAGTGTACATGAAAAAGTAATATTTTGGAATTAATTTATTATTACTTTATAATAATAATATGAAATACATGAATTTTATTACACTATTCATCAGTCTCTATCTCGTGGTATATTAATTCCAAGATATTACTTTCCAGTTATCTACCGATGCATGTAGCATAAAACTACTTAGTAAATTTCTTAAAATTCTCTTTTCATTTCTCTTATTTGATATTAATAATCATTGCTATACATTATAGCTGTCATTTATATGGATTTAAGGATCAGTCAAAACTAAAATTATGCGGGGGAAATAATAAAGTTAGGGGCTTTTGTTTTGTCCTGTATCAAGAACATGACGACCCCCCCCCCCCCTGCAACTTTTGTACAAGAGATTTGACATCACGTGAATTTACTTACTGTCTCAAATAATTATTTAAATCTCCATAATTGTTGGCAATATCTTGAACTATCTACTTGAAAGTATGTAGATAAGCATTTTTTCCTAATGTAATAAATAAATTTTATTCACTTATCAATAACTATTGGTTCAAAGGTTATACAGTTAGAGATAATTGGACCAAATTACAATTTGGGAGCGATTCAGTAGGAAAGATGTCCATGTTGTCACTAACCACGTTTATCACCATTATAAATCAATGACATTAACCGCGGTTACTGATAAGCTGGATAACTCCTTCATAAATCGCGTCCAACATTTTTATCTTTAAACACTTTTTAAATTAATTTCTAAATTTTAATTCAATAATCGGGCGTTTTTTGATATACAAAACCACTAACCTCACTTAAACTAAAATAATGCTTCCATTGTCAGATAAATTAAATTTTTCCCTTCTATTCTCCAAAATCATAAAAAAAATGATGGATGTTTTACGCTGAAAAAAGCTTTATTGTAGTAAAAGATAAGTAAAAATAAGACGCAATTTGTCAAAAAATATCTTTGAGATAACTCTAAGAGTTAACAAAACTTATTCAAACGTGCATAAAGTATAAAAAAAAGTACTAAATCCATTAGCATTTTACATAAAAATAACATTAAATATTTCATAAGGGGAAGAAGAAATATTTCCTTTTCCTTCTTCTAACAAATTAAGATTTACTAAAAAACATTTGTTGGGTAACTTTTTTTTTTTCCTTCCTTAAAAAAAAGTCTAAAAAAAAGTTGCAAATGAAATTATGTGCTCATGACAAACTTCAATCTCGCAGTCTTTCTGTAAATTTTGCCTGTGACGTCACGTGTTCAAAATTCTTTGAGGAGACCGTCTGTGTTTACATCGTGCTAATTAGCAGAATGTTAGTCAATAGAAAATTTTGGTCTAATTTTAGAGTTAAAAATAATTTAACTTCAACCAATGTCATTTTATGAGAGGTTAATTAAAGAATTTTGATATTTTGTCTATGATGAAAGATTGAAATCTGTAAGTTTGGTGCATCGAGAGAGAGAGAGAGAGAGAGAGAGAGAGAGAGAGAGCAGAAGATACGATACTCGTACATTAAAGAGTGAGGGAGAAATAAAGAAAAGAGAGAGAGAAAACACAAGAACTTTGTTGTTACGAAAAAAAAAAAAAAAAAAACACTGTAACGGGAAAGTAATATATTTTTTACCCCTTTTTTTAAAATTTATCACTAACTTTAATGGAAAAAAAAAGAAGAAAACGTAAAATATAGAGCATATTTATCTTTGTTTAAACGTCTGGTAAATAAATGAAATGTGGAGACAACGTCGAAGACACTCGAATGAATGCAGTTGATATTTATTTTATCGACTGCATGAGACTCGAGAGAGACGTGATTAAATCGTCTGGTCGTTTTGTAACTTTGAATTATCTGCAAGTCTCTTTGACGTTCACTTGATGTATTGTTTGCATTCGTTCTTTAAATACACAACGTTAACTACATTCATTAAACGAGAGCAATGCTTTTACTCAAGTATTTAACTCATTCATTGAAGTGTTTAATTTTTTATAAAAAGTCTTTTCAATTAAACTATTTCGTGCATGCATAAATTTTAATTGGTGTAATTTAATATTACTGAAGTTTTAACGTTAACACTTAGTTTTAATTACTTAAAAAAAGTGGCAAATGTGCGAAGAAAAAATTTATGAAGAGTTTATTTTTAATTGCATTCATATTTATTTGTATTACGTGTTACATCGAGATTTCTTTTAAACATTTAAATATTATGTCAACTTTTGTGATATGAAATGTATGAATTCTTCATAAATACAATTTATATATTGTATTTATGAATACAATAAATAAATACAATTTATATATTGTATTTATGGCGCAGTGCATTGGCGCAGTGCATTGGCCGGTCTCGTAAGATTACCAGATTCAGGCAACGTTGAGAGTGGTTAGTACTTGGATGGGTGACCGTTTCAAGTAAAAATTACATTGCTCCCTCCCTGGTGTAAATTTATCTCGCTTTCCAGTGATGCACTTGTGTGTGGTTCTCCAAGCTATGGATATCACTTCGGTCCATTGATAAAAAAAAAAAGTAGAGGTGTCCGGGACGTCCTGAATGAGGTTTCCCACGGTTCTCTCAGTTTCACCTCAGCAAATGCTGGTACTCGTAACATCAGGAAAGACCAAAATCCTTCTCCGTAACCATTACCCCGTCTCGAGCTCCAAGCTCATAGGGGTGTTATAAACAATAAGGGATTGAACTCTGAAAGCCAAAGCCTCATTTCAATGGAGCATCTATTCAAATCCTCCTCTTGTTGTGGGACTGACACTTCCACAAACCTCAAATCCATCGTCGGCGAACTTGATTTCTCCGGGGAGCTAAACCCACAATTGTGTGCGCCCGAATATTGGCAATTATCTGTGTTGAATGGCTGACCTCACCACCTACAGTTAGATGAATACAACGTTTACAATGAAGAACGGAACAATGGAAACTTGTAACATTTTTTAATTGTATACTTGGATGCTCGAATTATGAATTGATAATTTAGTTAAATTTTTTTAACTCTTAAATTTATGCTACAAAACACTATGACGTCATACTAATTTAAATATTAGCACGAATGTAGAATAGGAAAATGATAGCAATGACGTCACAGCGTTTTGCAGCACAGCACAATTTTAACGGTGTTTGAGGGTTACAACAAACCTGAAAAAAATTACAATACCATGTTTCATCTATACTATATGTTAATTTTTTTTTCATGAAATTGTTCATAAGAAGGTTTGGCTATGCTAAATTTTAAATCCATTTTTTGAACAGGGCATTGACAATTTGAATTTGTAACTTCCTGTGGTACTCTCACGTTGATTGAAGTGTAGCTTGATGACGTCACTGGTGCCCAGGCCTGCAGAGAGGTGGCTTTAATTAACACAAGGAGGTCAAGCGGTCCTCTAATTAAGCAGAGCATGATTGTGTCCAAATCAGCAAAGTTCACGAGTCTGGCTGGATGTCATTGCATCAAGATTCATCTTGACATACGAATTTTTAGAACGTGACTTAAGTTAACTTTTGTTGTAAATATATTAAATATGATGTTATGAATGTAAATCGTGGAAGTATATATTATATTGCAGTCATTTAGGAGTATAATATATAAAGTAAAATGTAATATATAACTCATGTTATATTCTTAAATCATTATAATATATTATTACATCCATGCATGCATAATGAGTACTGTCATGCCTTATTACATGGTATATATTACATAATCTGCACACGTTTCTATAACTTGTATTCTATGGAATATAATACGTAAATTATATAATATACGAAAGGTGATTAAAATACTGCTTCACAATATAAAAATATTTAATTATACATTTTGTATATATTTTAAATAATTAATTTCAGTAAATTAAAGTTTTAATTAAATTCCTATGCAATATTTATCAATTTTTAATGCCATCACGTACAAAGCTTTGAAGATGGGTTATCCTGCGTCGCTATATTAGAACTTTTTAAGTTAGGGATTTAAAGCTGAAATCAACTTATCTATTAGCTTAAAGAAAAATAACAAAGGAGTATAATTATAAATTTATATATTGCCAAAAGAGAGAGATTTTTTTCTCTTTATCTCTGATACAGCTAAAGGTATAGTTACATGAACGATTAGCGACGTGAATAATGCGCACTTGCTTTGAAATCCTATGGTAGCCATCTTTATTTGACGCCATGATTTTGTTGTACTAATTAAAGCATGGGATTTCACGACAAAAGTACGTTAAAAATCGATGTAAAGTCACCTTAAATGTGAAATTGTAACATAAAATAAACAAATGAGCATGAAATTATTTACTCTGCGGCGGAAAAGCTGCTGATAAAATGTACAACAATATGGCAGCAGCTTGATAGCTTTGGTCACGCGAATTTGCCGTTTTGTTGTAGTAATGGACAATTCACTGAAGTAATTGAGCAAATTGACTTGAGGCATTTGGCAGAAAATTAATGCACGCAAATTATAGAAATTAGCAGTGGTAATTATTTTTAATTGAAACTCACATAAAATATTATAATTAGTATGACATTATCATTTAATATAACATGCAATGAGATTAAAGTTTATTTATTTTTAAATTACTTAGTTTTGCTTAAATATTACAGATTGAATTTTTATCAAGATCATGTTATCTTAATTGATCTGTTTTAGTAAAAAAAATAAAAAAATAAAAAAATAACAGCATTATGTTATTAACAATGTTTTTATAATTTTCTTGAATTTAAAAAATTCAAAACTTTTTATTCTTTTAGAAGTATTAACTAAACTATAAAATTAAAAACGTATGCCATGTCTATAATCTCATAAATAATCTTTACAAAAGTTTAGTAGTAAGTTGTCTTATTATTAAAATTCTTAGAATCGTGATTTCATGATTAATTCATAATAATAGTACTTGTTAATTCACGATAATAAAAGAGATTTAATTGGAACTAATTCTAAAAACAATTCAAATAACAAGAAGAACTTCAGGAAGAGATAGAGGGAGAGAGAGAGAGAGAGAGAGAGAGAGAGAGAGAGAGAGAGAGAGAGAGAGAGAGAGAGAGAGAGAGAGAGAGAGAGAGAGAGAGAGAGAGAGAGAGAGACAGAGAGAGAGAGAGAGAGAGAGAGAGAGAGAGAGAGAGAGAGAGAGAGAGAGAGAGAGAGAGAGAGAGAGAGAGAGAGAGAGAGAGAGAGAGAGAGAGAGAGAGAGAAAGAGAGAGAGAGAGAGAAGGAGAGAGACAAAGAGCTCATTAATACTGCAAATTTATTGAGGCCTCCGCCTCGTCGGCGAGATGAAAGAGACGGCCGCTGCTCACGTGAAGCCTGCCGTGGCTCGTGAGACCCCACGTTCCAAATTGGCCACGTTAGTGGCTCATCATCGTTATTATATTTTCTAACCCAAATGCATTTCTGATGAAGTTCGTCACGTCAGCAGAAACTCGGGCAATTCTTCACCGGGCTGACACCAAGGGGGGGGGGGGGTAACAGCTGGTGGCGAGATGCCAACGTCGTGAACATTGCCACAGCAAATTAGGGGGTCACAAACCGGGGAGAGTTAACTTTGGTCCACTTGGCACAATATCCCTGCTTAGATGGAATTGTGTTCAAAGTTTTTGTGAAACGAAAATACTGATCTTACTGTTGTACAGTCAAATGCAAATAAAATTAAACATTTGGTATTAAGAATATTTTGTATACATAGCTGTGTGGGAGTTGTAAATAAATAAATAAATTAGGTGATTATTAGTGGTGTATTTTTATTAATATTTATTGTTTAAAAATAATTTCAAATTTAACTTCATGAGGACAGTTAAAATATTTGAAAATTTTAATTTTTATTTAGATTCTAAGCTTAAAATTATCAATAAAAAACTTTAATTGTAATATTTAATAAAAAAAAATCAAAGAAAACCAAAATCTGAATTACAAATTAAAAAAGTGAATGATCGTCGTTAATTTACAAACCATGAGATGGCAAATTTCCACTTTCTGTAAATGTTAATTTTGAAAACACATTATTCTACTGACGGTGGTATATAATTTATGATACCAGCATATTTCCATCAAACATCTGTGTAGATAACGTATTTTCAATTACACCCTGGCTACAATCAATACGCCAGCAGTGACAGAGCGCGATTTAATTGGCTCGACTGTGGTGATTCATTGACAAGTGTCCATGGAATTGTGTCACACGGCACGTGGCGTGTTTGGGGGTGACTGAAAATAAACATGTTTCTGATTAGATATCAATATAAAAACAATGACGTTTCCTCATTGGAGACTGTAAAAGTTTTGTAGCGATGAAAATTTAGAATGCCAAAAAAATGTTTTGTTTTTATAGCTTTAATATTGATTTAGTAAGCGAGTATAATAACATTCGTTTGGCTATAACTATATATATACCAAGCAGTGGGCGAGTAGATATTAGTTAAAATTATTCCAAGTTTGTATTTAATTTTGTTATTCAGTGTCTACAAAGTTATTAATGTGGCTTAAATTATACATAAGGACCTCAGGGGCTTTAATATTTTCTCTCGTTAATTGGAAGACCTTTAAATATACAAATTATCTCAGCTGTTTGATGGCGAGTTTGTTTAAATAAAATTGTAAAAAAAAATGGCACCACTGTGATGATCGAGTGACACAAACTCGTTGAAATAAATCAAATTCACTCGAATGTTCGAGCCGTCAAAAAAACAATAGAATTTCGTCCAATGATTGGAGACTATATCCGCTTCAGTGGAGATTCATTTTTATAAAAATTATTTCAATAAAAAAAGTTGCCACCTCACTGCGTATTATTATTATTATTTTGCCAATAAAACCGGAGGAAGAAGAAAATAATGTTTTTGTTAAAGCTAAACTCGTTTTCCGATAAAAAGAGCTGCTAAAATGTTTTTATTGTCGTGTGGACAAAGGCTCTCCCCTTGAGCGCTAACCAAATTATATAAAGCACACATCGGTTCACAACAATATGTTTATTAACCAAGAAACGCTGTCAACAATGTTGATAATAATAACAGTTTTCATTTTCAATGTTGTAAATATTAAATTAATATTAAAAAATATTTTTAACACAATTTTGTATTCAGTCGTATAACTACATTTTTTTTTTATTATGGCCGCTTTTGATTTAATTTTTAAGAATTTAGATTGCAGAGTACAATTTATATACAAATGAACAAAAATACTTTGGAAAATTACGTATATTATGACTATAATTGTTTACGTAAAATTTATTGTTTTTAAAGGCTTTATATTATTTGCAAACTAAAGTAGGAATTTTAATGTATCGACAAACAATTTCTACATTTGTTTCATACCAACATGTAATATTAATAAAATAAAACGTTCTTCTTTAATAACAAAATGCCACACTCTTTGTCGTTGAAATATTTTTAGTGTCTATTTTAATCCTCCCTCTGTGTGTGAAAAGTAAACGAGGCGTTAAAAAGTTCAAAGGGTTGTGCTCAGATGAATTTTGTTTATCGTTGAGTTCACTGCACGTTGCATGGGATGCTCGATCCTTTTTTAGGAAAATTCTTTTTATTTCTGACTCAGAAAATCAGGGACTGGAACCAGCAAGGGTGGAAGTTTAAAGGAGGTAAGATGGAGAAATCAAAGTGGAAGATGAAAAAAATTCAAGTTGAAATTTTTCATATTTTACAGTCGTTCTTCTATTTGGATAATACTTATTTTTTGGTTTGATGAAAAATGAAGAGATTATGTCTTATTGGGAATCAAATAGAAATTTATTTCTCCATTACATCTTTACAGAGGGAAAAATTATACATATTTTGTAGGAAAAAGAGCATCAAAAGATAAGGTTGAGATGTTTGAAAGATGAGTTGTGAGTCATAAATTTTAACTGGGGTGTTTATCTTAAAATTTTGAAATTTTAAATCAATATTATGTTATTGCTAGTGGATCAATAACTAAAACAAAACAATAAAGAAATGAGAAAATAAATTATTTACTTTTGTTTCTTTAAACCTCTTTACTATTATTACTATTTTACTATTAGGTCAAATGACTCATTACGCATACTATTACAAGACTTTTTTTTTTTTTTTTTTTTTTACAAGGATACACCCCTAATAGCTTACAGCTCGCGGCGGGGTACTGGGTAGGGATAAGGTAGGGAACGGATAGTGGCCACGGCCTGCATGCTTACGCGTCCCAGCATTCGCTGAGGTGAGACTGAGGGAACCGTAGAAAACCTCAGTCAGGACGGACACCTCTACTTTTTCTCAATGGACCAAAGCGATGTCCAAAGCCTGGGGTTCTGTATACCTTAGTATACGTTCAGTTTTTAAACACTATACTTTACAGAGTATACAACATAATCTTCTACAACTCTACATATATAATAACGTATATTATACTCTATACAACCGTTACAACGAAAATTTTAAATAATAAATTTTTCTCGAGTGCATTCATAAAGAAGCGAAGTTACTGCCACATAAAGATTGCTGGAACATGCTGCAGCCGTAGAAAGGAAATAGGACAACATTTATCTAACATAAGTTGTCCACGTAAATTTCTATATGTATAAATTATAAAAGTGTGTTTGATTAATTTTATCTCAACTTCGCGTGTTAAATTCAGATTATATCTTACAAGATGTTAGTTTAAATAAATGGAAGCTGGTTAAGAGGTCAATTTCTTATCTCGTAATGCATGAACATTTATTGCAGAATTCTACGTTGTCTTTTTTGTTCTTGTCAACTTAATTAAACTTTAAAAAATTAAAATGAACATTCCATTTTTTTTTATATATTTCAAATATTGATAAACTTTTAATCTCGAATATATTTTTATCTAAATTATTCAAGTTTATTTTTTGTTCCCCTCGATTAATAAATTTGAAAGGTTTCATTTATTGATATACTATATAATCTACCCATACACAGACTATATATAATTGGAAGCTATATAACTAAAACGAATGCAATTATAAAGCTTTATAATGGTTGAATAGACCTATATCGTTTCAACATAGCCGCAGTTGTGACGCGACCGCAATGTACCTAGCATTTACGTACGTCACTCGTCCGCCCTCGCACTGATCTGTATGTACGTGACGTCATTCAAGGATACTAGACATAGCGAGGATGGCTTACTACGGAAAATTGGAGAACGACGATCCCCGACAATTTTCGTCAAATTTCGGAAAAATGCAGGACAACCTGCATGATTTTTTTATTGCAAATTTGGAAAGAGGAAATTTGGATTTTTTTTAACTTTCTAATACAATGTAAGAAAGACTGTGACGTCATATTCATACAATAAAATTCCCAATGTTTATGTGTTATTTGCATGATTATGGTGTCAAGATTGTCAAGAATTTTGCAGCACGATTTTTAAGGGTGTTACAGGTTTCATAAAATTATGAAAAAAATTGATAATTCTTAGTTTTAACGATAAAAAATGTTTTTTATTACTATTTTTAGTCAAGACAAGATATTTACTCCATGGGAAAGTCTCAGGTTCAACTCCTGGCCTTGTTCACTCTTTTCTTTCGATGGTTTATACTTGGACTTGTATGATAGTATGATACGTACCGATGACGGAAAAAGCACATATTTGAATTAATTAAAAAAAAAAGTGTATGCAGTGCAACAATCTATACCAGTAACCTGCTAAAATCAGCTGGCCAATAAATTACGCTGCTGAAAATTGACGTGATGACGTCACTGGTGACTATAAAGTAAGCCATCCTCTCTAAATTGTGTTATCTTGGACGCCCGCGTGCCATCCCAAGTATTTGCAAACTTCAAATTAGCTCAGATTATAATTAATTTGTTTTTTCAGCTTCAATATTAAATTCCACTATGTTTATTTTTCATTGCTGAATTTATTTTTTTTATGATGACACACCCATGGACTTCTCTATAATACATGTGGTTTTTATATTGACTTTTATTTTAAGGTTTTCCTCAAGAAAATATACTTCTATTTTTAGCAAAGTTCATGTAAAAATGATTGTTTTAAAGTAGAACATACATAAAATTGGAACAGCTCTAAATTTTTTATTTTATTCAAACGTATACTTTTACTTGCATGCAAACCTTTTTACTCAATTGAAATAGTGAAAGTATAGCAAGTAAATAAAAATAATACTGCTTTTTAGACAGCATAATATATTATGTTTAAATGTTACGAGCAAACATTTTATAGTGAAAGGACAACCGATATGAAATTTCTATTACGATTATTATAAATATGAGTAGAATACCTCAACTTGTGTGTATAATATTTGCTTTAGAAAGGCGCTGTGACGTCATAGTCATGCAACTTCTTTCCCTATGCTTGCGTGTTAAATTTTACATGGTTATGACGTCACAGCACTTTGCAACTTTATCGATACTAAATCCTCCATGCCAGGTGTCTATTAATGGTTCTCATTGCATTGCGAGCTCACATTAAAACAATAACGCTTGGCTGGAGGTAAAATTAGTAATTTTACTTTTATTATTTTTATTTAGTGCCTTTAAAACCAACACATATTAAATGTTGTCTGCTATTTCCGAACATTATTACGAATCAATAAAAAGCTAAAGTTCTATATAAAACCTTAGATCTATAATACATTACATAGATGAAAGCCTTTTTAATGTAACTCTTCTGTCGCATCTGCCCGACAATGTATATCGACGAAAGCAACAACCCTTTCTTCCTCGTGCTCTGGGTAAGGAATATCTCTTTACCTGGGCCGCTCGGTTCGATAAGGTGAACACATGTGGCCACACACGCACTCCACCGTGCGTGCACCAATGACGTCACACATCGATCTTGTTGCACCCGTGGTGCTCGTAACAGAGAGATGCAACTGGAGCGTCGCTTGGTGACATCCAGCTTAATTTTAAAAGACATTTTTGAACAAAACTAAATCGTTTAAGTCCCACATTGTATTAATTTTTTATTAAAGGTACAGACTTGGTCAAAATGATTGAGACAGTCTCTACGTTTACATGATGGTGTTTAATACGTATTGATGATGGATAATGTTATTCTTAAGTGACATCGTCAATTAATCCGTATTATCTTGTGAACGTATTAGTATCACCATTGGTTCTTTCTTAATGTTTATGACCATGTTTGTATATTATACTCTGTATAAAGAAATGTAATTCGCATTTCTAAGTTGCATATAATATAATCTACTTTAATCCAATGATATAGCACACATATTATTCATATAAGTTGGTTGTATGAAGATATGTATTTTTTTATACTTGTTTGAACCAATTTGAAATTGTAAAAAGTAAACACATGTCATTCAAATAATGTGCTTTCTGTGTATATTTTTTTTAGCTTCTTTTCTGCTTTTATTTGCTGTTGAAATTTATTATGTGTAAAAACTGTATGAATAAAATGTTTTTGTACTGTAGCTGCTGAATATTAACATAAACTGCTGTCACTTATAAAGTGAATAATTATACAGTGCATGTTGTTGTTTTATGAAAATAAGTTAAATTGCTATTTGACATTTTATGAGAAAAAAGTGCAATAAATTTTGTAATATGACTTAATAATTTACTTCAAATGATCTCACATTACATTTTATTACTCTCATTATATCTTCACACAAAACGTAATAATAATCATTAGAAATAACAATACTTAATAAGATACAACGTTGCCAAATCTTAACAATTTTAAAGTTAAAGTAAATTTGATGTTTCAATATCGTCTCTTTGAGGATTATATTCATTCTCTGGTGCAACATTTCAGATGAAAGTGTCTTATTGAGGATGAACTTTTAAAAATTACGAGTACGTTAAATTTTTAATTTATAGAAAGGATGAAAGAAGATGTATTTTAAAGTTAAAAAGACGTCAAAATATCATATTTGGACTTATTCAAGATTACTGTTTTCAAACAGGTATTGTTAAAATGTTCTTCAAATTACACTGCTTTCCACATTTAAATACAGTCATTACAACATAATGCAGAATAATTTAAATAGAACGAACTGCTGTAATTTTGACATCAATGCTATTTAGACTAAGACTTCGAAGAAAAGTTTGCAAATGAATTTTCCACAGCCTCAGTTGGGTACGTCTTTCTGCACTAAACGGACGCAAAGGGAAAATAAATTCTCCTTTTCTTCCCCCTACTGGTTTTAAAATTCGATGTTGGTACGAACTTTCGTTTAGGAATATTAAAGAAAAATGTAATTCGCATGGAAATAAGGCCTCCTCTGGTGCTTTTGAATCAACTCTTTTTTTTTTTATATTTACAAACAAAATGTACGCATTACTTTCTTTCAGTAATTTGAAAGACAAAAATATTTTTTTTTAGGAACATTCAAGTTTAATTAAAATAGATGTCAGGTTTTTTTTAATGGCTTTTGGAAAAGACAAGACAAGAATTGTTTTTACTATACCTTAAGTTGTCAACCTTTAAACCTTAAAATGACTTCTTTCATTTCATTTCATTTCATTTCATTTCATTTCATTTCATTTCATTTCATTTCATTTCATTTCATTTCATTTCATTTCATTTCATTTCATTTCATTTCATTTCATTTCATTTCATTTCATTTCATTTCATTTCATTTCATTTCATTTCATTTCATTTCATTTCATTTCATTTCATTTCATTTCATTTCATTTCATTTCATTTCATTTCATTTCATTTCATTTCATTTCATTTCATTTCATTTCATTTCATTTCATTTCATTTCATTTCATTTCATTTCATTTCATTTCATTTCATTTCATTTCATTTCATTTCATTTCATTTCATTTCATTTCATTTCATTTCATTTCATTTCATTTCATTTCATTTCATTTCATTTCATTTCATTTCATTTCATTTCATTTCATTTCATCGACGAAGTAAGTTAACTGCGATGTTTGCTACTTTTTTTAATATAAGTACTTATCGGTAATGCTAACATATGAAGCTATTAGAGAGTACTGCATTTTATTCTCGTTACTCGAAATAAGCTTAAATAATTACCATCTTATAATTTAATGACAGTGCCAATGAACTGAAAGAACTGCAGTTAAGGGGAAAAAGGTTTTATTGGCAACATATTGACTTTTTTGCCAGCTCAGCTAATACTATAATACCTGAGTCTTAAAGCTTGATAAATATTTACAAAACTACACTTTTAACTCCCAATTCATTCAAGCAGTGATATTATAACAAAATATGTCAGATTTTGAAAAAATTCATTTTTTTATAAAAAAATAAATTACACTCAATTTGTCCTTGTGAAGGTTATTGACCTTAATTTAACCTTGTAGGGTCCCACGTGTCTTCACATCTTCTGAATGTCAAAAATCGACCAACAGGAGTCCTTAGAGACTCAAGGACAGTTATCGTTTATCGTATTACAAAGTTGACATTTTAGTGAAAATGTCAACTTGAATATAACCGTATTGGCACAAGTAATATCACTGTCGTTGGGTAGCCTTGAGTAATTCTTTCAACATGCCTTGTATAATTATACATTGTACATACTGTATTTATTTTAAAATATATATAGTTAATACAATGATTAAGTCTATTCATAATACGTCTTGTATGACGTCACGAAATTTTTAGTTCATCGTTTAAATATGATACAATTTAAGCGTCAAATCAGATAAGCAGTAGCTTGTATGGACTTTAATTGATACAAGAAGTAGTTAATAAAGTATATTTAATATTTACATGTATAAATCAGCCTTGATATTTGATTTTTTAACATGATCTAGTATATATATGAGGAATATTAAAACAAATATCAAATAAAGCACATAAAAAACGGGTTTTATTTAAAAAGGATTTCTACTCCGTCAAAGCCTTTTTTTAGTGCCAAACTACCCGAAAATGTAATTCTGGACTCTAGTTGATAATTTTGATTGTTTGTTTTTTTGAATAAATTTTTATTCTGATCGTTAAGAAATGCAAGAGAATTTTTTGTAAATAGCATTTTGGATATACTTAAGTGATTGTTCTTTTTTATTGTGATTATTATTTTTTACCTGACGTGATCCTAATTGTCTTTATATGTAAAATTAAAATTATTGAATAAGGAATTTGAATTGTGGAAGAAAGAAGAAAATGAATCCGTGTTTGAAATTAACAAAAGCTAATAAACTGACTAAATGTTCGAACGTTTTTTTGAGGGTGAATTCATCTATAATTTTTTTATAATATATCTTCTATACTTATACTAACAGGGATAATGCATAAAGTCTTGATTTGTTGTCTTGAATACATTCTTTGACAATATTACTATTTTCCTCTACGCTGTTGTCTTAAACTTGGAACTTTTTCTTAAAAGAAAAAAGTTCCAAGTTTTTTAAACTCACAAGGGACAAACTCTTTTGAGACTTTGGTTTAAAAACGAACCTTCGTTTTAGGGTCACTCGCTTCTTTTTTCTTTAGTTGAATTTCTAAACTTTTTTATTAAGTACTAACACTCTATGTTAAGCATTTTTTTTTTAACTCTGAAAAGTTGCAGTTTTCTATTTATTTAAGATTCTCCCGAAATGTGAAGTTTGCAGCTTTTCTGTTTAAAATTCAGTTTTGGAATTTTATAGATCGGTTTGAAGTAGAATAATTGACTTATGTGTGCAAAATTGTAATACTGAAATATGAATAGAAAGGCGAGAAACTTTACACTTCCGGTTATTTCAGGAGGAAATGAAATACAAATTTGACTGTATATTCTTCTAAAACAGCCACCCACACAAAATGTAGTGTCCTATATAGCAAAAGATTCTGTGATAATTCTATATAGGCCATCGTACGCTACTTGTTTGTCAAATCGGGGGTCACGATTATTATGCAACTCCACGCCTGGTACAGCCCTACTCCGAGTGGTGGGGGGGAGGGGGGGGGACGATCGGCAAGTCTAGAGGCAGGTCACGCATACTCTTGCTCAACTTTTTAAATTACTCCCGCCACCCACAAGAAGTATAATCTTAGCTGATTAAACAGCTCCTCCTTTTGCTCTTGAGGCCTTTTATAAGAAAGTTCTTTCCATTAACTTTACTAATATACTTACTCTTATATCTAAAGTTATGTAAAATATTCGTGTTTGTTATGTACTGGAATTTATTTATTGACCTTTAAAAGAATACTTGAACTTTATTATGGTACTTATTAATATTTTTATAGCATTTCACACACATAAGACAGTGCTTTAATACTTAATGTGTTTTTTTAAAAAAGTCCCCCTCTGTAAACGTAGATAAATTTAAAATTATTAAGTCTATAAAAACGTCTCTAAGATTATACTAAATATTATAATTTTACTGTATTTATGCAAAAAATAAATAATCAAGTTAAGCCTTAGAAATTGTATTATGGTAATATTTGCTTGCACTTTAGAGGTATGGAATTTTTAGTGAAATGAATTATACGAAAACTGCTACTGCATGATGGCAGTATTGTAATTTTGAATCATAAAAAGTTATTTTTTATGCAATTAAACTATTATAATATGATCAAATCTTAATTCACAAAAATAGTTAGTTCAAAAATTGGCCGCAATGAAGTTAAATGGTAGACGAGGGCACCACCTTACTAAAAAAGTATTTATATATTCAGCAAGGACAATCAATACATATTTATGTGTACCTTGTTATATACGGATAAAAAAATTAAAGCGTGTACTGCTGCAATTTCTTTGAAATTCTAATATTTTTTTAAATTTTATATGAAGCAAGTAAAAAATGGTATTTAGTATTTAATTATAATATATTTTATTTTATGTATAAGTTATGCTAACTTTATTAACTTTACTCATCATAATTTTTATCCTTTTTATGATAAAAAAAGAGGAAACGGAAACGAGACTGTTCTCTTTCCTTCCTAGAAGGATGCAAGTGTACATGACTTATAGTTTAAACACTTTTTGTTATGTTTTTGGAGGCATCTTTCGTGTTTTCACGTTTCAACTAATAAAACTTACATGCCATGATATAATATTATGTTTTAGGTGTACAATACACTAATGCATTAGTCATAACTATAAGATGAAAATTGGTTTGTAAAAAGTTAGTCATGAAAAAGTTCATAAATAAATTCTTAGCGGGGAACAAAAGTTTTGAACCCGAAATTTCATGTAATTTTGTTAAACATAATAATAAAAAAGTTTTGAGAGAGCTGACTTTGAGTGACTTGTAACTTAATCTAAAATAACTTTAAGTATGTCAGGAAGTTTTGAATGTTCGAAACATTTTTCATAACAAAGAATTTAATTTTCATAAAATACGAACGTTGGTACTAAAATTAATATTTTCAATGACAGAAAATTAAACATCAAATCACACGAGTACTTTAATTATAAATGTCAAAAATATATGTTATTTTCAATCTCTTTAATCAAAATTAATATTTTTCAGGTTAAGTTTTAAACGCAATATAAATAATAAAATTTCAAAAACTCAAGTCTTCATCAATCATAATTATCTTTATATTTTGATATATACAAATACGCAAGGAAAACATGCTGACATCAAATTTGGTATCATATTGTACAAGCTTTGATAAACTCGAACACCGTGTAATGTATCCTGAAGTTGGGCAGAAAGTTAACAACAATGGAAGGGTTTGTGTGTTTTGTTCCTCACTGAAAAGACGAACAACGTACAAAGTAGTAATGCTAATGTTATGCCTGGCAATTCATCTCTCTTACAAGATGGAGATTTTCAGGCGGGTCAGACAGCTGCTGATTCTGATGCGTACCGCCCTTTATATACTTCAGATCAACGTTAGAGAAACCCTCTGAGGTGGATTTACATACTGAAATTTCCATCTTAAAACTAGACTTCAGAGTTCCTTGATACCGAGGACTGTGATCGATCTCTCGTAGCTATCTCTGCTTATTTAGCGGTCCAGTGAACCCGCTTGTCTGTGCTGACTTGATGTAAATTCGACTAGTCAGTCAAACAGATGGTAGCTTGTATAATTGTATGAGTTAGGTCACCTTTAATTAAATGGAAATTAAAATAGGAAGCTTTGAACTACGCAGTGTGATTTGATTAGGGTTGTATTGTGACGGGTTCAAAATTTAGCAGACATTTTTTAGTGGGAAATTTGAGCTCACGTTGCTGAAACTGTTTAAAATGTCATAACATATATCTTATGTAACTGGCTATATAGAAAATAACCCCGGCTATATAATAAAACATTTTAAGCAACCATTGCAATTTCTATAGTCACATAAAATATTTTAATATTAGATTCGACTATAATAATTTTTTTTATCCTGAAATAGTTGAAATAAATGTCTTGCTATGTGATCTAATATTTCATGATGGGTCGATTTAATGTCTTCAGCTCTGTTTTATAGTTAAATTCTTAAAATGGTGAAGTCATGTCGTTTATATTTTTGTACCATTTTTAAATGGAGCCAAATACAACTTATATATAGTAAAATTTATTGGTATTTGACAGATATATGATATTCCTTACGGAAAAAATGTATTTAAAATTTTGAAACGCGCTATACCAAGAAAAAAAAAAAAAAGATTCTAGTTGGATCGGAAACAATTTGCATTTTTTTACTGGTAAATTTTTATGTAATATTCTGCGATTTTTCTTTTTTCTTTAATTTCTTAATTTGTAAACATGAAAATAATACTACTTTCTTATTTTAATTTAAATTAAATAATTTCTTTAACGATAAACAAAAGCAAGGTCATTAAATAAAGATACAGCAATGAAACACAGAGTACAGAGAAATGAACGAGGTACACACATAGAAAATAAGCAGACCCTCTAAGGTAAGAAATGCAATTAGAAAAGCTAATTTTAATGCAAAACATGCAGAATTAAGAAAAAAAGGTTAGCGAATATTAAAAAATTAGTTCTGACGTTTGAATGAAGGTATTTTTTGCAATAAAATTGATAATAAATTTTATTTTATCACAAAATGTATTCATTTTATATCGAAATTTCAAAACTAATTTTATTGAGCATAAAAAAAAAAATATTGAAATAGTAATGATTTGTGCGAATGAATGTAAAAAAAAATAAAAATTTAAAGGGATTTACCTAATTGTGCCGAGTTAAAATTAAAGTTGATAGGGTTGCTGTAATTTCGCTCACCTTTGACATCTGAGGGTCAAGAAAGACAAAGAAAGTGGTCTCAGCAACAATAACAAAATTACACAAACAAAGGAGAAGAGGTTAAGACGCGCCCGCAGTTTAAGTTCAAAATAATGTGCAGTAATGAAAAAAATGGCTACATTGTTTTAAGTTTGACTCAAAATATTCTTATATACTTAATAAAAATTCAATCAGAATTGAAAGCGATGGCAAAGTTGAATCAAGGCTAATCAGAAAGATAAATTTATACGTAAGGTTAGTAAAATATATTATTGGACTTGATTCACTAGGAGTTATCAGGTTTGTCAATAACTGCAGAACTTCATGTGATTGAGTTAAACTGACGCTATAATATAATAACCGTGGTTACTGAGAACCCTGGTAATTTTTCCATCGTGAATATTGTAGAAATGGCTTTAAATTACACTGAATATTAATGTTAACTTTGGTCTCGAATACTTGCTACAAACGAATTCTGGACGATCCCATTTAATATAAAATATCTGCTCTGAATTTCATTACGAAATGATAGCCATTCCCTTGACAATGCAATATAAAATTAGCTGGCCTGAGGCTGAAGCAACATAAGCGTCGGGCGCGTCTGGGAGAGGAAGCAGCGTGATTGATCGCGTACACTCTCGAGCACACAAAATGTCTCAAGTGAGTGATCTCTTTTGTAAGCATGATCCGATTATTTGAAATATAGCTAAATAATTCAATTAAAAAACAATATCAAACTTCTATCGGAAGTACTCAAATTGAGAGGTTTCTGTCTTTTTTATTCGTATTTGACATTTGAAATTTTAAAGAAAGATTTTAATGTTTACAAAATTTCGAAACTTAGTCATGTAGGCCAGAAAACACTCATTTTCGAGTTCCGACTAATTCCAGTGGGAAAATTAAATAAATTTGAATGTATTGTGAACAGCTGTTTCTCACGTTTTTTATTTAGCTTACACAGAGAGTATAGATCGAAACAGCTGGACTATGAGCGTGAATATATAATAATACAGTATTGTTTGAGTATCATGATTGATCACGTACATTCTCCGACAAAAAAGTTTCTCACTTGAATCTAACATGAATACAATTTCTATGCACGTGAATGTACACATCATGTTGTGATGATCATGTACACCCGAGAGTACAGAAAATGTTCACGTGATTCACGAGTCAGACAATTTAAATGCTCATGACTGTACATATTTCAGAGACATTTCCCTAAGGTCGCCGCACGGGAAAAAGGATTAAAGGGAAACACAAAACAATATTGATCGGATGAACACACAAAAAAAAAAGACGAATGAAAGAAAGTTTTGTAAAAAAATCATGACTATGATGTGAAAGAAGTTTTCAGAAAAAAGTAAATTATAAAAAAGAAAAACTTTTGAAATAATTTTATAATATGATAGATTTTATATTAGAATAAGTTTTATTAAATATTTATTTATTCTACTTGAAATAGGAAGAAATATTAGTTAAAACACCCACCGATAGTAAAAGCTGAAAATAAAAACTTTCGAAGTCTCTTCTATAACATAAAAAAATTACAAAAACACACTGCAAATAAAGTGTATTAATTAACTATAAAACTAAATACAAGAATGTCAGATTTCACACAACATAGATTACACCCTTCAGTACATTGTCTTACCTGAATCTCTTCCTCCCTTGACACAAATTCCAAATCCTGGAGTATCCTGTGGTCGAGTCATGCTAACAGTTCGAACTGGAAGATTCTGCACTTGTACAGGAGGAGGTACTGGAACAGCTGGCGGATGAGTTTCATGTCTCATATGGTGCTTTGCAATGCTTCCTCCAAGCGGGTTTGCTCCAAGCATGCGGATGACCTGCTCTGGAGAAATAGCTGGAGCGTGTTTAGCGGCTGCTGCGTGGCGATGTCGTGCGTGACTACTGGGGGGCGACTGACTGGCGGCCCGGCCTGAGGCGGAGGTGTTGATGGGACGGAACCCGATCTCACGAAGTGGAACGTCCCTGCCAGAGGTCCTGGATGTCTCCACGATGGTGTAAGAGGTCCCTGGGGGAGAGTAGTATTGACCTGAACGGTGGCGAGCACCCCCACCACCTCCTCCATTGTCAGGGTATCGAGAAGAAGCGTCCTCAGCCTCGTAATAGCCACGGCCGGTCCTGGGAACATCCATTAACAAGATATGCAGTTAGTATTGAAGTACGTGTGAATGCAAAGACTGTAAGAGAACTCCGTGTCATAGCCAGAAATTTGACCGAAAGTAAATAAAATTAAAATAATTGACAAAATTCCGATTGGCAGCAAATCAAAAAGTTTGAATTTTTTTATTGTTTGGAAGTTTTTCCGATTCTACACATAATTTAAGATCGAAAAAGATTCCTTGATTTCCCGAATGGTTGCGCCACTGTCACGTGTATTTATTGCACCCAAATGCATATTTTGCATACATAATTAAAACACAATAACAAAGGAGAGAGGATAGCTAATAATGTAACGCATGATCGAGCGACACTATATCACATATAAATACTTGGTCAGTTAAGTGTTGCCTAATATTTTGTGAATAACAGTGGCGCTATCGTTCAGCGAAACCATGAACCTTCTGAAATGTTCGTCAATGTTCTGCGTAAGACACGGAGGTCTGAAATAGTCCTGCTGGTATGTGCGCATGTGTTGACTAGCAAATATTAAAATTAATTATAAAGACGAGCATAATATCATTCATTACAAACCTAAAAGAAAATATAATAAATTACCTTATTAATTAAAAAAAAAATCTGATAACTTTTTACGACTATGAGCTACGTTGCAATATAATTGAAAAGTGAGATTTAAAAATACGAGCATTTTAAATTGACTCGCGCTTCATGAAAGAGTTAATTCATAGCCCTCTGGTGGACCAGAGGGCTATGGTTAATTATCAAGGAAAATAACCAGGTTTCACACTAACCGCGGTTAATGCCATTGAGTTAGGTTGATGTATAATGCCCATTAATTTATAATTTCAATATAAGATAGTAATTTTATTCTTAAACATCGTAAATTATTTTTTAACTTTTAATAAAAAAAAAATCTAGAACGTTTTTACGATTATTATTTATACGTTTGATTGCTTTTGGCGTAAATTTGCTATTATATCGTTGATATAACTATATAATCAGTAATCAGTATAGTGTCTAAAATTAGAATAAATAAATTTAAACATTCACGTTTCATTCAGCGAAATTTTATAAAAATCGATATAAAAATAATGATCAAACATGAAATTGAAAGTTCCCAAAAAAAAAAAATATGGTCCAAAGAAATAACAAGAAAAATTGAGATATTATTTTTAAATTAGTTTTTTCCTTTTCCAATAGCCCGGAAGTTTTGATCTCCTACTGTGCCTCATTCATTTCAGTTATAAGATATTATTTTCCGTCAAGAAATCTGTTCTTCAGCAAAAAACTTGTTGTTCTTGTAAAATTGCCAACATTAAAGTAACATTTTTGTTTCAATCGTTTGTAGAACATAATTTCAGATAAGAAGGAAACATCGAGACCTAAACAAAAATGTCTGCGAGTGATTGAATGGTTAAACATTGGAAAAAGTTTGGAATTTATTGACAGGGCTCGATAAAATGAGGATAGAAAATTGGCTTCAAATTTATAAATTGAAATTGAATTTTAAGGAAACAAAAAGTAATTTTTTTTTTAATACAGTAGCTATTAAAATAGATTATAATATATTTAAGATAATGTTTTTTTTTTCAGAAAATATTAAAAATTAGCGCAAACTTCATTCATAGCTGTAATAAAAAAGTCTTGTGCTCTAAAAGTTACTAATAACGCCATCTTAGAATGCATTTGAGATAATATAAATATTTTTATAGGAATATGAACCATAAATACTAAAGATACAAGAGTGATTTTACAAAATTTTGTTTTTAGTTATATGAAACTCATTCTAAGATGTCAATAAGCATAAAATACAAGTTAATTAAATTAGCATTATTAAGCAAAATAGAAAAGTAAGTAATTGAGCAGCAGGCATATACATACTGTAGTAAGTCGGTCTCGTCAAACTCAAGATTTATACTGGAAGGAATAACATGTGTTTAGTTTTCTCAGTATAAATATTTATTTTTTTAAAATATTTTATTGTGACATTTTTGTATATACAGATGACAATCAAAATTACTGACAAAGACCCTTGGAGATGTCAGACTCAAGCCACGACGTTGATTTCTCTCGCTCGAGTGCTAGGGGTGTTCAAATACCACCATGCACTTAATAAGAAATTCCCGTATCTTAACATTAGAGTTACGTGAGGAATTCGTTCATTGTACCATTCGATTGTGTCCATTTTACACAATCCAATTTTGCTTAAATAATAAAACTACGAGATGTTTATAAATTAAAAAATGAAAAGTATTTTAAATTTGGAATTAATTTCTCATATACTGAAAATCATGAAAATATTTATAAGCAAAATTTTTCAATGCGACATGATATTAGTTTGCGGACACTTGAATAACAAAGTAACATTAGACAAAATACTGTAATACTTTTTTTAACACAATAAATAGAAGTGCTCGCGCTAGAGAGAATTCATCGTCAGGCTGTTGACAGATCTTTGCTGATATCCAGTAATAAGTCTTAATTATATTGGCTATAGGTATAGACGCATAGGTATTTTCTCGTTACCTGTTGGGTCCCCGGTGTTGCTCAGACGCGGGTGCTCGCTGTAACGCCTGAACTGCCCTGCGGTGCGGACTGCACGAGGCGCACTGCCCCCCCGACTGCAGAGGCTGAGTGCACCCGCAGTAAAGGCACCAGGCGGGGGCCGGCGCCGCGATCAGCCCGCCGCTGCCCCCACCCCCGCTAGCCGCCAGCGGAGCCGTGCTGGTGGTGGGCGAGTTGTAGCCGCCGTCCCCGCGGCCACACACCTCGCAACCAGCCGCCGCGCCGCCTAACAACAATCAGAACATGTTTGGTTTAGTCACTTTGAACAGTGTTTTCATGACACCACTGGACACCTGCTCTGTTTGTGAGCATTGAACCACAGACCACGGAGGTGTGGTGAACAAGAATGATTTTAGGATGTCTAGATGCTCTTCTTACTTCTAAATCTGCGTCTCTTTGTTTTTTGAAGTTGAAACTTCAACAAATCAAACATCGTGTCCCGAGTTGTAAAAGGCTACTTTTTTTATCTTATTGTTAGCAAAACAAGGTCAATTCTATAGCATGACATTAAAACATCTACTTATTATCAGCGAAAGAATTCAGGTGTTCGTTTTTTTGCGTGCAGCGAATTAAACAAGTAAACTCACTGTCATTAATGGTTAAGAAAAGGAAGAGAGAGAGAGAGAGAGAGAGAGAGAGAGAGAGAGAGAGAGAGAGAGAGAGAGAGAGAGAGAGAGAGAGAGAGAGAGAGAGGGAGAGAGAGAGGTGGTTTCGTATTGGTAATTTCGAGGAGTATTTGAACCTTATCCAAATAAACGCTACAAAGATGGGAAGTGTGCTAGTTCACCCTCCCGAAATATATTTCTTGCTACCACTGGGACACCAACAGTGTTACATTTACTAAGTGAGTGACATTGTGTGTAATGGAAGAACCGAGTGGATGGTCAGCGGGTATTAGTGCGACACTGACAGCTCGATTGAACGGAAGCCATACATTTCATTCGAAACAACGTTATAAGCGTGTCATCAGCCGTCTCATCAATGTAATGCTTAACAGACTATTCCATGTGTGCTTTTACTGTCGATTTTTATTTTAACTGTGAGAAAAAGTTCATTCTCAGTGTCAAATGTGATGCACCATCAATTGCATAAAGAATGCAAGTGTTACGCCCACTTTTTTGTGTGGATAGTCGAATCATCAATCCATATTTTTTGTAGTGATAAGTTAACTGAATTGTAAAGAAAAAAATAATAATAAAGTGCGATATGTCATTAAAAGTTGACTATAAACTGCGCGTCATTTTTCATATGGTCTTCGTCGCCTTCATAATATCCTCAATCATTAGTTGACAGTTTGTAACGAAGAATCTCATTGGTCGAACGAGAGCCGAATATTTCCAAGCTTTTCTGATAAAAAATAATTAAGTTGAATATGACACGTCCACTGTAGTTTTCTTTCACGAAAAAAATAAAATTTTAAATTAAATTAAAAACTGAGATACTTATCTAAAAACAGTAATTTTTAAGGTCTATTTTTGAATACGTGTAGTTTATTATTTGTGATAGCTTGTATAAGCTAGGACTGGACGATGCGACCGCCACTATCAACAGAAACACATTTACGACAGAGGGTAGATCCAATTTATGGTAGGGACGAACTACTAAATTGAAGTAATAAAACAAAGCCATAAAGCAAGGTATAAATTTAATTGAAGTATAAACTATATTTATTAGGTGGGTACATGGTAACATTTTATAATGAGGGGAAAATCTCATTAATCAGAAATATATAAATTTTTTCTGATGAGATACTTGCAAAAATTGAATGGAAAATACAGCAGCGATCGCACTTTAATGTGTTTATGTATGGGCAGTGAAGTGAAATTTGAGCACCTGTACTCTTATTAAAGGAAGATACACAAAATTTATAACTCCCAATTTAGATTATAGTAAGTATAATACTTGGCTTTAAGGGTTAATGCCAGTGGTATGGAAAATAGCCTTAGTACACAGCTCTCTGAATTTTCAGCAAACCTTCCTCACACCATAAAAAAATAAATAAATAAATAAATAAATAGATAAATAGATAAATAGATAAATAGATAAATAGATAAATAGATAAATAAATAAATAAATAAATAAATAAATAAATAAATAAATAAATAAATAAATAAATAAATAAATAAATAAATAAATAAATAAACAAATAAACAAATAAACAAGTAAACAAATAAACAAATAAATAAATAAATAAATAAATAAATAAATAAATAAATAAATAAATAAATAAATAAATAAATAAATAAATAAATAAATTAATAAACCAAAATCGGTGAAAATTTCGTGATATTCAACATTAACAAATAGCATTGTTTTAAATGGAAACTGCTGTGGTTTTGAGTCAAATCAGTGTCTCTTTCAAACGGAAAAATTAATTTTCTCAATATCTACACCAAATTTGTAGTTGTTTTAAACTTAACTATTATTTATTTTGTCCTTTATTTTATGGACTAAAAATATTTACCATCTGGAACTCTCTTGAGCAGTGACATTAAAATCCTTTATAAATTATTCTACGTACACTCTAACGTTATTCCTGTGCTGGACGGATTGCGAGTGACTTTTTTTCAATGAACTATGACGTCATAACCCTCGCAAAAGTCAATGGAGACAAAAAAAATGGGAAGGGAGGTGGAGAAAATAGCTAGGTTTGACATTTATTAAATAATAAATCTACTCAGAAAAAAACTGCAGTAATAAGAGCTGTTATTTAAATAAAATGTATAAATTTAGCAGTCACGTTCTGTTAATAAAATGGTTAGAAATTAATATGTCACTAAATATATTCAACTTTTTACAAGCACACTTTTTTCAAGTGTCCTGGATATTTCATTTTTTAAAGTCTTTTTGTCTCTTTAAGGATAAAATTTAACCTCTGGTGCACAATTTATGACCTAAAAAGTCGAAATTATTATTGAGAATGAAATATTAGAGTTATGTCTCCAACGCACCCTCAATTTGAGCAAGAATGTAATTAAATTCATGTGTTTTGATGTAAAATAAGTCACAAGATTAGGGTTTGATGTCTTAAGTACCGTTCAGAATTGTTCGAATTTGAAATGGAAAAAGAATTTGAACTTTCTAATTGGTCGAGAGCATTTCCGAATAATTAAATTAACTTACTTGTCAGCCAAGTAAACTGAAATTTCCGTTTCCGATTCCGGAACAGTTCTTAAAGTTCAGGTTGAAAAATTTTCAAATAGGGATAATTTTAATTAGTAGAATTATTATATTTAACATATATATAGAAAATATAAATGAGCTATTTTTTTAATTCTGAAAATCAACAACTTCTTTAAATCAAAGTTTATATACACATAATCTGCAGGAATTATAAAGGTGCTTTCATATACTCTAAAATTGCTGGAAAATTACGCCACAGAAAAAGTAGCTCCGTAAAAAAATCAAAGTAGGCTTGATTTTATGCGGCGCACTGTAAATTTTTTCTGTAAAGAAATCTTTTCTGAGACACACATGACCCGGGGCGTGGTCACACACTGACCTGCAGCGCCGCGGTTGCCGCCGCCGAAGAAAGAAGGGAAGTGGCTGGGCGGCTCGTGCTGCCTGCGAGAGGCCGCGGCTATCTCCTCGAGCTCGCGGCTCACTAGGAACTCGTCGTCTTCCGGAGAGGTGAAGAAGGAGGGGGCGGCGGCCATGAGCCGGGGGGCGGGCACCAGCAGGCGGGGGCGCCCGGCCCGCGCGACCCCAGCATCACCCTACGCCGCCCTGTAAACAATCAGAGTGGCCATGTTAGACTTGCTGCTTCAACATTTGTATTTTTAGTGAATTTACATATGTCTAAAACCTGTCTATAGGAGTAACAATTATAAACAGGAACGTAACGCAGTTAAAAAAGACCGGAGTTCATATACCCGAGGGTCTTTTAGGATGAGAGGATTAAGGAGACTGAATTACTAGGATAGGAAAAGAGGAGACTTGAAGAGGAAAATTTGTTGTCTAATTCACTACAAAAACTAGTATTTTCAGTATAAAATTTAAACATATACAATAGAGAAATAAAGTAAGCCTAAATGATTTTCAATTAGATTCAGGTAAAATTTAAATAAAAAAAACTTGGTGTTCTATGGAAATAATTACAAACGAGCTGTGATAGAGAGAACAAAAATTGGATCCATTTTTCGATTTTTCTCTTGGCCTTCATTTAGAGTTAACGATTTACGATAGCTTGCTCGTTTTAAGATTTAATCACTCCGTTATAGATAATTGAAATGTCTTTAATATTGATCACAGTCAACAAATGGCGGTAAAAATTCCTGACCAGACAGTCAGGTTTTGTAAAACTTCAATAAAAGAAGTTTGTGTAAGTGCATGTGGCATTAAAGATAATATATTGAGTAAATTTTAAGCATGATTCCCAAAAAAAAGTCGTTATTTAATTCGATGTTATGTTAAAACATATTTTTTCTAACGTTGAAATGAATTCAAAATTTTATATAAAAAATTCTAACAAAATAATAATTTACTCAAACTAACATATTTCAGTTAACCTGTCATCAAAAAATAAAATTAATTTCATTCACACATTCATAATACGTAATAAAATTTAATTATATATTGACTTTAAAACACTCATTACATCAATTTTATGGTTATAAATGGTGTAACGGTGAAGTATATTTTACGTTGAATGAAGTACGGTACATTTATATAACATTTCCGTCCCTATAGGTCTCCAATGAGCTTAACTATTAGCCCTCGCGAGATTTATAGAAGCCAAGCACCAAAGTTATGTGATAAATTTAGAGCAGCAACTTTTATTTCATTGAGGCTTACCCAGGTGGATTTGGACGATTCAAGTATTGATTTTAAACTTTAGCAGGTTTGCCATCAACATACTTGTCGCTTCGGAAAATTTTCATTTGTGGCCTTGTGAATCACTCGTAAAGAAAACACAAGACAAGGCTGCAAGTGGGAAATTTTCTGAGGTAACAGAGTGTACGTAGTTGGAGAGGGTAAAGATACACCACAATGTCTCAAATCAGTCTCTAAAGAGATTCCATGAGATTCTGTTACTAAGAAATTTATTTCGTTCTTTATTTCAGAAGAAGAGATTCGAACTCGAGGCCTCTTGTGGAAACGTCTCAAAGTAAAATATGTTCATGGTGGGTTCAAGTTTTAACACTAACAGAAATGTTTATGATTATTTTCTCACTGTAAAAATACTATAACGTATAATTTGTAAGGTTTTATATTAAAAATGAGTATTATTTAAGAATTTTCTCCTCAAATTAGAAATAAAAGTTATAAAATTTCACAATAAAAGTTTTTCAATATAGAATTTTTTTATAACATTAACTTTTTCTTTTGATAATAAAAATAAATAATTTTATTGATTATTAAATTTAAGTTACAATACGAACAAAAACATGCTCTAAAAATGTATAATGCATTCCAATATTTATAGCGCCTGGCCACATATGCAACCACTTTAACTTTGCTGTTCAACAAAAAGCCTACTACACAGGTTGATATATATTGCACGGCCTTTTAGCGTTCTATAATAATAATAAATCAATTTTCCCAGCTTTGAAATAACGTTGGGTATATTATACAAACGTATATATCTAGAAATTGAAGCTCTATATACTTGGAGTTAATGGCTTTGACGCTGTCAAGCGAGTAATGACTCATATTTGTACTGTAAATTACATGAAGGATGTTACGTAATTGGATATATTGCACTTCTTAACTCAATTTACTATGAATTTAAATTGAATCAAATAGCAATCGTAGCTCTTTTTACTTTGTTCGCCTTTACCTGTTAATTAGCATGACATTAATGGCCCACGAAGTAGGGAAAGTGAGACCTTGCGACATAAAAAGTGGACCTTTTTTGAACTAGAAATAATTGACACTTAGATTTAAAGGGTTTGGTAACATCAAAAGGTCTGATATCAAATTTATCAAATAGACATTCTAAATTGAATAACCGTGGGCATTTAATTAAATTTATATTTCTTTTGTGTGCTGTTCTTCAGCAATTTGAGTTTTGATTGATTTATTTATATATTTATTTTTTTGCATTTGAAGGATTATAGGCAAATGTAATACTAAACTATACAATTAATGGGGAGGTCAAATATTTGTTTTAATTAATTCAATATTACACAAAGATTAAAATAGCGTAATCCTTTGTTTAAATTGTTTAATGATAAGAAAATTCTTAATTGGCTGTATTTTAATACCTCTGTAAGAAAAGTAGGGTAGAAACTACTTTTGTCATCATAATCAAATATTAAAAACATTACTTTAAATTCATCTCAGTTTTGAAGATTAAATTTGCAATTATAATTGCATAACACATCATGAAGTTTTTGTAAACTAATAAGTATATATCATAATACATTCATGATATTTATGCAAAGTAATGAGAGTTTGAATTACTCGAAATATAGCAACAGTTCAACCTCCCAGTGGTGTGTGACGTGTGGCTGTGTGCCAGGTTATTGTGAGACTGGTGACCCCGCCGGGTCAGGCCAGGTCAGGCCGCGCTTGCATGCAAATGTCGGAGAGGAGAAAGAAGCCCATCCGCTCCTCGTCTACCACAAGCCGCTTAAATCATAGAAGTGCTGGCAATAAGACCACCCAGCAATTGCTGGAAATGACATCAGTCGAGCCTCCCCCCCCTCCTTCTCGCTTCAGACAATACCAGCTGATTTCTCTATTTTCTCTCTCCTACAGTGGCTGTCACATTTAACTGGCTCATGATCGGAAGCGCTCGGGAGTCATTCGGCTCGGCTCGGCCAATGATGTCCTTCGTTACAAACCGGCTACCAATGACTGAGAGCGTTACAAACACGACCATGAGCCTTTTAAATGTGGCACGGCCACTGTACTACCCTCTCTATTTTCTCTCTCACCCTCCTCTCTCTCTCTCTCTCTCTCTCTCTCTCTCTCTCTCTCTCTCTCTCTCTCTCTCTCTCTCCCTCCCTCTCTCCCTCTTTATTTCAACACTAGACGCAGTGATACAAGTAGCAGACTCGTCATCCGAGAATTAACGCTCATGACGTCGCCAATTAGGCGTCTTTCACTGGTCACGTGGTACAAACACCTGAGACTGCTTTAATCACAGGAATACCTCGACATTTGAAGCAAACAATATTGCTTGTTAATCAAAGTCTCAATTCTTTTATTTAAGTACCCACGGAAGAGCTTAATGATGCTTCTTGTGTTCGAGAGCTTTTGTATTTTCTTGTATTGTGTAAGCTGTGACTTGCCAAATAATAGCGCGTATACAAAAGAATAAAAGTTGAAACATTAAGTCTGAATAACTTTTTTAATATTTTTTTTATACGTATTGGAAATATATAAAACGATTTAATTTATTTCAAATTGTCATAATTTTGTAATATCAAGTCTGTTATTTAATTTCCTTACAATATATTTTTATTTCTAGAGATGCTTGCAAGAAATTCAAACACAAATAATGCGGGTATTATTTTTATAAACTCTTAAAAATATAAAAATTGATAGGAAAAGCTCATTTTACAACAAAAATCAAGTCAGCTTTTTTGTGTAATTTCATTTTCTGCTAGTACGTACAGAAATGTATAGTATTACGACATTTTTTGTTTTTGTAAAATTCGTGTCTCTTTTGAATAATCATTAAATAATACGTTGTTAAGGCGTACCGATGGGGTGGGGAGGAGGGCAATGTATCCACTTTCTACTTAGAGGGCTTTTTTATCTTTTATAAAACAGATGGCTTATTATTAATAAATAACATTAAGGTTTTTCTTTCGATTTTTTAAAAAAATTATCTCTAAAAGGTTTCTTCATCGCATGTTTGAGTTGAAATTAACTAATTACAACCCATTATTTTGAACGTTGACAAATATCTGTAATTCTAAAACGCGTGTTATAATTTATTATATATTACAGGTAAATAAATTACAAAAGGTGTTTTATTATTTAGTAATTTTTGAAAACTTTTAAGTTGTGAAGTATAATATTTCAACTGGCGTTATTTACCACTCGGATGGCGTGAGTGAAATAATTTGGGTCGAAGAAATGAAAGAAGCTGTTGATGCGCTCTATAAGTCTGAAATATCAGCATGCCGGCCGCAAAGCAGCGATAAAAACCACCCTAAATTCAATTTAATACCGTCAAAGGAAAATTAAATCAAACTTTATGACCTGTAGTAGAGTTTTATTATTTTAATATTGTTATAAGACTGAAATTTATTTGTAATATATCTTGATTTAATTCTTTTTTTTTTGGGACTTAATTTAGATAAGTTAAAGTTTATTAAATTAAAATTTAATATTACATAGATATTATCATTTTTATCATTTCATTGAATAACAAATTTTCAATTTAATATAGAGGATAAATCCACAAAAGAGCTTATTGTCATTGAATATAAAAACATTTATCAAATTGGATTAAAATCAATGCATGGATTTTAATGTAACATAAATTTTTGTTTCAATAGGAATAAAGGTTAAATATATTATTTACTTATCAGTAGAAAGTAGAAAACAAATGCGTGATGATATTGATTGGCCAAGCTGTTCAATAGATTATATAATATTATAAAGTAAAATAAATGTAGTTTGAGATAAGATAACAGATTTAGTTGCATACATGTAAAGTTAATTAAGAATATCACTTAAATAATACAGGTGAACCACAAGATTGTATCATAATATCGGAAAAATATATGCCAGGTAGCAAAGGTGACGGCTAAATAATATTTATAAATATATGTGTGTATAAATTAATATATATAATGGGGGCGATACACGAAGAGAGTTTCCACATTTCTCACTAACCACGTTTAGTGTCATTAAGGTAGAGATAACGCCGAACAGCTGATCGACGTAATCCCCTTTGATTAACAGGTAAACCTTAGCAAATTGACAAAAATTCTGAAATTTTTTTGAGAGGCAGATATTAGTGCCTAAAAGTCATAGAAAAAGTTTCAAAAACATTTAACGAGCCGATTTTTTTAAATTAATTTTTTATTTTGGCTCGCCATGGGAAAGCCCTATGCTGAAAATTAAAAAAATTAATTAAAAAAAAAATCGGCTCGTTAAATTGTTTTGAAATTTTTTCTATGGCTTTTAGGCACTAATATCTGCCTCTCAAAAAATTTCAGAATTTTTGTCAATTTGCTAAGGATTACATGTTAATCAAAGGGGATTACGTCGATCAGCTGTTCGGCGTTATCTCTACCTTAAGGGCATTGGGTGTAGCACCGGTAGTTGGCAACACTGACGTATCTTCACCATGTTAATTTTTGATCATTGCTCCTCGGAGTAATTTTTATGCTAGAGCCAAGCTGATTGCTGTAGTATCAAGATAATTAGTAGCCCAAGTGCACAATTTGGCTAAATAAAGCCTGATTTAAAGAAAAATATTTTTTAGTAATTTTTTAAATTTACATGCATTTTTCTAAAATATAAAAAAAATACTTTTCTTTAAATCAGGCTTTATTTAGCCAAATTGTGCACTTGGGCTACTAATTATCTTGATACTACAGCAATCAGCTTAGCTCTAGCATAAAAATTACTCCGAGGAGCAATGATAAAAAATTAACATGGTGAAGATACGTCAGTGTTGCCAACTACCGGTGCTACACCCAATGCCCTTAAATTAGGCTGGCGCTAACACCGGTTGGTGAGAAGCCCACGCGGATAACTCTGTCGTGAATAGCCCTCATTATGAATATTTTAAAGGTAATAACAACTAAATTATACAAATTTTCTCATATTGTATTTAATTGTAATTATCTTGTAGAAATTTGGTATTACTAATTACTCAGTGTACTTACGTCGGTCTACTAAGAACTCATCGGAAATAGCGAGGCAATGTCTTAATGAATCATCCATTCTGGAATTTACTGGTGACTAAGGAGAATGTGGAAACCTCATTCAAAATGGAACTACAGCATTTTGTCAACGAATTGTGTGTCCAAATTTAGAGGAATCACATTATAGTTTAAAAAGCCCAATGATTTACTCCTGGGTGATAGAAGAAAAGTTTTTTTTCCCCACCCATACAGCTACTAAAGTCGCCCCTATTTATATTTGGTTTGACGTCACGAACCTTTTCCTTTGTTCTCCAATAAAATTTTAATATGAGGGTCACGTGACATCAAACCAAAGATACATGGGGATGACATTAACCATGTACTAGGCTATTCACGAGAACCTGTCTACGTACTTTGATATTTAGATTTAATATTAAAACAAAAAGCTGAAAATCACTTTAATAGTGTGTGTCATTTCTTCACAATTGTTGCTGGCGATGACCTAAATGAGGTGGAAACAACGCGTTCTGATTATGCCGACGAGAAACTTGCCAACAGAGCTCTTGGCACGCGTGACTTAGACCATATGTTCTTGAAGAGCGGACCATATGCTGCTTGAACTGTGCCATATGCCTCTTGGCATTCCCATGAGTTGGAACATCTCCAATATCTCACCAGATGAATAATCGATTTAGCCTGTAATGTGAAGCCAATGATGCGTAAGTATTATTAATATGACATGTTTTGACACAATAAATAAAATATACGTCATTGTTGTGATTTTTTTTATTTGATGGGTTGTTTTACAAAAACATTTATGAGTATAATAAAATCATTCAGCATATTTGGCAGAGCGAGTTGTCCAGTTTCAACAATCTTTACATTATAATAAATATATCAGTCTATTGTGTATATTTGAAATGATGGTATTAAATATATACAGTCCATAAGAATCTCATAACTTTTATAATAAATAGAACCTATTATGTGTTGAATGTACAAAAAAAAAATAGCTCTTCCGAGTTGAAAATTTTAAAATAAATTAAATTCATTAATTAATTTCATATATTTAAAGTTTTGCTTCGTCTCTTTCCCAATAATGAAATTTATTCTTTGATTCACGACTCCAGAGGGTGGAATGTTAGAAAATGCGACTCCTTTAAATTTGGTGTGGATAAGTTGCAATGAGTTTTTGTTTAAACTAGAGTGTCTTTTGTCCAGTAAATAATTCTAACTTAAGTTTATTTTATTTTTATCGTAATATTTTTATTTCTTATTTATGTTATCAAATTTCTGTCTATAAAATTAATTGCATCTTGCAACATTATCATGGTATCATAAAGAAGGCATAAATCCATAAGTTATCAGAAACAACAAGACAACAAGTCCATTGAAATACAAAGTCAATCAAGTTATGTCCTTTTCAAGCAATCTTAAAATTTTCCCTTAATTTTACTTTGCCTTAATCCTTTTTCATATAATATAGTAGCGCATGATATCATTCTCCCCACAGCCCTATTACAACACTGCGATGTGTATTTACATAATGTACGACTATACAAATACCTTCCTTTTTTACCGACCCCTCTAGCTAAAATATATATCATATAAAAAGTACATTATATATGTCATTGTCAGAACGAGACAATGTTGGTTCATGCTGATGTAACCACATGAGAGCGAATTCTGTGCCCTTAGCCACCAGAGCTATGTGAGCTTGTATTTCTAAATAGCGACTAGCTCGAATTGAAATGAAAACAATGGCTTGCAAGCCACACCGAACAAGAGATACTAGTTACAAAATTTACATATCGCATTTTGTGCCTGGAGAATTGTTGTTTCTCTGCGCAGTGAGCGTATCGACAGAATAAAATTTCGTACCAAATGTATACTTTGTAGTGCTATAGAACTTATAAGAAATAACAATGAATTTGTATGTATTCTTTTGTAGTCGGCAAACTTATAGTATTGAAAACAGAAAAAAAAATACAATCCTGAAATTTTAAACTATAAAACTATATCGGAATAAGCTTTTTGCTTCACGGACCAGTGATTTAATTAAAAAATCTATCTGATGTCTCGTTGACTATTCAAGTCTAGCTCTTATGTTGAATATACATGGGTTTAATTGTGACGTAGCAAAATACAGACTATCGTATTAAAAAAAAAGCATTGAAAGAGTTGAATTAAAAAAATAATAATAATAATAAAAATACTTATGCTGCTCACCATTTTTTTTTACTGCAAATATGTCTAACTAGATGCTTCAAGTCAGCTGATTTTGCGGTGTTCCCACCCGCATATCTAAGCCAATGTAAGAAAGCACATGAGATAGCTGTTTTAACATTAAAGCAAAGTTTAAAAGAAAAATAAGTTCATGATTTAAAACCAAAAGATCTTTAAATGTGGAGGTAAGAGACGTTTTCAAACTGTAAGTTCATTATTTATTGATAAAATGTTCAAAATCGTTAACGTGCTGGCTTGTGGAGACAAAAAAAGGACTCTGAAAATGAAGTTCGTCATGTGGAGCTTTGCAAGTTCGCCCGATCGTTTGCAAGTGACGTTGATTTGTTACTGCCGCCTCCAGCTCAACAAAATCCGTCAAAGGAGTTCATGTACACTTTGTTTATTTGAAAGTTTTACAAAAGTCGATGTACAGTTTGACGTTCAGACTATTGAGTGAGCGTATCAAAAGCTTAGAAAGTGACCAATGCAATGACGACACAAAGAAATAACTTGACCTTTCAACTGTTTACTATGCAAAATACATTGATATGAAGTTTTCATGAACAAACTGAACTGAATAATTGCAGCATTAAAAACTTCAAAAGTTCCCCGACGGGAATTTTTTTTCCATAATACACTATGTTAAAAAATTTAAAAGAAATTATAACTATTTAGCAATGAATTTGAAAACCTTTTCTACTCCCTTCCATTTAGGGGTTTTCTGATTTGGAACCAAAAACTCGTTTTTAAAAAATTCCCTTTAAAATGTTGGTTCTATCATATAGCGTTCTGGAACAGAATGCTATATTATATATGCTATATAAAACAGCAATTTCGAGTTTTTTGTACATAGGTTTAGGAAGGACTGTCGGAACACCTCAAAATCAGCTGACTTGAAGCTTTTATTGAAAGAAAACTTACATAAAGAAGCAGTTATTACAATCGATATTTCAAGTCACAAAAGTTTATACATTCCAGGACGCACTTTAAGAAATGCAATTAACATAGAACTTTCTTTTTGTCAAACCGCGCACGTCTGCAGTTGGCGTAACGATAAAAAAAAGTCTCTCTTTGATGGCAGTAACAAAGTTTTGCTGAGTGACAACATCCCCGCAGATTTGCTCTCTCACCCAAGGATTTTGTATGTATGGATAGGTTATCTCTATACCAATAGCATTAGAGCTACTGAGGCAAATCTCCAACGTAAGATGGCGACCGAGCGCAACCATCTGCATTGTAAACTGTATGGAAGTTCTCCAACGTAAGATGGCGGACATCCCATTTGTTACTGTTGTAACCGCCACCCACTTCCTCCTCACGACTGTGCCTCACCGACGGAGTACCATAACCTATCCATACATACAAAATCCTTGCTCTCACCGTCTACCGGTGGCGCTGTCAGCTTCCTGGATCGACTACTGACAAGATACTGCGCCGTTCTGATAACAATGGGATAACAATGGAATTTATATAGCCATGAAATTTTTAACGTTCAAATATGAGTTTTTTTTTAAACATTATTTTTTTTAATATTGTTTTACGTTATATTTTTTATGGTGTGTAAGTTTTAAGTACAAGCTCTATAATGTAAACAATGAAAATATTTTATTATTTTTATTACAAAAAAGATATAATATTTATATTTTGAAAGCAATATAAACAACAGTTATTACAGATGACAAATAAAAATACATACATTAGAATTAATCAACATTTATATTAACTTTAAATTAAATATAATAGCTTAACCTGATCATACCAATTTATTTCATAAATAGCACGATTGACGAAGGAAAATAACCAGGTTTCTCATTATATAACCATAAGGATTTCTAAATCAATGACACTAAACATGTATATTGAAAAACCAACTTTCTGTATCACGTCCAATATGATTTAATTTCAAATCAATAATAAATCAATACTAATTAAAATAGCGGTGTCTTTAATTATTAACGAATGTAATTTATTACAATGGACAACCTGCATGGAAAATTTTTATTGCAGAAATGAATAGAAGACACTAAATTATGCTACTCTGAATTTTTTCAGATTTTTTTGAGACCTTAAATAAATAAATGAATAATTTAAATAATTAAATAAATAAATATTGAAAGTTCTGTAAGTTAATTTGGAACCACTGAATCCTTAATAAAAAGGATTGGACCGAGACGCCTACTGACGCCTCCAGGGGGCGTGACCGCACTTTCAATAATTATTTAAAAATAGTTCTGGATTTCAAAAAAAATATGAAAAAAATCCAGAGAAGCATAATTTGGTACCCTCTATTCATTTCTGCAATTAAAAATTTTCATGCAGTTGTTCATAATTCCATATTGAAATTCATAGTAATTATCATAGTTTGAAAATTTTTATTCACTTGGCATGATTAATATTGACATGAAAATTGTGAGAATCGTACAAAATAGCACAAAATCTAAAATACTATTTGAACACGGGGCGCGAAGGACTATAAATTATCAGTATGGTATTTTCTGAACAATGAGGGTCATCCTAATCGCTACCTCAACCCATTGTTGCCCGAACAACAAAGGGCGAAGGGCGCGTCCTGTCTCAGATATCTGAGTGTAACAAGAGACTGTGCTAAAAGCAACGCTCCTTTCATTAAACCTCTGCAAATACTTCGGGAAAAAATAAACTCGTGAATCAACAGCGTGAGACCTCTTCGTTTTATTAATGTTGTCCGCTCTACTAGTTAGAAAAGCAAGTGTTGAAACCCAAGTACTTTTCCTCGGGACGAAATTATTATTCTCTCCTGATTTGTTTGTAGCTCTGAGACACAAATAGTTTTACAATTACTGGCGAGAGGAGAATTACGTCTGGCATTCCTAAACAATCTCCAAGCTTAACAAGGTGTCTACAAAGAGAGATTATGCTCTCTTATACATATAAGATTACTGTTCATATTATATAAGTTAATTAGTTTTGAAAGAATTAAAATTAATCACATTACAATAGTTTTGCATTCCTGTAGTATAAAATAATATATTTTTACTGCATTAATATATTAAATTATAAATAGTTTATTTATAAATATAAATTTATATTTCTAAATCCCTCCAAATGACACGTTAAATACATGGAGAAAAAATTAATTAATTTACAACTATAAGCTGATTATGCAGCATAAATAAATATGCTCAAGCAAAGACACATAAATAAATATGCTGAAGCAAAGACAGTAAAATTTACAAACTTAATTGAGAGCTTGTAGTTCTCCATTTAACGTCTCCCACGATTAAAATTCTGCTTGGGTTTGGCCGCAGCCTCAAGGCGGCCTGGAATTCCACTTTGCCGCGTCTTGTAAACCAAAATATGCAGCACCTTGAACCAACCTCGAGTATAACATTTTTGCATAACAAGATGGCAATAATTAAAGCTAAAGCAGTACTTTAGGTTTGAGAATTTTCAATGAACAACCTGCATAATTTTTTATTCATGTTTTTTATAGACGGCTTTGATGTACAGTATGTAAATTTATATTATATTGTCAAATTTTAAGATTTTTTTAACATTCTAAGAATGATTTTTTATGGGGGAGCTTGGCGGCGCGGGAAAAGCGCATTTGCTTCAATATGGCATGGCGGCCATCTTGATGATAAAATCACTAAAGGCGACAGAATCTCTTGCTTCTGATTGGCTGCAGCACGTGATTTTCTCCCCTAAAATCGTACTGCAAAACGTTGTAACGTCATTTTCGTGTAACGAATTTCCTTATATTTGCTTGTTAAATATTATTTATGTGGCTGGTATATAACGTCGCAGAATTTTGCTGAAAAATTTTAAGGATGCAGAACAAACTGAAAAAAAAAATAAATAAATAAAAATAACAATACATAACACGAGGTCCTCTATCCAAATTTGCAACAACAAAAATTGCTTGCTTTTTTTTATAATTACAACTAACTGATTGTAACTATGTGTGTAATGAAAATGTACAGTATCTATTACAGATAAAGTTGAACTTGAAACGTTCACATGACGGTGTTTAATACGTATCCGTTGATGATGCCTCATAAGAACAACATTATCAACGGATCCGTATTAAACAGCGTCATTTGAACGTTTACACTCCTCTAGCCAATAACATTGTGATATCTCCACAGAATATATAACAATGATGCAACAATATCTATTGTCAATGTATTGACGTCATCCGTAATAAATTCCAATATTATGGGAGGGTATAAACCACGATGGAAATGTTAATACCGTGTTTTCTTTATTCCCTCAGCACAGAGGCTATTTGACAAGCACTCTAATATCATAACCTTATATCACTTCTTTTACACGTACATGCATGGTTGTTATAGATATGATTGATAAAAGAATGGTTAATATTTTATTTGTAAAGAAAATGTTGAATATTTGTAATGTATATTGATTTAAGTGACTGTATATTTGATTAGAAAAGTATTGAACGCTAACAATTTTAGTTTGATATCGTATAACTAAAACATGCGAGTCTCGTGAGAGTGAGTTTCTGAAAAAGAGGTTGTAGAATTACTAGAGAGACCCCCAATAAATTAGTGACAGTAACCAAGAAAAAAAAAATACCATTACAATAAATTAATATACATCTTATAGACAAAAAATAAAATGTAAATATGGTAATAAATAATGTGGTCGATTCACTAAAGAGTTATCAAGCGTTCTCGCTAACCACGATTAGTGCAAGTAATTCAAAGACACTAAACGTGGTTGGTGAGATACCTGGATAACTCACTTCGTGAATTGTGCCAAAATTTTTATCTTATATACTTATGATATCTTAGTCAGAGGGCATCTCTAGTATGGAATACAATCTCTTTAACAGAAGCATATGTAAATTTGTGGTATAATGCTTTCTCAGAACTTCCATTTCACATGTCTCTCAATTCAATTCTAAATCCCTACTGAGTTGGCCACATTTCCTACATATTCGATTTTTGTACGGTTTGTGTACATGCAGTCAATATTGTGAAATGGGAACTTTTAATAACGTGACTCTCTGGTAATGGAAAAAATCAATACTCACTAATAAAGTAGCGGAGATCAAATGTATTTCTGCGATAGTAAAGGTGACTCATTTACAATAAAAGGTAATCCGAGTTGAAATAAATTTCATCTTTTGACATCTTTTACATCTCTTTGAGGATAAAATTTATCATCTGGTGCAACATTTTAAGTAAAAAAGATGAGATTACGTCTTAATGGGGATTAAATATTACAAAATTACGTCCCCATTTTATCATCATTTCAAAGCGAAGATGATATTTGGTAGAAAAATTAGGTTTCGACGTGTTACAAATTAATTGAGGATAAACATTATCAACTATTGGTTTTAATAAAACTAATAATAATTTTTTAAATCTCTCATTTTTAATTATAAATAAATGCAAGAGGATTCTTGATATAATATTGCAACTTTTACAGCTGACTTCACTAATGAATATAAGGGGTAGATATTCTGCATGAACACAACGTGCTGATTGGCTAATTTTCTAATCTGGTTCAGGATTTCCACTCGAGTTCCAACCCCAGATACTTGGACATTGAGAAGTTTCCAGTATGTGTAACTTATCAAACGTGAGGGAGATAGAGAGAGAGAGAGAGAGAGAGAGAGAGAGAGAGAGAGAGCATGACCGCAAGCAAACATTGATTTATTTAAAGGCTGACAAGACCATGCTATGTGCTATGAATATTCTAACCCTTGGAAAATTGGTGACACGATTCAAATTCTCGTCATGCAAGGGCTTATCGTGTTTGTTAAAAGTTGTTCAATGCTTTCCACCTATAAACTCAACGGTCTATAGGTGGAAAGCATTGAAAAACATTGAGGAACAAGTGATTTATTTTTTCCAGCACTCACAAAGAAAAGCCTGCAGAAAAGTCTAGATTTCTTATTTTAACACAAATTTTCCAGCCTTTTGCCCTAAAAGTATATATAAACTTATTCTATTCATCCTTTTATAAATTAATTGTCGTTTTAATTATCGTGGATGTAATACCAATAGAATGCTTGTACTTGTTAACATAATTTTTCACGAGAAACTTAAAACTTACCAAGCTTGCTAAATTTTTTGTACTTGTATTTGTCATAAAATAATTCACGTGTTTTTCTGTAGAATCAAGATTTTGTTACAATTTTTATGAACTTTTATATAAAAATTAGTACATAATAATGTAATATTTAAAATGCAATATTTTAAATATTTAAAATATTTTAAATATTTTAAATGCAATATTTAAATATTGCAATAATAATAATAATGTTAATGTATATAATACTCTCAAAGCAATTAAAATAATAATTGTTCTTACTGTTAGTGTTTTTAGTTACATTGAATATTTTCTTATAAACTAATAATTTCTAAACACGAACAAAAGCATAATAATCATTTCTCCAAGACTTCAAAATAATTACAAATTAAATCCTTTCATAACAACATAATTTTAAAAATGTATAATTAAAAATATGGTATGAATTTTTACATTGTATAATAAAGCAAAGTTGAGAATATTCCTTATTATTTTGTTAATTTGCACTTGTGATTGTGTAAAGAAAATAATTAAACATGCGGTGTTGAGAGCACTCAAAAATATATTTGTAACATTTCAACTTTTCAATTATATTAAAAAACGTACTGTATCATATTATATTCCTTAACTAAAGTCTTAAAGAAACTCCAACACGCTTGAGAAACAATACTGACTGATTATAAATAATGACTGTAATTATCAATGAATTCATGAATTTAATGAATGAATGATATATATACCGTATATTATACGACATTGTTGTTTATTGTTATAACTGTGAGCTCAACAATATAATAACATCAACAAAACACAAGTCGTCTCACTCTCGTTCTGCTCACGGCCTTGGTAGATATGACGGCTCATATTAAAGCTCACCACCAAGACTTAACTGATAGTAGTATAATATCGTCGTAGCTTCTCTTTGTTTAATCAGTGTAATAAGAAATTTAATTAATCGAGCAAATGTATATAACTTGCCAAGAGGGGGAGGCAGTGACACTTAATTGTATTCTGTGATAACTTGGTGGTTCTAGGTACGTATATTATTGTATGTTATATGTGCGGGCTGGCGTGATAGTGGAATTAGCAGCTACGAGAGAGAGAGAGAGAGAGAGAGAGAGAGAGAGAGAGAGAGAGAGAGAGAGAGAGAGAGAGAGAGAGAGAGAGGTGCACCTTCTCAGAGTTGGCTTAACGGGACGGCGGTGGCAATTTATGCGAGTGCTGAAATTAAAACGAGACTGAGAATATTCATAAGCTGTCCTCGCGATATCTTGTTGTTCTCTACTTTGAAAATGACGTCATTGGACTCGCCTTTATTATTTTGGTGACGTCATAATTGAATCTCTACCTTCTTAAAGTGTGTAACGTTACAAGTTTATGCTTTGTTATTTTAATTCCCTTATTATGACGTTGATTGCTATCAATGAAAACACTAAGTCTGCTCGTAAATACACAATCAAATAATGAGAATCAATCATTATATTTCATATTACGTTACGTCACTCCTCGCCTCTGAAAAGTTCCCTTCTGTAGCCTTGTTAATCACCATGTTCCGTAAGTATAATACAATTAACAAAGCTGTAGAAGGGAACTTTTCAGAGGCGAGGAGTGCACATGACCTAACGCTCATCTGGATTCTTGATTCGTGCATTTAGGAACAAACATTTTTAGAAGTTTACATTTTTTTTTTTTTTAATGGGGAATTCTCCTACATTTATTTTAATTTTTTTTCAGATGCTCTATGCCTTGAAAATAAATGTCCCAAAACAAAAAAGTTTCATTTTTCAAAATTGGAGACAAGGGAATTTTTTAAAAATCTTTTTTCTTTTGAATTCAGCGCCAAAACGTGACGTAGAAACTGCCTAGCAGGCGAAATTTTCCTGCAATAAATTTATATTTTTGATTATCACTCTTAAAGTAAACTAATATTAGAGACAAAACTATTGATACTAGGGTAGAAAAACCCGCTGATTTCGATCGTGTTACTCAAATTTATAGCCAATTACTCCTTGACGCTCAAATTATGATACCAAGCAGTTGTTGTGTGTTAACTAGGGAGTTTCTACGTCACAATTTTCAGGTTTGCGCGCGGGTTGCATACTTTGCCCCTATTTTAATAATCCCTTCAGAGTCCCCAAATTTGAGTTAAAAAAGTTTAAACTTAAGTCAAACTTTTTGTTAATATGTACCCTATCATAATATAGTAGTTAAATTAAAATTTGAGTTGTAAGAGAATTCCCCATTTGGTAATTTTTCTGTTAGGAATAAGTTGAATTAATATTTTATTAACTTTAATACATGGATAACGGAAATTGAAAGATAAACTGTTTCATAATAAAATTACGTTACTATATAATTTAATCACATTTTATATGAATTAATAAAATAAAAATTTAATACCATGAATTTTATTTTGATTGATAAATTTTTCATTATTTTTTTCTTCCCTGATCCAAATTTGCATATTATGTCATATTAAACCATATTATATTTAAATTTTCATCGAAATTTTTTCTTTCATTACTTTTACAATTTAATAAAAAAAAAAGAAGCGAAGCATGCAAACTTTTGGTCAAATCAATAAAAAAACATAAAGCGTTTTAGTCAATAAGGCTAAAGAAAATTTTTGAGCTATAAAAATTCCATTTAATAATATAAAATTTTAATTTAAAACCCTTGGTTTAAAAAAAAAAAAAACACCCTTCTATATAATAAATCAATGCTTCGCTTAATTTTTTATTAATTTTTTTCTGCTTGTTATTAGTATTTTTTATTTCGCACCATACAGCAAAAACAAAGCTATTCCTCTTGTTATAAATGCATTATAAAATCTATAAAGCACCCCCACTTGGCAAGGTGCCACCACGCGCTATACGAAGCTACTCTGAACACGCGGGTAGATAAGACAATACCTTAGATCATTAGGGAGGGTCCTGCGACCGTATCTGGTTGCTGTTTATTGTTGATAAATGTACAACTTAAATTATGTTTCAATTAGCAAAAGCAACATAAAATGATATTAAAATATTTTGTCATTTACTCAGGTGCTCTGCTACATTTTTTTTTTTTTTTAAATTACATCCTATTATTATGGTACGTTTTTAACAAAAATGTATATTTTACTATAAATTTTTTCTTTATTGGAATGTAGTTGTACTTTTCAATACTATTTATTTCAATGGACAACATATACATGAAAAAATTTTACTGCAGAAATGAATAGAGGGTACCAAATTATGCTACTCTGAATTTTTTCAGATTTTTTTTGAGACCCAGAACTATTTTTAAATAATTATTGAAAGTGCGGCCACGCCCCCTGGAGGCGTCAATAGGCATCCAGTCTCTATCCTTTTTATTAAGGCATCAGGGGTGCCAACTGAAATCACAGGACTTTCAATAATTGTTTAAAAATAGTTCCGGGTCTCAAAAAAATCTGAAAAAATTCAGAGTAGCATAATTTGGTACCCTCTATTCATTTCTGCAATATAATTTTTTCATGATGTATGTTGTCCATTGCTTACAAGATATTAAAAATATAACAATTGAAGTAGAAATTAAAAGAAAGCATATATTACAACAATTAATCTATTTTCCCGCAAAATATACCAATTTTCAAAACGAGTTAAAAAACTTAAAATTTCATACTTTTGTGAACAGGCTTCTTAATTTTGTTTTTAATTTTTTTCACAATTTCATTAATGAAGTTTATTGTTTTCCTTCTCATGTTTACCATAATGGTAATTGCATCATGTAATAAATAATAAGCCATGCACTGTTTACTTCGCGGGAACTCCTACATAATTACTATGCGTTATTGTAGTCTACCCCATCAGTATAGAACACACAGTAAACGATTATATAAAAAGCATGCAATATAGCTCAAGCATATAACGGTTATTACCCAGCACTAAAAAAATATATTTCTACATTTTAATATATAAAAATAAAAAGTATGTGGCTATAAAACTACTGAAATTATTTCTATATCTCTCTCTGTGGCAATTAAATATTTTATCCATTGCTCCTATGGCTATAAAAAAAAAACAGAACTAAATTCTCTTCGCTTCTTGCAAATGAAACAAAAGCAATATTTAAAATGTTAAACAAAACAATAGAAAGTAGAAAATTAAAAAAGTAGCAACTAATGAATGTTTTTTACCACAATATGTTAAAAAGTGATTTTGTTTGCATCGATTTGAAATGTAGCTTAGGGCAATGTTTTTGTCACCTGTGTATGTCATCATCCCCCGCTGTGATTGATCTAAAATACATTATGTGAGTACTGTCGACCGTATCAACATGAACCGTGCTTCTGTGATTAATTTATTATACAGCGTGTGGGTGTAATGTAATATATGTGTATGTGGGATACAGTAATTATTTGTGCTTGCCTTTGTTTAGATGTAATTATGAGAACGTATGTTGTTCAATTATTCCATTTTAATTGCAATTAGAGTGCTTGTATATAATAGGATATGTTGAATAACAAAGTGAAAATTTTAATAGTAAATAATTTAATTTATTTAAATACAGATTTTTATAATTAAAATGTTTGCAACATTATGATTTTTTTTTACATACTTTGTACCGTAATGATGCTAACAGCACATACATAAGGATTAGTGTAAATAAGCCATTCAAGTACTTTTTAATCAACCCTCTTTAGCAAGTTTAGTGTTGGTTCTATATAAGCACATTAAACTGTGTAAAGTGTAGCAAGGTAATTTTTATGTACATGGTTTTTTAAATATACTGCGTACTGGTATTTATTTTATTCCCTACTTTAGAAGGGACCATTAGAGTAAATCACAATGACTGTAAATAGCATTCAAGAATATGCATGTTCTACAAAAGAGCATATCTGAAATTGCACGTTTCCTGCACTAGAGTGCAATTTATTTCAATAAATAACTTATAAAGTTCTTTTAAGGAAAGAAATATAGGGCACGGTTCACTAAGGGAGTTATCCAGGTTTCTCGCTAACCACGTTTAGTGTCTTTTAATTTTGCTGGTGCTAAACGAAGTAAGTGAGAAGCGTGGATAACTATTTCATGAATTGCCCCTGTAATTTGCCAGTACAACTTACTGCTAGAAACATCCAGTATCAAAATGATGAACGCGGCACAAAGAAAAGCCTTCCGACGCCATTTTGCCCCTTGCTACATAGGCAACTTGCTCCGTTCTTATGATGTACAAGTTGCCTAACATAAAGGCGAGATGATCCGGCTATTGACGCACGATTTATGAAGAAGTTATTCAGGTTTTTCTGTTTTTCACTAACCATGGTTAGTACCGTCATTGAGTTAGACTGACATTAAACGTGGTTAGTGAAAAATCTACAAGTATCTGGTGCTCAAGTGTAATTTCTATTGTTAAAGAGTATTAAAAATGTCACTTCTTTGTGATACTTGTCTTTTCACGTACCATGGACCAGACTACATTCAATGACGAGAGACAAAGGTGTATGTGTTTATTTTGAGCTTATTGACGTACTCAATACGTAATCGATAAAATGAGTACGGGATAATTGAGACTGCAAATTCTCTATATTATTAACACTCTTATCATATCCGTGCAGCGTTGATCTGGATAGCTCTGTCATCAACAAATAATATATGAAACTCTATAAAAAACACTTTTTGTGTTAAGTTACTACTAGAGAATGTGTTTTCCAAATTATATTATCTATAAATTTAACATTTAAGTGCGCCATTACTCAAAAAACAGATTTAAGACATTTTTTATGTTTAGTGGGTAATTCAGTATTTGCGAGGAAAAAGACAAACACGTTGTTTTTCAGGCAATTTGTACCGATGTGGAAGTAGAGTGTCTTGTTATTTATATTATAGTGGCAACATTAATATTCACTACGTTTACATGACAGTGTTTTAATATATGTATCCGTTGATGACGGATAATGTTATTCTTATTAGGTGTCGTCAACGAATACGTATTAAACTATTAAACACCGTGAAAGTATTAATTGCATCATCACATTTTGTGAGAGAACATTTTATTGATTCATAAAGTATTTGCTTGTTAAATTTTTGTTAATTTCGATATAATTCTAGGTATTATAGGTATTTATCCAGTTCAAGAGTTACTATAATTTAAGTTTTTATGCCAAACATATCCCAAAACGTCCCTCATATAATTAAGACATGTATTTAGACATTTTCAACTTTCCTATCGGTACAAAAATAGTCTTCAAAACAGAATTACCTCTATGTAGAGAGAGAAAGTGATGAAGTCTCATGAATTACCTGGAAAAGACGCTCGGATTAATTTAGTATCGACATTCGGGTCACAGTCGCTGATTATTGGCGTGATAAGACCGCACTTGATCAGCCACTTCAGTGACATTGACGGATGACCTCGAGAGTGCAGGTCAAGGACACCGGGGAGGTAACACAAAACTTCGTGCAGTGTCCATTATAAGTAAATTGTGAAATCCTTTGATGTTTTATTGCATTTTCCTACAATAATTTTTTTTTATTTTGTCAAATATAGTACTGTTCCTGTGCTTTGCTTGGCAGCGCTGCCATATGAGTTGATACGAATTGCCATCGTTTTGATTTCAGATGGAAAAAATACAAGATTATGTCTCATTGAGGATGAAATATTACATCTCCATCATTTTTAGCAACACTGTAAATCTACACCTTCTTAAAATAAGACGAAAAAGTGTCCCCTTAATTAAGAATTCTAGGTCTTATTTTAAGAGATTTTTGTCTTGAAACAAGGAAATACATTCTTAAAATAAGAACTTATTTTCAAGTACATATCTGAAATTAAGAACATTAGGTTCTTATTTTAAGAATGTATTTACCTGTTTCAAGACAAAAATCTCTTAAAATAAGACCTTCTTAATTAAGGGGACACTTTTTCGTCTTATTTTAAGAAGGTGTAGATCTACAGTGAAGGATGGAATTGGATGTTGATATTAAGGAAAAAATATTAGATTTGGAAATATTAAGAATTTGTTCAGCATGTCGTTTTTCAACAAGGAGGTGTACTTGATTTTTTTTGGAGATGTTTTTATTACCTTCTTCTTACTTCAATTTTATAAAACAGAGTAATAATAAAACTCATTATAGTAATAATTTTCCCTATAATTCATTCCAGCAATTAAGTCTTTATTAGCCATACGCTGTTTTCTCATTTAAACATCACATCTTGCTAATAAAGTCGTTGCACGTAATGAAAATTTCCTATAATAAAAAATTTGCTGTTATAGGAATGAAAACTATCATGTAGAAACATGTGTGAGTGATCGTAGAAATAATATTCCACGTGACATCAATCTGAGAGTCACGTTTTTTCTATGACAGACACATCTGTCTACACGTGCTGACTCAGATAGTGACAAATTTTTATGTAGTAAGTGATTGCCTTGTTTACTGTGCACAAAATTTTATCATTCAAGAAAAGTAACAAAATTTGTTGTTGTAGTGAGAAATGTAACATAATTTGTAATGTAAATAACACTTCAAGATTATACGAACTGCTTTATACAGAATTTTTACAACGTTAAACAAAGTATAGGCAATGAATAACTTTTTATATTAACAGCTTTTTTTATTTGTTAATGTTCCTACAAACTATATATTATCTTCTTGATGAAAAGAAAGTTAATTGAAACTTGAAGATTATTTAAAGTTGATATTTTTTATTAAGTGGGATAAAATTGGCTAAATATTGAAAATATTTCTATTTTTGTTTTACCTACTACTTTTTTTAAATATTCTAACATGCTAAAAATCGAAGGGACATAAACTATTGTCTAATTAATTAACGCATTTTCCTACATTTTGAATTAAAATTTTTGCATGAAAATTACGTCATAGTGTTTTACGGAACAATTAATTAAAAAAAATTAAAAAATGTTTGTCATTAATGCATAACTCTTGTAAGATCCTCCATCAAAATATTCAAGAAAAAAGTTTACGAAAATTGTCTATTAATTTTGAGATGTTTTTTTTCAAGGCAATGATTATTAATTGTCTTTTACTTGATTGTGGTGATTTTTCTTTAAATGAAATTTCGTCACTTTACTTCCATTATGTTAAACATTATTCTCTTGTGTCCTTTTGACATCACCATAGGCTAAATTACTTCAGTGTCAAATCTGTTTTAAATTTCCTGTCATGTTTGAGAAAATATTAAAATTACGTTCGCGTCTGGTCCAGCAATGACGTCACTGATCAGATCTCATCCGCAATTTCCTCCAGGAAGTGACGTCACAATCCATTCTCATCAAATTTCTTCAATGACAAACGCTTTGACTTTGTTATATAAGACATTCTTTTGATCTTTTCTTTTGTTTATTTTTTTTATCGCTTTTAATTTTTTTTAAAGTATAAAAATTAAAAATGTTTTTTTCATTGTTCTTGTTAAAAAGTTCTTTTGAAAAAGTTTTTGATTAAAAAATGGTAATGCGTTCTCGCTGACTGCCGCTGACATAACATGGAAGTCGCATAAAAATTTATAACTAGGATTTAAAAAGAAATTATTAAAATTTAAATATTATCACAAAATTAAAAATTTACGCTGTAAAAACAAAAAATAAATGTAATGAGTTTTCAAATGAAATTATTTTGAAAGGAATAAAAAAAAATCGAAAGGATGGTTGGTTTTAAGACTATTTGAAAATTTTCATCATCAGTTCATCCTTAATACGTCTAAATAATATTCTTTTTTTGACGTGTTTGTGTTTCTACCTCAAAAAGTACAAAAAAATATGAAAAATGAATATGTAATGGAGCCATAATATTCAATTGAATTTCTAATTTGATATTTTTTCGTCTGAAATAATGAATGCACCATAGGTTGAATAAAAACCTCAAATTATAAACCAAGAAATATGAAACTATTTCAATTTGAGTTATTTGTTTGTTAAGAAAAATAACGTAATAATAAACTTATATATTTTGTAGGTATGTTAAAACTTGATATTGACCAGCTGGAGAATAACACGAAATAAAAAATTCAGAGTTTTTATTAAAAGTGTAACGTTTCAGGTACTTTAATATTCAGCAGGACGTAAAGTATGTTTACGAAAGACACGCTCCCTGTCTTGAGGGCTAAATCAAAGCGTCCCCTTGATTGGCTGCTCAAAAGAAGAACATCAAAGTCAACACACGCACAAGTTGATACTACTTTCTGTGTGGAATTGCTGGTAATACGGTCTACAGGAATGCTTACAATTCTCGGCAACATTGCAACAGCTGCTGGCATTATTACACAACAACTGTCGACAACGTGTTTACTATGCACGTCACGACTAGCCAGTATTACTTGCATTTCACCCTTGAAGTCTCACTGGGTATTGCAACATGTAACATCATGACAACTCTCTTCCTTTTTCGATAAAATACGACTCCTACCCTATGAGAGATTACAACTAACTTGTTATTTATAAAATGGCGCTATTTATGCCACCACCTGACGTCAGCAAGTCATTGTAAATTATTTATCAAAGTAATTAATAAGCAAAGGGTGAGATGACCCCACAGAAGGGATGATTACAGAGCACGGTTTGGACGTATATAATGACACCCTAGGATAAAATCCGGTTACACTGTGGTTGTCGTTTGATCACAGAGACAATAAATTGCTTTGTGTTCACCACAACTGGAAATTGAGTAACAAGATTATACCTTAATTTGATCACACATGCTTTAGGGGTTGAAGTTTTAGGAGTGACTAAATCTATGAAATGTTGATGACAGCTCTAGTACCTTGAAATCACTCGAATTGGGAATACGTCTATTTGAGGATGAAATTAATCTTTTTATCTACAATTTTAGATGAAAAATTATAAGTCTACGTCTTACTTGTTTAGTGAAGATTAGAAATGACGTCTCCATTACAACTACATTTCGAACGAGAATGAAACTATTTTGTGTTTTTTAGGTAAAAGGACGTCAAAACTACCCTTTTAACATTATTTATACATGTAAAAAATCTAATTTCATCTTTGCTAAAATTAAGAATGTAAAAGAAAGTGTAAAATTGCTGCCTACTAAGCATTTTTGACGAAGTTAATTTTCATTTTGAAACATCTGATCATGTATTATTAATTATTATTTTGTGTGGGTGACTAGACATGCATTTTAGTGAATGGGATAACCTTTTTCATGTCATCCAATAAGTTTTTCTACTGTGTTTTCAATAAGACGTAGTACGATATTATATTCATCATCCTTATTAAGAAATACGTTAAATGATTTAATTTAAATTTTCAAGGAACTTTTATAATTATAAAATGAGAATTATTATTCAAGATTGTATTGCACGTTACATAATAATCCAAAATTGAAATTAAATAGTGCTTTAAAATTCAATATTTCATTATGACATTTTTTCCCTTCAAAATCTGTTTAAATAACACGGTGTAATGATCTATATTATTTTGATACCGTACGTTCAATTTTCTTCCCTTGTGAAAACTTCCGCCTGCCTCGTAATTGTTTGTGGTCCTCGCTAATATCAGATAAGCTTCTTTGCGAGCAATAAGTTGCAAAAGACGGTAAGGAAGATTCATTGAGCAAAACAAAGCTGTTATAAATTATCGTGACTATCTGGTAGCCTTATAAGAATGCTGCGTGTTTTTTGGCAGAGTGCCCGAAGAAACAGCGAATCGTTCGCGTCCGTTAGTGGGCCATGTCAGCTGAGGTCACCTCAAGGTCACCTCAAGGTCACCTCATGATGTTTCAATTTTTTAAAGGAAAATTTTTACGGAAAATTTTATGTAGAAAGTAAATAAATGCATAAATAAAAATAAGATAATTGTTTTAAAATGAAGGATTAAGAAGACCATTTTTTTAAAAAATAAATTAATGCTATGGAAGTTTGTTTTAAAAATTATTTTAAAAATTTATATTTTCCGAAAAATCAGGTAATTTCATTAAAAATATTTATTTATAATTTTCTCTAGACCGCACTATCGTAATATGAAATAATTTAACAAATTTGTTAGTGCAATCCTTTGATCCTTATCTTTCTCCCTAAATAGTGATGTTAATTCGGAACAAACCTTTATCTTAAATTTAACTGGTACAATCTTATTTTTTTATATAAATGTGTAGAAAATTTGTGTGACGCGACTAAAAAGCCACTTATATTAAAAGTACGCAACGCAGCTTAAATCTCGCATTTCCCGCCTCAAGTGACGCTAAATCCCGTCCTTAGGCACGAACCAACGTAACAGGTTTAATGAGGCTACCAAAGTGGCTACGACCAAGTTTAATGTCAGGAAACAGAGGGCCACAAAAAGCCATGACAATATACAAAGCGAGTTCCTACCTCTTCTTGTATTGTTTGTAGGAACCTTTACATAAATTTATCGGTTTTAAAAATGTAATATAAGATATATTTGAATAATAATATAAATATTTATTGAGCAATATATATGAGAATATATATGTAGAGACAAGATTGCATTTTTTTTCCATTTTCTTTTTTTCTTGCTTATAAATGTTTGCATTGCAAGTTGCGACGAGGTAGCACACAGACATAACATTTTTGTACAAGAGAATTTAAATTTAATATCAAACGGAGCTAGGGAAAATGAGACAGAGAGAAGATTCTAGTCCACAGGTAGAACCATTTGTAGACTTGCTGGGAAGATTCCACCATCAATTCAGCAGCCAGACACCCTCCCTGCTGCTCAGGTGATTCGAGACCAAGAACAATCGACATGAAGGTCACATGATGACAATCGATATAAAATGTTCTTCGAGTTTACAAAGCTAGAACACGTCTTAGATTCTTGTCAGCTACGTATATACTAGAGTTGAAGTAATTTTCATCTTTTATTCACTATTAAGCTCTCTCCTATTTTAATTTTCTCCTATTTTGCACCATTTTATAGAGGGAAAAATACAATATTACGTCTTCTTTCCTCTTAAATGAGCATAAAATGTTAGAAATTCTCCAATTCATCCTCACTTTGAGCGAGGAGAAAATAAGATGTGTTTTTGAGATAAAAAGACGTTATAAGATGAAGTTTAGACGTGTAAAGGATGAGTTGAAGATGTAGATTTTTAACTAGGGTTGCTAATTAAAAGTTTTTACTTATGTTTAAACGCAACCAGAGTTGACATAGATTTAATTCTTTAGCGTCGAACCATTTGAAAAAAGACGAGATCACGTATTTTTACTATTTCCTCAAAATTTTATATTATATTATCATTTTTAGTGTGTTTGAAATTAGATGTTTTTTTAGGTAAAACGCACGTCAAAAGATTAATTAGATTTGCTTGTTTATAAGATAAAATCCCCTAGGTATAAGAATATAAGATATCGTATGTCGTCACTGAAAAAGGGGTGACGATAGCCCAAATTCAAAATTAATTCTTTAATATTTAAAATTATTCTTTCTCGGTCAACAATACACGATAATAACAATGCTCACAAATAGAAACATTATCAGAGTTGAGTCTTGCGCTTCAAGGCCGAACTAACGTACACTATTTCAGTGAATATAACACGATCGATATGAATATCATGTATTCTAAAATAATTGCTATTAAGTGGCTGTAACTTACAAAATTATTACAATGCCAACGTATAATGTTCATTTCTTAATTTAATACACTTAGACTATACAAATATTCGTAATACTGTAATATATATACGGTCTATGTATTCCAAGATTATATACGTAAGATTTGCCTCTCGAATTCACTCAGCCTTATAATATACCTGACTCGCGTTTTAGCACAAAGACACAAGAAAATTGATAGGACTGCCTAAACTGCTGCCTTGTAGAGAGTTTTGTCGCTTGGAAGTTCGCGAGCTCAACGTTTTAGCGTGTGTCATTACAAGTCTAGTTTACCTGCAAGAGCAGTAGCAGGTAAAATAAAAAATGTAAGTTATTGCAGAGAGGCGTATAAAAAATATGCTGTAATTTGTGATTGTTATTTCCATAAGGCTTATTTTAAATTATAAAAGCTTAAAAGTAGTCAAGTTGGAGTGCTTGTAAAGTAAGAAAAATAAAAAGATCGTATTGCTACTTATTAAGTGGAGTGCTTTGTTTATTAAATTAAAAAAATGCAACACTACAAGAAGAAAGAGAGACGCAAATAACGCAACAAAATGTTGACATTAAAGACAATTTAAACACAGGACTGTGAGGTAGAAATGTAAATTTTGCTCCAGGACGAAAAAACATCTTAAATTATGTTATACTTCCGATATTTTGACAAACAAATCTTGTTTAATTTTTAAGCAATAATTTTTATATTCTTTTCTGTGCTGTGTATATCAATCCAGACGTGAAAAGGAAAGACGAATTGGATGATATGTAGGTCCTTCTCGAACTTATTTTAAATTTCAATTCTAATACATGAACTTATACCAAATGAGCCTATATAGTCCCTCCAGTTTTTTAATCCCCGCCAATATAGAGTTGATTGCTGTTTATAAATTACGTGAAACTCGGGAGGGAAAATTACAACGATACATACAACCTGCTTGCTGCAAAAAAATATATAATAAAAATAAATGAACGAAGTAACAAATAATAATTAAACACTTTTTTTATATGCTAGTCCGTGCATTCTAGCCCTAACTTAGCACTGACTGTGGGGCATGACATCAGCGCAATCCTCTCTATATATCAAAATAATTGCTTACCATGCAACTGCATTCAAATTTGATATGAAAATATACACAGTACTTTTAAAGGTAACTAATAATTTTTATTTTAATGTGTAAATCTAAGAAAGTGATTACAGAAGTAGAGCAATATTTTTATTTCCTACAACTTTTAAATTTTATTTCTATTTTTACATTTCAAAGTTTAAAAAGCAAATAAAATTAAACGAGTTTTTCTGGTTATGATATTGACTGTAGTCTAACTTTGAGTAGATAGATAGTTTTGTGGAGACAATACAAACACAGATGAATGCATGCACTTTGAAAAAGACGATATAAAAAGTTATTTCTCTTTTTTTTTACTGTTTCATGCACTGATTTATCCTGAAAGTTTCTCTCTGCAAACTTTTGCCTCGCCTCCTCATCGCGTGGTATTCACAGATTACCTTCAAGATAGTTCAATTTTACGGCGATATTTTTATATACATGCATTGCAATAACAGTGGCTTGTATTGATTCAAATAAACACTGAAATACTTATATACTCAAGTCAAACTGACTTTCAGATGATGTCACAAAGATAATATTAGATATTGGATTTATTTTAATATTTTCTTCTTTTTATTTCATTAAAAAAATTCACTGCAGTTTGTTATAGGGAGTATGGTCAGGTTTACAAAGGACTAGCTTAAAATAGTGCAAATTTTAATACAAAAAAAATTAGTATTAAAATGTGAAAAATCTGATACTGCAAATTATAAATATATAGGCTAAAATCTAAGCTACATAAAAAACATTGAAGGATGAAGTGTAAGCCCAACAGTAATGCAAATTAATTTCATTTATATAGGTACATTTTTAAAACGAATATGGGGGAACCTTTGTTTATTATAGAAACACTTGTAAAGAGAAGAGACACAAATTTGAACTATTTTGAAACTCGATCTTGAGATTTCACAAATTGGGACACATAAAAAAAATCCATAACATTTTTTCCCCATTTAGTATTGACAATTAATCATATTTTAGTCCTAATAATGCAAAATCACGTACCTTCTTTTATGTAACAAAATTTCAATTAGATTAGTCGCAGTGCCCTAAAAGTTTAATCTAGTTTTGTAGATTGAAGTTAATATTTCAATTTATTGATTCCAGAGTCAATTAGTCAATTGAGTACCATATTTTTATTCAGAAAGTAACTATAGCAGCTCACTACGTTGTTTGTCACTATATAGATAGTGTTACTGTAATTAATAGTTTCACATCTGATAAATGACTGACATCTGTGACATTCACAAATTGGCACAGTTAGCACTGCAGCCTTGCAGTGGGTGATATATTATAGCATCAGGGTATTGCACTATATCTAGGGCGAATAGTGCGAAGTTACAACGTTCAACTAATATGGGGTCATTGCAAGGTTAATAGAAGTAGGGAGGATGGTTTAGAACGGCAAATTGAAAAAGTAATTTCGTCCATTTTCATCAACGTTCGGGACAGTTCGTCAACTAAGCAGCCTATACTAAGAACTTGTTTAGAGCGGCTGACCAATCAAAAATTAAATTCGCTCCAAAAACACGACATGATGACGTCACTGGGAGATAATAACAGCTGACTTCAAAAATAAGCCATCCTCGCCAACTTTGTAATCCTTGATGGGGTTATTGGACTAGTAATAACGTCTATCATCCACGATAGAGACGTACTGTATGTGTACTGTAAGCTATGTTTGCATTTAAAAATAAGGTTATCTCTGAAGAATTATTTATAAAATAAAATGAGGTCGTTGTATTAAAATGGTGTGTAATAATTTATTACGACTTCTTTGTATTAAATTTAAATACACAAGATATATATACACTTCGGGCTGGCAAGAAAGTTACATTTGCTGTAGTTTTAGCTCAAAGAAACAATGATATATATATTTATAATTTTAGAAGAGGTAAAAAGAAAACACCTGGTCCTCAAAATTTCAAGTTCACTAGGTTTTCAAAGACTGCGTGATATCGCCTACAAATAAGCAGGGGGTAAAGTTCGTGGAGCCGAGGTGTACGTAACTATGCTTCAAACAAGGTTATTACCATCTTAAAAAATGAGGTCATTATATTTAAATGTTGTGTAATAATTTCTTTGTGTAATATTTAAATACCACAGAACAACAATGGACAAAAAACTTCTATACTAAAAAGCACCCTAGTAAAATAAATTAAATCTGATAGCGATATGGCCACTATTTATTTCTGTTAAATGGTCGTTCGCTTTCAAGTCTCTACATGGTGTCGGCAAATATAACACAAAGGCGTTAACAGCCTCTTTTTTTGTATTATCACGATTGTCCCTGCAATATATGTAATAACATTTTAGTCGAGGGATGAATACAAACCTTATCAGTGTGTTGTGCAAAAACCATGTAACATGCAAAATTATATTATAGGCATGCGTTGTATTACGAGATGCCTTCATTTTAATAGCATTTATAACTCACAGGTCAGTTATATGAATATAAGTTAATTAAATGCTCATGATTTTTTTATGTAGTGAAAATCTTGAGATTTTATGAAAGTTAATTACATTCATAAACATATATACAGTATTATATTTGTTTTTTTTTAAACAATGCAAAAAATGAAACCATATTACATAGGCAGGAGCTATATTTTGAAAATTTGCTCTGAATGTTGTATAGGGTCAGCCAATGGTACATTTTAGATAAAAAAAAAAACACGAGAGATTACGTCTTCATATAATATTTACTTTTAGCAAGGGTGAAATTTTGTGTTTTTAAGTAAAAAGTGCATCTAAAAAATCGAATATAATGACAATTTTCAACTAGGATTACCGGAAGCAGAAATAATAAAAAATTGAACCTGGCCTTTCTTTCATGTTTCCTGGGACCTCTAAAGTTTTCCCAGTTGAAAATTTTCATCTTGAACTTAATTGTGTAATATAAATATAATGTATTATATGTTACCAAGATTTTAGTTATATAATAATTTTTGTACGTGTGTATTTTAACTAAGAATTTGTATGAACTATTGTATTCTTTATAATCGGATTACATATATAATCTGTAGTCTGTTTTCTGAATAAATATAATAAATAAATCTTTTACATGTCTGAAACTAATCTTATTACAGTTATTACGTATTTTTACCTCAAAATCATATATTATCTTTCTCACTCAAAGTATAGTGAGGATGAAATGGAGTCAATGGGTGTGATTTTTACGAAGCAGTTAGCCAGGTTTTTAACCACGTTTAACTATACCTGTTTTACGTTTTAAACCACCTAGTTAAACGTGGTTAAGCTAAACGTGGTTACAAACCTGGCTAACTTGTGAATCGCGCTCTATCTATTATTTTTAAAAATTTACTGTCAAATAAGAGAAAAGAAGACCTAACGTGGTATTTTACCCTCTTTTTACCTCAAAAATGGTGCAAAAAAGGAAGAAAAAAAGACGAGGAGAAACTTTAAATGTAATTAAAGACGAAATTTATTTTAACTCGGGTTTGCTCAACTTTCTGTCTATTAGACCGGAGGTCTCACACGACGTTCCCTGGACTTGTAGGTTTAATATATGAGGCAAGCACATCGCGTGACTCATCACCGCCTCACGTGACCTATATAGCTGCTGGCTAAATAATGATGAGCTAATCTGCAATTATTTACAAACAATGTCCTACTTACTACGGCGAACGTTTGTTTTATTAATGAGATCAAAGCTTGTCCGTTTATTATAATTGGATAGATGGATCTCCCACAAGAGCTATACACTGAGGATTAATTAACAGTAACACTTTGATGGGATGGCTGCTGAGATTGTAAGGTTTCTTCCTGCTGGCAAGCTAATTATCAACTGGGAGATATTTTTTAATTGATAATGCAGTGATATTAAGGGAGAGAAAGATAGAGAGCTTTGGCAAACATGGATCCAGAACCAAATTTCGGGAGAGGCTGTTTCCATAAGGCCAATGATAAAAAAATGGGAGTAGGGACAATTTCTATATTGCCTATGTTAAATTCAAATTTCGGGGGGGGGGGAGCTTATCCTCCCCTGGATCCGCGCCTGAGAGAGAAAGTTGAATTGTACTTTTTGAGTTGTGAGTTACACAAATTAATACGAATGTATTTAATATCATGTTTCAATAGAATCTTTATAATATTCTAAAAAATGTGTAATATAATTAATAAGGGGCATTCACAAAGTCTTAAGGCCACATTTAAGGCTCAATTATTTAAGACCAGAAATTTTGGGTCTAAAAAACACGTCTAAAATCAAGCTTTAAATTATCGAGCCTTAAATGTGGCCATAAGACTTTGTGAATGCCCCTTATTATATTTCAATATGTATTTTATAAACATTCTGTATGCAATTATTTTAAATGAGATATTATTCAACCATAAAAACATTAAAGAGTTACTTTCTTCTTTTTGATAATTTGCATGTTTCTTCTTTAAAAATCAATAGTAAAATGTGAATGAAAGAAAAGTTGAGTATCAACATCGTTAGTTAAAATAAACTTCTTTGCTATCAATGCATAAAAGAGTCTGCTTTTTCTTTACATCAAGATATGCTCACAGATCTTGCTGGCTTTGCAATATTGAACCCTCCACATGCATGCTGATGATATGCACGAGCACGTGATCCTCGTCATTATGACCCTCGTGCACTGACGAGACAAGATACACGTCAGGAAGAGAGAGCAAGAAGTAAACCCGTACTTAAGAGTAATCAGAGTCCGTAGTGGATTATCAGCCGTGGCGTTCTTCCGAATGGGAAGGGGGGGGGGGTGAACTTGACTATCATTAGAGGTTACTTTTTAAAAAAAATAAAATCAAATTTATTTTGTCAAAGAATTTTTTATATTATACTTTCTGAAAGCATTGAGAGAAAAAGAAATCGTTGCTATATACAAAAGGTAAGTTATGAAAAAAGTAAACTTTTTTTTTTTTGAGAAAAATATAAAAATTCAGTAAAAAGGAGAATTCAAATACAAACAGAGCAGAAACTTCTTATGTTGTTGAGATGATGTTAAGTCTTTTTATGTATTGAATTGTATTCAATTTTGTTTAGATTTGAATATGTAGAGAGCGAGAGAGAGGAAGAAAGAGAGAGAGAGAGAGAGAGAGAGAGAGAGAGAGAGAGAGAGAGAGAGAGAGAGAGAGAGAGAGAGAGAGAGAGAGAGAGAGAGAGAGAGAGAGAGAGAGAGAGAGAGAGAGAGAGAGAGAGGAAGGAGGTCGCTGCACGCTTGACTCGGGCGCGTGTGCAATCAATAGCCGCCGCCGCTGAGAGCGAGAGAGCGTAGCGGCGGCTGTGACCTGCTGGTATTCAGGCAGGCTACGCGGCCTACATCTACACATATAAGACACGCTACCATCAATACCATCAGCGTGTCAACGGACTCATAAGAGTGTCGTGAAAAATGGTATCTTCTCCACTTTTGTCTTGGGTCGCTGCAGTGCTTTGTGAAGCCCCTGAAAAGACGGCTGATAGACCCGGCTCTTCCAAACCACCGTGGGACGTTAACCACGAACTACAAGTACTAATGGTGGCCAGATTTACCCGCGTGTTTGTACAAGCTAATCTGTTATTTTACATCGATAAATATGTTGTTGACTTTGGAAATATACAGCGCACTAGAATATTTAATGCAATTAAAACACATAAGAGTGCACTATAATAAAAAAAAAAAAATAACATCAGCGTTTTTATTATATCATAAAATGTTATTAAATTGTTAACTATAGTTTGCTGGAAAATTATTAAAGATTAAATTTTATTTATTTATAAATTTAAAAAGCTGTATTGCTTGGTACGTTATTTGTAATACGCAAGGTAGGGAGTGTAAATATCGTCTGATTAGTTCCTGGGTGTAATTTAACAAGTAAACAGATGAAATGGTCATGATTTTGGTTATATAGGTAAAATACTAAAAATTATTGTGTTTAGATTGGTCTACCTTTTTCCTATACTCACTTCTTACTGTGAAAAGCATCCCCAAAATGTGAAGAACCTTATTTTAATTATTTTCCTGGTTATGGCAGTAATCTATATAGTTGATTGTTTTTTTAGTAATAAATTTTATATCAGAGTAATTTTTTTAATCGAAAAATATCACATTTTTTACCAGCAAAAAGATAAATTAAAGTTAATTAGATCAAAATGATGAAAATAAACTTGTAATTTAATTGTTCTGTAATTATTTTATCATAGTTTACTATTTATTATTAATAGTTTACGATTCATTCATAACAAAATCGACGTGCACTCTCTCATCAAGTGCAGCTTGAAAAAGCGAGAGAACGACGAGGAGGCTAAGTGCACTCATGAAAAATGCATGGTTGTGATGAGGCGTTAGTGCACTTACAGATTTAATTATTAACGTCACTACTTTCAGTCTAGACAAAGCATGCTGGAATTACATCACACTCTCTCACAAATTACACCAATAAATAATGAGGATATGAAACATAGGATTTTTAGTATTGCTGTTATAATATTTGAGATAATATACACACGATATGTGTGCTCTTTTGGAGCGTTGTCACGTGGTTTATGAAGTTCTGGTGAGACATTATAATATGAGATGCTTAAAATTCTTGAGGTTATTTCCTCCTTGACTATTTTAGTTATAGTTACAGCAAATGAGTTAGCATTTATTTTATAGTGATGAAGTTTTTAAAAAATACTAAAAATAAAAATCTAAAAAAAAAAAACAAAAAAACAAGACGCATCACCGTATCTCTATCACCTAATCAAAACTAAAAAAAAAAAAAAAAATCTAGCTTGCACAGTTACTTTAGAAAAAAAATCCTAAAGGTCATATATTAAGTACGGCATTTAACATTGGGCTTATGAAAAACATTTAGAAAAATACCCCCGACTTACTCGAAAGTTATGTTGAAACGAAAAATTGTTTAACATTTTTTTTTTAAGTTTATTTAATATATTTCCCGATTGTTACATAATATAAAAGTTGGCAGGCGATACTAACACAGTGCTAGAACAAAACGCAACGGATAATTTACACGTAAAGTATATCCTTTTTAAAAATTAAATAATAAAAAAGGAAAACATGACAAAATGTTTAATAACAAGAATGTAAATAAAATATCACGTGTAAAATAATTAACAATAGTTAATTTTAAAGTCTTCAAATTTTTAATTCTTCCATTCCATCTTGTTTTATTGCCTTTTTTCCATTTATTCATTAATAAAGACGTGACCTTATCTTGTGTAATACCACCCTTCGTTGAGTGAATTTTCAATTGTTTCCCCACACTCCGTGATTTTGATACATGACGTTAACATGCTGAAATCAGGCGCGGATCCAGAAAAAAATTTCGGGAGGGGCTGCCTCCATAAGGTCAATGTTAAAAAAAAATTGGAGTAGGGAGGAAATGCCTATATTGCACATGTTAAATTCAAAATTTCGGGGGGGAGGGGGGCTGCAGCCCCCCCAGCACCCCCCCTAAATCCGCGCCTGGCTGAAATGACTGTATGGTATACATGGCAATTCACATGGATGGCTGCACATCGATCTGCAGCCGTTGCTTTGAAGGAAATTGCAAATTACGCAGAACATTTTACTGACTGTGCAGTGCTGAATATTGAAATGGAATCGCGAGGAGATCTCGAACATAAATTGAACGTCAAACGCAGATGCATGATTTATTTTAACAATTAGTCAGCTGATGTTAACGAGTAAGTGCATTGTATTGAAGGGCTGCATTGACAGTTGAAATGACAATTACTTTTCAAGTTCTATAGCAAGACTATTTTTAGCGCAGTTAGCAAGTTTTGAAGCTGATTTAATTTTTAATTCTTAAGAAAGTTGATTCTGATTAATAATTTGTGTTCATAATTTACGTTATAACCATAAAATTTATGATATTTTTAGTTTATGCTGGCTTAAATATGTGTATAATTAATTTCAGTATTATTTTTATGTGCACTAAATAATACATAATTATAATTAATTGTTATTCAAATTCATTTTTACGATATAAAAATCTCATTCTTAGTGTATGTATAATTAATAAAAAAGCCGTATTTTTTTTTTTAGGATAACTAAATTTTAAAATTCCTGTACTAAATTTGAATTTACAGATCAGTATTTACTCATGACTTTTGAGCCAATCTGACATGTATGCATAATATTATTGAAGAAGACAGGTAATTGTTAGTTTATTTCGTCATCTTCTCACTTTGGTTTTTCTCAAGTTACGGTTCTAAACTGGTCTGCACTTAAATTTGATTTGACGTCACACGACCCAGAGGCTTCACGTGTTCCCCGGCGGGAAAATTTTCTCCATAAGCCACCATGTTAGAAAATTTGAATTTTTCTTAGTAACTATTAAAACTAATAATTTGAAACCATCCCCTACCCCTCCTCATTTAGGGGTCTTCTGATAGCGAATCAACAACTTATTTTCCTCTAAAAAAATCTTTAATTCCAAAAAAAAAAAAAAAAAAAACGATTTCGAGTTTTTTTTTTACATAGGTTTGGATAGGACGGTGGGAACATCACAACATCAGCTGATTGGAGGACAAAGGAAAAGGTTCATGACGTCAAATCAACGCTAAGTGACAACTAGCTTACACTCTCATTGCATGCTCTATAGTAGCTCCCTGCTTGCAAGTGGGGTCATCCAGTGATGTGAAATTTTAAATAAATAATTTAAAATTTGAACTATAAAAATTTGTATTTAATCAACCATGAAATAATTATGTAACATTTAATGTCAATATCTTGATATCAATTTAGCTACATTGAGTTTATATTATATTTTTCCATCCATTTAATATATTGAACTACATAACTAAAATGACTTTCATGTAGAAAGTGAAGTGATTTCCTATAAAATTTCCGATAAATATATTTATGATCATAAATTGAAAAAAAAACGTCACACATTTGCCATGCATCTCGTCATGAGATTCACTTGCATGCAATCTCCGGTGTGGGATGTGTGATTTATCCTATATAACTGGACCAGAGATTTTGCATGTCGTAAAAAAAAAACATTTCAGTGACCTACTTTTTAAATCCATTCAATCATTCAAGTGAGTCGAGGCAACAAACATTTTTTTACCATTATAATTTTCCGTTTCTTATATACTGTATAGCTTGTTATATTCTATTATATATTTTTACAATGACCTAATTTTTTTTTTTTTTTTTATATATTTTACGATACACAAAAGTAAACTTTTCATATATTAGCTTTATATATTATGTATTATAATATTTTATTATAAACATATTGAAAAATATATTATTATAATATTCTATGTATTAAAAGTATTCAATTCTTTAATAAAATATATTATATGTATAATTTTTATATAAATACATTTGAATGAGAAATATTATACTAGCGATGGAAGTAAAGGAAAAGTTGAGCTTATAACAAACTTTTCTGTTTCAGTGAAGTTGAGTATATACGGAGGAGCTTTCTGAGGGAGCTTATTAATGTGACACTCTCAACATATCTATGACATGATCATAATTGTTTTTACATGAAATTCATACTATTATGATAAGAAATGAACATATTATAAGGATGAAAGTTATTTATATTATGTTGGATAAATAATTGCTCTCAGAAATTTTTCTTAATAGCATGATTCGACGTAAAAATTAATCATATTTCTCTCTAAAGCTGGTTTTACATAATTTATTTAATATTACATGACGCAATTTTTCTATCTATTAAAAATGATTTTTCCTCACAAGAAAAATTTAACTCCACTTGTTTTTATATGGAGATAAAAATTTCTTGTAATAAAAAATTGCATCGTGTAATACAGGATTTATACCACGGTTAATTTGGTTGATTTAGGTTGGATTTAACCGTGGTTAGCAGGGAATACCATGAGAAACTGTTCCCTGGTGGTTAGTTAAGAAGAAGAATATTTTCCTCTTTGGCCTGTCTAAAATTTTATCTAAAATTTGATGTTTTATTTAGTTCTATGAAGTCATACTTTTACTTAATAAAAATACGACACTAAAAAAAAATACAATTGTACGATAAAAACTTTATTATTGCAACTATAAGCTTTGTAATGAGTTTTCTACGGTACATTTTTTCATCGCCCAAGTTAATTCAAGGAAACTTTCACTATCTAAACTTTCTCTCACACTACTAAACTTCAGTCGGGGGCATTTCGCGTGCACAAAAAGGACACGCCTACAAGAAAGTATCATATTTTTCATCAATCTTTATTTGTTCATAAATTTGGTTATTGTGACAAATCTGACGTGTTATCTTTCCGTTACTTAAGGCAGTCTTCTTAAAGAAAGCTTAACACACAACACGTAATGTAAGTCAATTTAAGTATTTGTATATTCATGGTGCACATGTTATTAGAAATATAATATCTTGCATATTTGCCAAGAAATTATTAAATAAAATTTAATGTCTAAAATTATGAATTTTAATTTACTGAGTTTTAATTAAGATGAATATTATTTATAAATAATCATTAAGTATTTTTAAAATTAAATAACTTAATTGTCATTTGTTGATTGTCATCCTTAAATGTATGCATACATTTGAACATAAATGTTTTGCAAGTTGCATAAATTACAGTGATACATTAAAATCAAAAACCAACATACCTGTCTGTTACTGTTCTGATAATTATGTCTTCTTCTTATCTCCACTGTGTTAAAAACAGCAACAATTGTCCACAAGAAAAATAATAAAAACAAAATATATTACATGATTTTATTACAGTACATTTATTAAAATTTATACTTTCCAACATAACATATATAAAAAAAAATAGTAATAATATCAGAAATGATATATATTTTTTTATTGTTTATTTGCTACTTATTCAGTTGGCTTGTACGATTCCTTGGCGACTGCTGTGCCACATATGACGCACTGTGAACACTCCACAACGATCACTGCTGGCTTCAACCAGAAATTCTTCCCACCTCCCACTCAATTTATAGAGACATCTGGTGGTGAAAAAATAAACTAAAATTTTAAGGGCAAAAATATCGATAAAATATTCAAAAATAAAAATTTTAGTATATAATTATTATAATATTGATATAATTCTTGGTTATTAAGGTCATTGTTATTGATATTTGAGGTAATTTAGAAGGTATAATGAGCTATATTGCTGGTTGCGTGGCCCCCTGGCGGATCAATAGCTAAGCGGGGAGAGGGGAAGGAGGGGAGCACCAACCCTTGCACTGGGGCAAACCTTTCCCAACTAACGTAATATATACTGTTGATGCGATGACAAGAGTCTCGCGAGTTTGACACCACAGACTGCATATTGAATCATATCTAATCAGCTAACACGTGAGCGAACCTGTCTCGTTCTTAATTAGAATATTAAGGCATTAATATATCTAAATTGATTTTCCCCTTTTTAGTATTTTTTTTTTACTTTTCTGAATATTTATAAATGAATAATTTCACAATTCTAACCGTCCTAAAACTTATTTTTTTTTTTTCATTTAAATGTTTATTTTCTAAAAATATTTCTAGACTATTATAAATATCGTGTTTAATAGGTTCACACTAGTGCCATCTTTTGGTAGAAAATATATTTTGAATTGTAACTAAATATTATAAAATTATAATATTTTGTGTTTTTAGTAATATAGTTAGCCCCTTGCAGCTCATGCAACCCAATACACAGCCATGTTCAAATATTTGCATACCTTACAGGCGCTCTGTTAGATCGCATTTCGAAACAATTTACATTTATTAAGGTCTACGTATATTATTTTTAATAATAGAAGCAAGTGATTCATTATTAATGCTGTCTACTTAACATACATATCAACAGATAATATGAAATCACGTAAAAGTTTATATATATTTACACTGCATGCTTAAAAATAATTAAACAATTTAAAATAAATATGAAGTTGACAGCATTAATTTTAAATTATGTTTATATTATTATAGCGAACTGACAGAGCGCCTGTAAAGTATGCAAATATTTGAACCGTACTGCACGGCGGGTTGCAGGAGATGCAAGGCGCTATATTGATTCGTGTTTTTAAAAATAAAAATAGTAGATAAGTAGTTATAAATATCTAAATTTTCTATCATTCTATCACGAAATGGCTTTGCAAAAACCTACTTTAAAATACAAGATATCACACTTACTGTTTAGAACATTTTTAGAAGACCAGTAACTGCTCCATATTTGTCATTTGAAATTTTTGTAGCAGGTGAAACAAAAAGTCAGTTGTATTTCAAGGAAGAAATATGAAATTGTGGGTATTATTTTAAACGTGTGTTGAACATTCTATATGAAAACCTGCCAGTAAATGAATAATACAGTAAGAAGTAAAATATTTTTATCATAGGAAATTTATTCCGAAATCTGAGGCCTTTTTGTGAGCTAAACTATTAATAAGAATTATAAGGCATTTATAGTCCAGCAAGCGAGAGTTGGACCACGGAAATGACGCAATTTCAGTAGTTTTTGCTTCTGGTTGCCATGGTATAACCCGCAATCGGAAGTTCCCGTACGTCATTTCCGGCAATTTTCATGGTCCAACTCTCGCTTGCTGGACTATAGGAATCTGAATTATATACAATTTCGTTTGCTCTAAACTACAATGCGTTTTTTTATGTTCTTAACTAAAAGAAATGTAATATTTCAATAAGATTGTAAGAATAATAAATAATATTTTGATGCATTTTAATTAATTTGAATAAGTGTGTATTAAGTGGAAAGGTTGCAGAGTACATAATTCAAAGACATTTAAGGAATATACTTTGTTATATTATATTCACATCTAAATGATCAGAAAACATAATCACATTTTTTTTTCTAGTAGGAAAATAAAGAAATAAAGTACAGCTACAAAATAAAAATAAACAAATTGTTGTGTAAAAAATACAATCAAAAATAGAAAAGATGTGTAGGAATCTCTTAAATATTAATTTAATCTCAATTAGCCAGCTGTCATGTCACAACCATTGTTTACAAAAAAGTAACAAACTCGTTCCCATTAAACAAGGAACTCTTGCAACATCCAACACAACTTTTCCATTTGGCTGCTTTTTCTTTTTATTGCATTTAAAATTCCTGTACAGATTTGACAAGGATGTACATGAATACATATATAATAACAACAGAATAAAAGTTCAAACTATTCTTTCATGATGATTTTTTTTTTATTATTTTAATTAAAAAAACAAAAACATTTACCTATCATGACATTTCGTCAAGTCCAGTTTCGTTTCTTCTTCTTACGTAAAATATACACTTATTTAAATTTTCAATATTGAAAATATACATTCGTACGTACATTATGGGTTAGCTGATTTTATATTTTGTCAGTCTCATTTCTTGGTTAGCTCAACACGAACTTTTGAAAACAAAAAACGGTGCCACTTTCTTGTGTCACAGTAGCTTATTGCAGCATATTTTAAAATTAATTAAAATTTAGCACCTATTCTAAGCAGCATTTTTTTTTATGTTATTAATTGTAAAAAATAAGAGTAGTCTTAAATTAGGACATATGGTATAAAAATTTGTAAATAGTATTTCAAAAATAATTAAATTAACACAAAATAATTAAAACTTCTATACAGCACTTCTTTATAATTAGTGAGTGAGATTCATTGTACTTGTAAATCATATAAAAAAAATTAGTAACGTTAAATTTAAAAAGTTGGCACCAAAGTAATTTGGCATTGTTAGAAAAAAAAAATATATATATATATATTGCATCTGAGATTACTCTACGTATACATTTATTGCTGCTTTTTTTATTTAAAATTTTAGGAGGGTTTTTAGTTTAAAATCGTATTAGTTGGCACCAAAACCAGTTTTTTTTTCTTGGCACAATCTTCCGTGTGTCTGAGCATCATCCTTACTTGCTAGGTCGTTTGTTTCAAGGTCATTATCACTTATCATGGCCGGTTAATCTTGGGGTACGTTTGACAGGCTAATTTTAGGATATAGCCACAAATCAAGGAGTTCAATGTTGTAAATTAACCGTTGCTTCTCTGGGTGGTTAAAATTCTTATGAGAATACGATATTAACAGATGTGCTGATTTTGCAAGCACTGGCTCATTGTTGAGGTAAACTCTAGGTCGAGTCTGCACCATCTGAGACTCCCCCTGGACTCTTGGACTTCTCCGTGTGCAGCAGGCCAGTCTTCTCCTCGAGAGCAGCGTGGGTGGTTGCGTCATTGTTGTACATGCAGTCGTACACCGGGTTGGCAAAGTTCGACTGAAACGTCATACGGTATTTGGTCAAATACACAATAATGGTTGGATGTTTTTATTTCACAATTCGAAAATATTCTTAAAATTATGCTTTTCTGAATTTTTCCAGATTTTTTTTGGAGTGCAGGGAACTAATTTTAAAAAAAGATGGAAAATGTCTGAATCAAGGTGGTACTACCATAACACCAACAGCCAGTCACAATTCAAGAAAATGACGTCACGGTTGTCCGATCAGGTAGTACCACTTTAATTAAGATAATTTTAATATATTTTTAAAAATAGTTCCTGCATTCCAAAAAATTTAAAAAAATTCAGAAAAGCATACAGTAGTTTTATGTACATTTTCAAATTATGAAATAAGAAAATGCAACCATTATTGTCTATTTTACAATACGGCATCATTATATACATATATATGAAGAGCACATCCAAGGAACAGAGGTCCCAATTAAATATGTGGGAGGGTACCACCCCTAACTGTCGTTTCTCCTAGCACCCCAAATTGAGCACTGTGGGACAAGGCACTGCCTCAGTTAGAGCAAAGTGCTGGATCTGCCTTTGTAATTGTCCAATTTCTATTGGCTTGTTAAATAAAAAAATTTAAAGGTTACAATGAGTGCATAAGAAAAGAAAAATTTGGTATTACATTAAATTCAACTAAATTTAACTTTTGCTGTGAATAAAAACTCCCCATCTTAACATTTTTTTTTTATAAATATTAAAAAAGTCAAGAAAAAGAAAAAAAAAATGAAGGATTTATAAGTTTTCAGCAGATTTTTTTCTTTTTTTGTTAAAAAATAACAATAAAGCAAGAAAATATATATCATACACATTATACAGTATATGCTTATATCCTAGTGATATTTTTTAATGTTATCCATATTAAATTTAGTTAATTGATTGATTGTTGTTTTCTTTGCAATGTGTTTTCAGGGATTTACTGCACTTCTTCCGGGAAGTGATTTGTTCTTATTGGACTGTTTTTAAATCTCCTGCCTCTGACTTGTTATTTATGTACTCATAAGGGAAATAGAGTGAAATAAAATAAAATATATGAAAATCTAAGTTTCTATTTTTCATGCATCTATTTTAAAGAGTACTAGCGAAACAAACAGAAAAATAAATATTAATAAATAAATAAATAAATAAATAAATAAATAAATAAATAACATAAAAGTAAAGAACATAACTGTCATATTTTCTTGTAATTATGGACAAAACGAGAAATTCTAAGCAGCGACGTCAACGCACCTTATCGGAGTCCAGGGTAAAGCTGTGCTCCAGGGGGTCATCAGGGTCGTCCTCCCGCATGTACATGGGGTTGGTGATCTCCACGTTGTCCTGCATGCGGACGTGGGCGAAGGGTTTGCCGCCCCCGCGCCGCCTCCGGTGCAGCACGAAGAGGGTGGTACCGAGGGCGAGTGCCAGCAGCAGCAGCAGCCCCACCAGCAGCAGCGCCAACGTGCCCGAACTGCCGGAGCTCGTCTCCTCGTGCAGCGGCGCCTCCCCGGGCCGGCCGGGCAGCAGCACGCGGCTCTCACACCGCAGACCTTCGAAGTCGCGTGGACAGCTGCAAAAAAACGCCGAGTGTCACGCGCGAGAGTCGATATACAACAATGGACAAACTGCATGGACATTTTTATTGCAAATATGGTTGGAGGACCTCGACTTATGAATTGTCAATTTTTTTTTATATTTTTCTGAAGCCTTTAAATCGAGGGGAAAAGACGCTGTGACGTCCTAATCATGTAACGTATTTTCCTATTCTGGCGTATTAAATATTTACATGACTATGACGTCACAGAGTTGGGTAGCACGATTTTAATAACATATTGATGTATAGTAAAAAAGAATCATGCAGGTTGTCTAATACGTACGAATTGAAACTGAAATTATTTTTATTATTTTTTAAAATTTTCTTTCAAATGAGATAATGATAACAGAGTTCGTTAAAAATTTATTATAATTTACGTGAACATAATTTGTATTTACTCACACGCCATTTATTGGTTTTAAATATGAGGTAGTTACGATGCATGGATATAAAATATAACGAGAATGCTGTTACGTAATTTTGAGGTAAGTGGAATACCAAAAAGATATTGTTAAATAGCATTGCTAATACAATATCTAATACAGAAAAACTAAATTTTAATAACAGCAAGTTAAAAGATTCGGTATTTCGGCATAAATTGTTCATAAGATCAATGAAGGTCACAAGAAGGTCATTTCGTAAATACAAGAAAGCATAACTCGTTCTTTCAGTGACATTGAAATTCAATAATGAAAATAAAGTAAATTAGAATTAAAATTTATAAAAATTCGACGCATTCTCAACAAATAGAAAAAAAAAAAAAAAAAAAAAAGGAAATTCAAACAGCGATGTAAAGAGATCACATAAAACTTGGCTTGGCGATCATTTAATGAAAGGAGGAAAAGAAAGCAACAACCACAGTACTTTCCTAGCAAGGAAGCACAGAAAATAATTATTATAAAAAAAGCGCTTACGAGTAGAAGAAATAACATAAAATATTTTCTTGCGTGTTGTGGTGAACATAGCGAGATTAACAGAGCTGTGGGAAATGATGTTTCTTTTGAAACGACTTGAGAACTACTACACTGTTATATTTAGTAAAATAAAATCATAAGAAAAAATTTCAACTTGTAACATGTGCTAGTAATCGTAATTTTTTTTAGGCACGTCGTTCATTTTGCGTACATCGACGAGTGTTCTTTTTTCTTTTAATTTTATCGTAATAATTATAAGAATAGTTTTTTCTTTCCGTTCTCTAAAATAGATTCTTAAAAAAAAAATAAAACTCCATACAAACGTAAGCTAAATTAAAAGTTTATAAACCAGCTGAAACTTTTGATAACTTTTTTTGCAGTAATTTTACTAGATATTTTTTTTTAAATAAATTAATAATAATTTTATTACGATAACAATTATCTTATAAGAAAAATTATGTCTTGAACTAAGGCCATGATACTCTTTAAATATGTAATTACAATCTGCTTTTTCCGTCATCACATCGATACAAATCCAAGTATAAAAGTTCAAAAGAAAAAAGTGGACTCAGCCAGGATTTGAACCTGGGACCTTCCCGTTTCATGCTCTTCCCCTGAGCACCTTGGAATTAATAAAAACTTTATCGATGGAGATCTCTACGGACTAAAAATAGACTTAAAAATTCTTTAATAATACGTTGCATGACTTGACGCTACGAATACATTTCGATCGTAAATTTCACGTCATCGTCCCACTTACATGCAGACGGGCTTGAAGTCGATGTCGGTAGGTTCCTGACAGGTAGCACCGTTGAAGCAGAAGTTTCGGCAGGTGGCTCGCTCGTCACAACGCGCGCCGGTCCAGCCCTGCATGCAGCGGCACGTCGGGGCGGAGCGGGCGCTCTCCAGCACACACACCCCGCCGTGGCGGCAAAACGAGCGGCACGGGTTGTCCGCCTCCTGGATGGGCACGTCACACTCCGCGCCGCACCACGACTCCAGGCACCTGGGTGACCACGGAGCGTTACATTATCACCTCACTCAAATATGTGAAAATATTGAGAAATTTGCGTGCTGTACATTTTCCTAACATAACTTCCGACTAATATTGATAATTTTCTTTAGATTTTCATGTATCGAAATAACAACAATTTCGTATTTTTATAAAAAGCATAATATCTGATTTTATAAATATTTTAATTAATTTTAATAAATATTTTATTTTAATTAGCTTTTATCGTCGTTAAAGTAATTACAATTACGAACTATTGAAATAATTTCGCGTCGTCGTCTGTATTTAAAATTAAAACATACACACATATTCTGGAACAACTCCTTCAATTCTGCTGGAAAATAAAAAATAATCTTCGACTTCATTTTAGTCATTGGCTCACCTGCACACTGGTTCTCCCGCAATGGAGACACATTGTCCTTGGTTGCGACACTGCAGCCCCATACACTGTGAGGTGTTGCTGCACAGCTCAGGGGCTATGATGGCCCCGTCGTTGGCACAAAGGTCCGTCTCGCACCTTCTTCCGGTGAACCGCGCGGCGCAGGCGCAGTAAAGCTTCTTGGGGCCCACGCGACACGTGCCAGAGTTGAGGCAGTGGTTGGCACACGCGTCGTGCTCGCACTTCTTGCCAGAGAATCCTTGGGCACACGAGCACTTGGGACCGTCCACCTCCAGCGTGCAGTTGCCCTGGACATCACAAGCACGACATACAGATTGTATAATAAGCTAATGATGACATGCATCGTACAAGATTTTGCTATTTAATAATAGATTCTTGGTTAAAAAAAAAATCTTCCACGCGCATCATAGAAACGTCTAAACTAAATTTTAATCTTTTATAGACGTCCTCTTCAGTAAAAAAGTTAAAAAATACAAGTGTTTTCAGTCTCGCTAAAAATGAATTCGACATAATGTCTACTTTTCAATCTAATCTCGTAATCTCTTCTTTAATCTAAAATGGAATATCAGAGGTTGAATTTTACATTAAAGATGAAATTTATTTCAATTCGGGTTCATATATTCGTCTCAGGCTAGCGTTGATTTGACGTCTCGCGACTCTCCCATTAGAATTGTATTGGAGGACAAAGGAAAAAGTCCGTGACGTCAAATCAACGTTATCTCGAGACGACTATAGTAAATGACCATGAAGTACAGAAGTGACGCTTACCTGTACACAATATCCATCGCAGGAAGATTTCTCGCAGCGTTGGCCGTGGAAGCCATCAGTACAGTTACACTCGAGGATGCCACTGTTGCTGTAGCACACACCGCCGTGCTGGCACATGAAGCCCACACAGTGCTCGCAGTGGGTGCCTGCAACACACCAACAGTAGCTCAAGATACTGCAACGGCAGTAACCTCGAATTTACGGAGTTATTAAGGCCCGGGCTACTTGTAAATTTAAAATTCGTACAAAATCAAGATTCTCGCAAAAATTGACAAGAAATTTTTGATTTAATATCGTATTGCCACAAAAATTATTTACAGATAAATAATTGAAGTAATGGTAATGACTAATGAAAATAGAAGAAAAATATGAACGAAAATGCAAAGATCGAGATTTACAAAAGATCGCGTATTATTGTCGATTACAAACAACACACAAATATGACGGCAAACAGCTACAAAAAATACAAAACAAAAATTCATTTTAAATATCATATTGAAGAATAATTTATAATAAAAAATAACGTACGCAGTGGCGTTATTAAAAAAAAAAAAAAAAAAAAAAAAAAAAAAAAAAAAAGACTTACGCCCGATCGCGTGTGAGTAGCAAATTAGCTACATTAGTAGATCGTTTAATCTTTAATGAAAGAGAGAGAAAACATGTTCATAGCATGGCGTGTTATTTGAGAAATGGTTGTGAAGTAATTTTCTACCATTGAATTCGAAAAATCATTAAAAATTTAACAAAAGAAGGCAGGAGTCGAGATTAATTAGATACATAATTAGTGTATGCGGCGCTTCGTTGTCATTAATAATTAATGGCTATTTATTTCTACGAGTTCCTGCATCACCATGAACTTTAGAAATGATCCTGACGACTCAAACAGGGATTGTTTGACTTCAATTTACTTCGATAAAACAATCGCACGTTTTAAATGTTCGCCGCAAACCGTAACAAAATGAGTCGAAGAAAGAATTAAGAATAATGACATGCTTTAAATTTATAGGGAACGAAAAAAGCTATCGCTATCGTCTTAATAATCAAAATAAACAGACATGCAATGTGGCTAAGAAGTGCGAATGAGCATGACTAACAATTCCATTTTCCTAAAAACGCGTGTTCTACATCAGCAAGACGTTATATTTTACACAGTTTACTAGCATAAATTTAAAAAGTAAATTAAGTAAAGGTCATATTATTATTTATTTGTTGTATGATAAATATTTCATGTTGTAATACTACTGTGTTGTAATTTTTAAACCTCAACGCTTACAAATTTTACATTGTTAATTAAAACACTATTTCGTTATTGAATTAAAAAAGCTTATAGAAATATTGAATAAAATTTCCTTGGCACCTTAAGATTTAAAACACCTCCTGGTTGCGCTAGGTCAATAAGGCAGGTTCTCAATAGATTTTGATATTTTGATGAATTTCACATTTACCCATTTGAAATGTGATTAAAAAAGGGCAATTTTGAGGAATAAAAAAATGTGTAACTCAAATTGTACTATATATACATAAAAACATATAATTTAAATATATTTCTTGTAGTAAAAGTACCAAACTTTTTTCATAGACAATTTTAGCCTTGCAATTTTATAAAGGTCAGAGGTCAAACTACAAAAAGTGTTTTTTAATAAAGTATCTAGTTTAAAAAAAAAAAAAAAAATCAAGATATGTAGGTTTTAAAGAGCATCCATCTTTCTATGGAATGTCATTTTCAGATTAATTGGAAATTCCAAATTTTGATGTTATAAATTTTTTATTATTTATTTCAATTTTTTTTCTGTTTTCTTTTTTTTTTTTTTTGTTTTTTGTTTTTTTTTTTTTTTTTGTAAAACGTGACAAAAAAAAAAAATAATAATAATTAGTGCAAAAATAACTTTGAAATTCCAGAAATAATTTCTTACTGTATTGCTATAATAATATCTAAATGTTTGCAACCAAGAAAATACTTCGTTGACTCAGAAATCATTAAATTCATATAAACAACAAAATACTGAATAATTTTGCAATTTACAACTTGCAAATTGCTATAATTTAAATTTGTTAATATTTTAATTGCTAAGAAAGTAACATTTTCTCATAAAATTATTAACTGTTCACAGTTCAATTTCCTTATACAAGCATACAACTAACAACATATTACATTATAATTATAGGCATTATTATACATCATCGGGGAAATAAAAAATTCGGCACTCACCGTAGAAGCCGGGTGTACATTGGCACTGCGCCACTCCGGGCCGCGGGGTGTAGCAGGTGCCTCCGTTGAAACAACGACCCTCGCAAAGGTTGACGGGCGTCTCACATCGCTCACCCGTCCATTGGGCAGGGCAGTTGCACTGAAGCAAACAACGTGGAAATTATGTGCATGTTACATTTTACAATTTTCAGAATAATTGTTTCCTTACTTATAAAAACATTATCTGCTCTTGTAAATGACTTGAAATTTACCTTTCAAGAAATTCAGAACTTAATATGAAAATTGTATCCATAGAGAAAATCTCCTACTAAAAGATCTTTGTTTGATACTTTCAAATGAAAATAAAATTGTTACCAAATTTATATAATAGAGCACCAAGTTACGAATTATGAATTTTCTACGAAACGTTGTATCGTCAAAGACATACAACATTTTCCTATGCTTGTTTATTATATATCTGCACGACTATGACGTTATAGTGTTAAGCAGCAAAATTTTAAAGATGTTATATAAAAAACGAAAATTTGAATTAATAACTCGAGATCTTTTATCTAAATATGCAATTAAAAATTTTAAAAATTCATGTAGGATGTTATGATTATTAAAAATACAAGCATTTTTTTAAATAAAATAAATTATCAAAACAAATTTAACTATTTGGTTCATAAATACGCTATATATTCCCTCAAAACAAATGCCCTTCTTTCTCACCTTGAGAGGTGGAGGTTGATCAGGCAGGGTAGACAGCAGGTCGGTGAAGCACATGCCTCTGTTCTTGCAGAACTGCGAGCACCGGAACTTGTCACACAACTCTCCCTCGTACAACGGCTCGCAGGCACACTTGAAGCCGTCGGTGGTGCTCACGCAGGAGCCCTTCTTGCAGTTGAGGGGGCAACTTGCTCGGCCAGGGACGGGAGTGACGGCCGCCACCGGCTGACATTGGACCACCGCTGGCGTGCTGGAGTTGCTGGGAGGAAGCACCTCGGCCATGCCCTTGGGACACAGGCAGGCGTGCTCGTCGCGGGACCTCACCACACAGATGGCAGCCTCGGCACAAAGGTCGCGTTCACAAGGGTTGCTCACTGGAAAACGAGATAGAAAAACGTTAGGAAATTTTCATGAATATATATTGAATACACAATATAATTAAAACAATGTTCTTCTGAAATGCCACATATTGCATTATATGCAGCCTTGAATTGTGCAACATACAACATTATTGCAGTATTGAAACTAATTTTTTTTAAAAAGGGAAGAATTGTGGGAATCGATTAAGAAATGATTGAATTAATAAAACATAAGATTCTTCTGCATCATAAAATATCACTATAAATAACCAGAGGTACTTGCATGCACACAAATAAGATAGCAATGGTTTCAGTCTAGAAGTTTATAGTGCAAAATTGTTGGCACTAAAACTTGTAATAAAATACCCCAAGGGGTATTCACAAAGTCCTAAGGCCACATTTAGGGCTCGATAATTTAAAGCCTGATTTCAGGCATGCTTTTTAGACCCAAAATTTCTGGTCTTAAATTATCGAGCCCTAAATGTGGCCTTAAGGCTTTGTGAATGACCCTTCCCATGTCCTAATTAACACCCCTAACGATGACGAAGACTCACGATTTCTGGTGTGCTTGTTCTCTTGAATGATGAGGATGTCCGAGGCTCGATGAAGTCCCTGCACCAAGTAGGTGACGTTGCCGTGACCGAACTTGTTCAGACGAAGAATGTTGTTGTTCTTGTACGTGCTGATGAACAGGCTGTCCTCAAACACCTCAATCTTGTACGGCTTGTCCTCTGCAAGCAAAATACAAAAAGTGTCAGACAAAGACTAATACTGTTCATAGTTACAAAAACACTGGGTTTAGGGATAATCTCAAGTGAAACTAACATCAAAAACAGGGAAAATGATGGACATAAGGTAGCTTGGAATCAGCTGATCAGCATTTTCAACATCATCTTCAGCAGCAAATTAATACTGTAGTTAAATTTTTCATGCATACTCTAAGCTGTGTCAACAATAGAAACTTGATGACAATTATTGTTAAATTGCTGCTTGTAGGTTATTTTATTGTTGTAAAGACTACATGACTTCAAAGCTTTAGATTGCAATTAAAATAAAATATGAAAGAGACTAAAGTAACAAAATAAGACTACAAAAAAATTTACTTATTTGAACCATCACTATGTTTTTGAACTTCTCTCGCCACTTCTTGATACTTTGGTTTACACTGACCTGGAGAGAATCTCTTGACGAGTTGCCTGTCCCTTCCTTTCATGTTGACGGAGCTGACGGTGTGGGCCTTGGGGTCCGTCCAGTACAGTCTGCGAGCAGGGTAGTCGATGGCCAGTCCCGTGGGCCACTGCACCATCTTGTCCACCAGTGATTGTCGCTCAGAACCGTCCATGCGGGCAGCCTCGATACGAGCGTTCACTCCCCAGTCGGACCAGAACATCCAGCTGGGAAACAATATTTAATTTCATTTGTTACTGTGACAATATTCAACATTTAAAATTGGTTGGCAATAGTATTTTAATTCAATTTAATAGTTTGGTTGTTAATTTCTCATCTTAATTTTATCAACATTTTTCATATTTAAAATTTAAATTGTATAATATAAATATGTGCCCAATTCAAACTTATAACAATTATTAATTAGGAGCATATTCATAAGATTTATTAAAAAAATAAAGGTCTGATCTAAAAATTAAGAATACAGTACTGAATAAAAAAAAAAAGCTTGACACTATTATTTAATGTATGCAGTACATTTTATTTTTGTTACTCCCCTCCACCTTACTTGATAATAGTTCACAGTTCTCCTCAGAAGACAGTAATTCAGGAAGCACTCACCCTGACTCAGGGTCCACCTTGATATCGTGTGGCTGGTCCAGGTCGGTGCTGACCAAAACTCTGCGCTGACTTCCGTCCAGAGTGGCCACCACAATCTCGTCACTGCCAGCGTCAACCCAGTACAGCTTGCGGGCAACCCAGTCCAACGCCAGGCCTCTCGGGTCTTGCAGACCGGAGATCTGTACAGGAGCACACAAAAAGATTTTGTTTTTCTATTACTCTCAATTAAAGAAACTGTAATTAGAAAAAAGGAAAAAGTAAAATCAAAGTACTCATTATGCACTGAATTAATTTAATTTACTGAATTATGCATTATTACAGCACTAACTAAGGATAGAAATGTTAAAAGCATTTTTCACCCTATAGCAAAGCAAACAAATTAAGGGTTAACAAAGAACTTAGCATAGATTAATACCAGGTTTGGCACTGGAATTGCAATCAAATTTATTAACTTACTGCTAAATACTAAAAAAAAAAAAGAAAAATCCAGGATAACATTTTGGAGTTCTTTGAACACATTTAGCTCCTTTTGTATCATATGTAGCTTTAATAATTCATAATAATGAGAACTTTCTTATCCTTTATTACTAGCCATCAATTTACAGATAGGAAATCTCATAGTTTATTTAATGCATAGAAAAATAGTAAGAGTTAAACATATCACTCACGATGGTCTCAGCCCCCTCTCTTTTCACCCTGCGAGGGCCGTTTGAGGCTGGCGGCAGAGAGCTGCGCTGGATGCACTTGTTGTGGTGGTCCGTCCAGAAGACAGCGACGGCCTCTGCCCCCTCGTACAGCACGTCAATGGACTCGATCTTGTACGTGAAGACATGCTTCTCCAGTAGCTGACTCTGGGTCTGACCCTCCGTCGACTTGTAGGGGTTCACACGACGAAGCTCGGAGTCACTGGCAACCATCAGGTAGGCAGGGGTTCCTGGAGACAGCACGGTTAGAGATCAGCTACTTCAATGACACAAATTAGAAGTTAATTCAGGTACAGAATATTTTAATGACGCTATGTCTCAAATGATTCTTGCATATATAATATATATTTACTAAATGCTAGCTTATCAGAACTTTTGGTAGAATAAAATAAAAATAAGTAGCACCTATAATATTGATTTGAATTTATAAACTGAATTTTTATTAAATTGACTTACAGGTAATACAATTTTTTTTTTTACGAAAGTAAAGCAACAGGATCTAACAGAATCTAAGACATTAAAAAGATTAGAATATTATCTTGATGCACTAAACTAAAAAAAAAAATCTTCCTGCCAATCTCTCCTGCACTCACCCTCTGCCGTGCAGGTCTTGGTCTTTCCCCAGCCCAGGTAGTAGCCAGGTGCACACTGGCAGGTGAAGTTGTGTGCCTTCTTCTCGTTACATAGCTGCGAGCACGCTCCGAACACACACGGACTGCTCGAGCCACAGTCTTGCTCATCACTGTTGTCCCCACAGTCGTTCTGTCCATTGCAGTGGAGGCTCTGGTTGACACACAGGCCGTTGGCACAGTGGAACTTGTTGCCTCCACATGTGCCCAACGTCTCACCTAGAACGAGGTCATTATATTTGTTAAAGAGGGTTATTCAGTATTTTAAGAAATAATTATTATAGCAGCAACATTGTCAAAAAATAATAAAATAAATAGTAAAACAAACTTTAAATCCTAAACTTATAATTTTTAGAAATAAATAATTTGTTATTACATATACTGTATTTGTTTTTTTCGATACAATAATATACTGTATGTATATTTTGTTCATTATGCAGCAATTTTAGATTAGATATGAAAATTTGATTACCAAAAGGTTTGAACAACTTACATGCATGGTCATTCTCGTCTGAGCCATCTCCACAGTTGTCAGCTCCGTCACATACCGCCATAGCTGAGATGCAGATGTAGTTGCGACACCTGATATAATAAATATAAGTAAATCATATCATATTAATCTTACATTTTTCCATTTTAAATGTACACTCGTCAACTTGGAAAATTTCCCACTTGCAGCCTTGTGAATCACCATGCCCCGTGTTATTATTATGGGACATAGTAATTGTCAAAGCTGCAAAGGGTAATTTTTCAAGGTGACAAATGTACCAATACGAAAGTTGAAATGTCTAAATGCAAACCTAATGGGTGAGTGAAAGATGTTTGGCATAAAGGCTTCATTGACAAACCTTCACTAACTGCACTCCACAAATTCAACACACATTCCTGATACGATGCAAAGACAGTTCCCAGCTAAAGTCTTACCTGAATTTGCCGGGCTCACAGGGCAGCTGGGCACACAACGACCTCGCCTCATCGCTTCCGTCACCACAGTCGTCATCTCCGTCACAACGCCAGGCAGCAGACACACACTCGCGGTTGTTACACGTGAACTCTCCCTCAGGACAAGTCTCGTTACAGTGCATCTCGTCGGAGCCGTCAGTGCAGTCTCGGTCACCGTCACACTCCCACTCCCTGCAACGTCAACAAGTCAGCTGATCTAGCGGTTCAATTCTTACTTCTTTACTGGTAAATGTTGGCTAAGATAGTGTAAGTTATAAATATACTTCTTTGATGGCGGGGGAGAAAAGAAACAGATAATAAAAATACAAAATAAAAATTACCAACATGTATGAGGTCTAGCTTTAAGACCAGTTCAATTGTGTTGATTTTGATTATATTTGTAATATTAAGCTATATAAATAAACAAAATTAAAACTGACTAAAAGTTATAAAATTACATAAATTATACAATTGGGTGTAGGTATTTATTTATTTATTTTTTAGAATCAAGAATTTACTGTCTTAAAGAGCTACAATTCACAGTAAATATACAGAACAACTTGAAATTTTAGTGAAACTGCAATGGAATTTCCAAATTTTTTACCACCTAAGTTCAATTGCACTAACAAGTTCTCGGTACTCACAGAGAGATGCAGAACTGCGGACTGGTGCACTGGAACTCATGCTGGCCGCACGTCGTGTTGCAGTTCTCCTCATCACTGTGGTCGTCGCAGCTGTACTCTCCGTTACATTGCAGGATGCCACGGATGCAACGACCATCAGAACACCTGTGAATTTTATTGTTGTTGAAAGTTTATTTTCTTACTACGTTTGAAGTGTCTGTTTATTTTCTTTGCATTAATGTTTCAAATACACTAAAATAAAATGTTTACATTCATTTTTTAATTGCAAAAGGATACAAAATGATCTTTATAATTTCTTTTTAAAGTACTTAAAAATAATTTTTATGCTTACTAAATAATTTCTATTTTCATACTGGCTCAAACATTTTATTTCTGCGCTGGAAAATAATAATTTATGAAAACAAATGTTAAATGTATGCTTCAATGAGCTTAAAATAATTTAAAGTGCATAATTGATTATTTAATTAATTGATACAGTGTTACAATATTGATCAAATTTAATTTTAATGTGACAGAATCAAGCGTTTCATTTAAATATCTTTATCTTTAAAATTAAACAAAGCATTGAACTTTTTGCTTTAACTGATCTCTAATAACAGACACCAACTAATACTACCACATTCGCAGGTTAATTTTCCTCACCTGAACTCCGACTCACTACAGTTGCGAGGCACACATCCCTCCTCATCGGAATTATCTCCACAATCGTTGTCGTAGTCGCACTTCCAGCGACCAGGGATGCATCTGTGACGATAAAAAAAAAGAACATGTGACAACACTGCTGGAACATATCTGTTCATTCAATTCAAGCTCATATTAATAGTGCAGTGAAACAAAAAGTTAACTTATCCTGGAAAGAACAAGCAAGTATTTAAGCAAGGGAAGACCTCATACTGGTATTTAAATCAGTCAGAACTCATATTTATATAATAGACTCACAGACACTGCTAAATTTAGACTAGACACAGGTCTATCATGGATGATATAAGAAGAAATTAAGAAAAGAAGAAGACTGTTGGAACACGTGGGTGTCTATTCTAGGGGCTTTATTTGAACCCCTCAGTCTCCTCCAATATGGTTGTTATGCAGTAAGGAACATACATTTTCAGCCACTTTGTATGAGTGAAGTACACTGAAGGGGACAAAACGTTGTTTTGGGACACAACCACCCTCCTCACCTGTTATTGTTGCATTTGAAGTAGCTGGGCTGACAGGGGTGGTGGTCCGGAGAGCTGCAAGTGTCTGGTTCGTCCTCTCCCTCCAGACAGTCTTGATCTCCGTCACACTGCCACGTTAGAGGGATGCATCGGCCAGAGTTGCATCTACGGAGCAATAAGTAAAATATTAGTATTTAACTTTTTTGCCACACATGTATTTTAGCTATATCATCGTTCTAATTAGAATAAGTTACTCAGGTAAAATTTACTCCATATTGATGCCTGTTTTTACAATGTCAATAACTTTCCATCACCTTGCTATTAGAAATATTGATATTGACAACAATAATTATATATTATAGTATGTAGTGACAATGTACCAACTTTTATTTAATGTGAATAAAATAAAAAATAAATAAACTAAATAAATAAATTATTTAAACACAATTAAGAAAAGAGAGGGAGAAAAAAAAACTGTTCAATTCAACCTAGATATCAAAAGTTGAATAATGAAATGAATAAATTAAGACTAATATTAAGAAACCTATTGATTTTAGACAGTTGAAAGGAAGGCTCCTGTAATTCACTAATAATATAAGTACTCTGTGGTGTATTACTGGACTTTTGACTACACTAACACATTGTAGGTGGTACCTGAAGTGATCGTGAGGGCACCTCCTTCCGTGACAGTCGAGGCTCTCGTCTGATTGGTCCCCACAGTCGTTGTCACGGTCACACAGCCACACTGACGGAATGCACTTGCCGTTCTGACACTGGAACTGAAATCAGCAAGTCAGAAACAAATATTGATTTGTTCTTTGTTTTTACTTTTTTAGATAGAAAAATTTAATTTCATGTCACCTTTTTATAGGCAGCTTATCTTACCTTAGAATTTATTTTAGATACCAAAAAACAAAAAAATAAAATTGACAGCATAATAACTTAAGCATTAGATATTATATAATATTAATATTTAAGGGTTAATTTTTGTAATTTTTTACTACCATTTTTTTTTTTTTTTGAGAGGTGGGGGAAGAAGTTATCTAATTATTTCAGTAACAAAGTGAAAAGCTGTAACTTCTCTATGTTACCTGGGAAGGCGGGCAGGTCTTGGGTGGACAGTTCTCCTCGTCTTCCTTGCCCAGACAGTCAGGGTGTCCGTCACAGCGCTTGTTGGCCGGCACACACTTGTCCGTGTGGTTGCCTCCGTGGCCAGGACACTTGAAGTACGTGCTCAGACACGTGTACTGAGAAACACAGAAGTAGTTTAGTACGTTATGTTGGAGAGTGGGAGAAGACTTACCGACAGAAAAAAAAGGACTACAAAGGAGAGAATGTAATTTTATTTCCAATATAAGTGCTTCTTACTCATTCTTTGCCTAGCTAATGACAATTCAATAAAAATAAGAAAAATACTGAATCAAATTCAATTTACGCAATTTAACAAAGCATCCTTCAATTTACATAAAAAAAGAACAAAATGTCATAGGACGATGATAAAAATTACAAATATTTATTTTTATTTTTGAGGATTGCTGGGTTTACACACTTAAAGTAATAAAAATATTATTTTTCATGATAATATGGTATAAAATCACTAGAACCAAACTGTTATAGTAAATTTTATTTGAATTTCCCGCCACTCACCTTGTCACAGTCTCTCTCATCAGATCCATCATCACACTCTGCCTGTCCGTTACAAAGCTGCGACGGGTGGATGCACACATTTTTGTCACACTGGAACTGGCCGGGCAGACACTCAAACTTGGGGCACGACTTTGGCTCGTCGCTGCCGTCGCCACAGTCGTCCTGAGTGTCGCACTTCCACCAGAAGGGAATGCACTTGTACGTCGAGGAACAGATGTAGTGGGCCGACGTGCAGTTGCTCTCACAGCCTCGGCCGTCCTTGGAGAGAATGAAGTTCTCGGGGCAGGCACACGTGGAGCCCCCACCAGGAGTCAGCAGGCACAGAGTCGAGCAGTTGTTGTTGTCTTCACAGGGGTTCTCAGCAACTGGAGGGGTTACAGACTCTGTTATTATTAGGTCTAATAAAGTTGCACTGTGGTAAAATTCTTTATAAATCACCACATTTTTTTTTTTAAAGGAATGAGTGGACAAACTGCATGCAAAACTAAAATATGGTAGAGATTATGCTACTATGAATTTTTTCAGATTTTTCAAGTCCAGGGACTATTTTTAAAAAGAAAAAAAATTATTGAAAGTTCAGCAAGTTCTGTTGGCCCCCTTGAATTCTTAATTAAAAGGGTAGGGCCTAAACGCCTATTGATGCTTCCAGGAGTTGTGGGGCCGTGCTTTCAACATTTTTTTAAAAATACAATAGTTCCTGGACTCAAAAATATGAAGGAAAAAAAAAAAAAAAAACATGCAGGTTGTCTATTTTTAATTTACAGGGGCATGAAGACATAGAGTATTGTAAAGTATATTAATAAAATAATATGTGAGAAAAAGCAACAAAAATTATTTACTTGTTTGATTGTATTGTGGTAATTTACATTCAGGAGGGAAAGGGAGAGGAGGGGGGGGGGGGGGCACAATTGTATTTTCTTCCATATAAACATTAAACATTCCTTTAATGAACTTCTTTAAAAAAATAATGATTCATGACAATACACAACTGAAACCCAGTTCAAATTTATTTAATTTATTATTTTTTTAAATGAGAGAAAAATTCATAAAAATATCTATGTACAGTACTTTTTTTTTTTAATTACGAATAATATTTTAATTTAGAGGTAACAGTTTTTGCTCAGTACTCTATTATTGGATAATTTCAGGCACATTCCCAAACATCTCCTTTGTCATAATGTTTACTCATTGTTTTTCTTGCTGGATACATGTAGTACCGACTCACCGGGCAGCTGTCTTAGAGGATGAAACACGTGAATGTCCATCGGTCGATGTACGGTGGAGATGATGGTGCGACAGTCTCCCCCGCTGTACTTGTGACATCTCTCCACGGACTTGGTCTCCCAGTCGGTCCAGTAGAGGTAGTCCTCGAACAACGTCAGTGCGAAGATGTGGTGCAACATCAGCTTTGAGTCCGAGGCTGCGGAGAAAACAGTCAGGGAGACGTTCGTTTTGCAATCTCTTGCTACCAAATTCATTGAACATTTTTACTGTAGGCAAGAAGATGTTTTAATTGAAATATAACATATCATCAAGAAATTTTCACCCAAGAAGAGATAAAATTTAAAAGAATTTTGAATTAAAAATAGTTTTAAATAAGAAAGTTTAAAAACAGAACAAAATTAATTGTTGGAAGCCAGAGTATGATTTTTACTCTTTTTTTTTCCCCTAATAATTTGTATTTGTAAACTGTTCACTATCTTTACTTTCTTAATACAGTACAATATATTTTGACTTGTTGCGTCAATATTAATTGTCAAAAAAATGTGAATTACACGCACCTCTACTGAGCACCACTCTGCGGTTCTTTCCCTCCAGGTCCGACACTGCAATGTAGTCCTCTCTCGCGTCCGCCCAGAACATTTCACTTGTTTCGTACGAAAGAGTGAGGGCGTTGGGCCAGCCAAGGTTTTCTGTCACAATGGTACGACGAGCCGTGCCGTCCATGCCAGCTTTGGCGATGTAAGGGTGGTCACCCCAGTCTGTCCAATACATGTAGCTGCAACAATGACATGGGGTAAGAGATTTGTAGTTGAGAAATGTGTAAGAAGAGCATTAATTAAAATTGAATTATGTGTGCAATGGGTTAATATAAATTATTCAGTCAGAAAACTGCATGTACGTTACTGCCATATCAATTAGAATATTAATATAATCATGTTTGATTTCCATGAATTTAATTATTTAACCTATTGATGCTTAGATTTATTACAGATATTAATATATTTTAAATAATCTGATAATATATTTACAATTTTTTGGTTTTATGACTAGGGAAAGGGGAGCAAGCATCAATAGATAGAAATTAATTGTACTGACGTACATTTCTGTGATTAAATTCTCCAACTGACTCATCTGACTTACCCATTATGAGGGTCGAGGGTGATAGCTCGAGGCTCCTGCAGACCGCTGTTGATCAACACTCGACGATAGCGACCATCCAGACGTGATACCTCAATGGTGTCAATGCCCTTGTCACACCAGTAAAGGTTGCGACCAACCCAGTCCACCGCCAGACCGTCAGGGTTCTGCAGGGTAGCAGAATGGAGGACCTGGGGGCAAATGTTGATTGTAAATTATGGTGGACAATTTTTACAGTGTAGAAATAGTGGTTTGCTTGAAAATTAAAATATAATAGTTTCCTGAAAATTCATAAGATAAAGCAATAATAAAAGATGATGCCAATTGGTAACAAAAGCTACTGTAGTAGAGTACAATAAAATTTAAAAAAATTAAATTTGAAATAAGCACTGATATTTCTTTTCCAAAAATTAAGCTCTCTTAAAAAGAAGAAAAGCTTACAAAGTTACTGAAGACATGATGCAGAAAGAAAGGTAAGAAAAGCTGCCTCACCTGGTAGGTGGCGTTGCCCTGGCAGAGTCTCTTGATGCTCGAGCCCAGCGCCGTGACGTCGCTCCAGTAGATGCACTGCTCCAGCCAGTCATAGTCGAGGGCTACAGCGTTGGTCAGGTTGTTGGCCAGCAGGGTCACCCCACCAGCCAGGTCAATCTCCCGGATGTAGTAACGGTTCGAGAAGATCAGCTTCGGCTCAACACCTGAGGGCAAAAATTTGTGTAGTTCTAAAAATAATCAAAAGTGTATTTCAGTTTTTAAATCTTATTAGTAAAATAGAAAAGTAGGAAATCAAAATATCTGTCAGTTTTTTTTTTGTTGAAGATAGAACACTTAAACTTCTGTGTTATCAATTTTTTTAATTTTATTTTTCTTTTTGAACCCTCTAAAACATCAACATTAAGGTTAAAGAGGCTGTAATAAAATAATTGTACAGATATGAGAGTATAAAATTGGAACACATTTCTTGCCAATATATTCCAATTTTATACTCTCGTATCTGTACAACGTCTTTCCCTATAAGTTATAAGTTATAGAGTATATATTTACATATTATGACATCACAGCAATTTGCAATTTTAACATTTTAACAGTGTTAGTAAAAATAAAAATAAATAAATAATTAACTAAACACAAATCAAGGACCTCTATCCAATAATAAAAAAAATGCATAAATCTTGAGTACTCACTTGAATTAGCCTTGCAGGAGTGTTTGTTTGGTCTGAGGACGTATCCCTCACTGCAGGAACACACGAAGGAGCCGAGGGTGTTTCTGCACTGCTGGGAGCACGGTCTCTCTTTCTCGCACTCGTCAATGTCCGAGCACAACTTGGGGTCCTTGGGGTGGACCTCGTAGCCTGCGTTGCAACGACATTCATAGCCTATCTTCTTCTCCACACAAACGTGGGCACACAGCTGGGGCTGCAGGCACTCGTCAATGTCTGTGAACAAAGACAGGATTAGTTGTAGGGACTTTTGGCAAATTTTTCTTTGATTAATTATGAGAGTACATCAAGAACTACAATGTTTTGTTGTAATTACTGTACTGTATGGACAATTTTAATGTTGCAAATGGCAACAAAAAATTTGTGGTGATTAAAGCATTCATTCTGAGGCTTTATAATTTTATATATATATATATATATATAATATATATATATATATATATATATATATATATATTATATATATATATATATATATATATATATATATATATATATATATATATATATATATATATATATATATATATATATATATATATATATATATATATATAAAATTATATATAAAATTCTTCAGTAGTAAAGCAATTTTATGTGACCTTCATTTTTTTTTGCAAATGTGTAATAACTCTTTGGGGTGCTTCGTTTTACAATGAACCTTTTGATGAATAACTTGTGAATTAACGATTGACCTCAGTTACTACATGAGTCAAAGAAAATTTCTGTCAGACGATTTTTTTTTTTAAGATTACTAAAAACACACAAAATACATTAAATATATATTATGCTAGAACCGAAAATCCCCCCACAAAATCATAGGTACGGAAATCAAACAGAGATGAAGAAAGGAGGACTCACTGCATCCGGTCTCGTCGCTGAAGTCCCCGCAGTTGTCCTCTCCGTCACAAAGCAGCGTCTCGTTGACACAAAGGTCGTTCTTGCATTTGAAGGTGCCCTCCTTGCAGCCGTGCAGCGTGGAATTGCCTGGGAACAACGAGGATATATTGTTAACAGCTGCTTGATACAACAGTAGCTTTAAGACCTTTGGTGGATAACTCTCATAAATATTTTACTAATTAATAACAGAAGAGCATGTTCCTAGTCTTATTTATTTCTTTAAGGGTAAGATAACACGAACAATCTATATTTGTAGTCCCATTTGATTAGCATGTAAACCTTAGCAACCTCATAATGATTCTAAATTATTTCTTGAGAGACAGATCTTGGCACCAAAAAAATATGGAAAAAATTTCAAAACAATCGGACGATCCAATTTTTTTAAATTAATTTCTTAGTTTAGGTCTCCATAGGAAAGCCCTATACTGAAAATTTAAAAAATTCATTTAAAAAAAATTGGATTGTCTGATTGTTTTGAAATTTTATCCACATTTTTTTGGTGCTAAGAACTGTCTCTAAAAAAAAAATCAGAATTATTATGAGGTTGCTAAGATTTACATGTTAATCAAATGGGACTACAACAATCGATTGTTCGTGTTATCTTACCCTTAACAGTATGATTGGGATTTTCCTGATTTATTTTATTTCTAGTATCAGGGAAAAAGAAAACTTCATTACTGAATAAAATAAATCTAGATTGAAATTTAATTTTCTATGGGGTACTCCCTTCCTCCAAATAAAAAGAAAAGGATAAACAATTTATTTCAACGTTCTTTAAACAATTTTGGGGGAGGGGGAGGGGTCTTGTTCTTAAAGTAGCTTCCTTAAATATTCACTCGTTGTCACTGTTTTGTTTAGCTAATAAACATCACATCCCCATGAATCTGATCTTCAATAATACAACATCATATTCTGATTAGGTCTGTGTCTGAATGGAATAAGTTGCTTTTGTAATGTAAAGAAATGTGATGCTAAGCAGTTTCCTTCTGCTCTTAAGAATTATTATATTCTTAATAATAGTTCATGTTTGTTTTTTGGCTTTAGCTTTCTTTGTGCTAGAGCATTAGTATAAATTTATAGGTTAGCAGCCACTTGTGATATGGTACTTTTAGTGCTTTGCTTGCTACCCTTACCCCATTATCTGTAGTACTGTGTGTATACTGGGCGAAATAAATAAAATAAAAATTATTTCCAGAACAAGTAGCTGACTCACGGCAAATGGCATCAGCCTCATCTGCTCCATCGAAGCAGTCGTGTTTCCCGTTACAGGTGAGCTCCGAGGGAATGCAGACATCTCCTCCGCAGTGGAACTGGTACTGTTGGCAGGCGGGGGGAGAAGGCAGCGCCGAGCAGTCCGTGGGCTCGTCACTGCCGTCCCCACAGTCATCATCTCCGTCACAGAAGAACTCCTGCGGGGAAAACAAGTCTTTAACAACTGTTTTTAAGTGTCAGTACATGCTAGTCTGTGACTTTTCTGTTATGTTAAATCATAATTTTTTTGTTCAGTATTTTTCTGCAGAATTAAAAAAAAAAAAAAATTCAATATAGAACTTCTGAGTTCTTGGTAAATTTAAAGATAAAACTAATTAGCTTATGTTAATGTGCTATCTGTGAAGTTTGTTATTTTACAGATAGCACCTTTTATAAATATTAATATATATTTATTTTTTTTATTATTTACAACCTGTAAAGTAGTACATAGCTAATGTATAAAAAATCATAGCAAACTATAATTTAACTTTCAACATAAGCCTTATGGGAGACAACTGAGGGAGCAGCATGACGCCAAACAAGTGTTAAGCTTAATTTGAGAATCAACCGTCTAACAAAACTTGAAGGACATTCTGCTCACCTTGCTGATGCATTTGTTGTTGAGGCAGTGGAATTCCGAGGTGACACACTGCATGGTGTGGGCACAAAGCTCCTTGCTGCTTTCGTCAGAACCGTCAGAACAATCGTTGTCTCCGTCACACACCCACACATTGGGGATGCAACGGCCCGTGTCGTTGCAGTGGAAATGGTTCAGCGGGCACTCTCGAGTCTCTGTAACAATAGATAAACAAAATTTAAATTTTTTATTTTTTAATTTTGAAACAAGGAATGAATCAAAGTCAAAATTTAACTTTCTTTTAAACTTTTTTGAACTTTTCTTTTGTTGTTGTAGTTATCTGAATGTAAATCACAATACCACAAAATCAATCATGAAATTCTAAATTTTATGACAACAACTCAAAGGTCAATTTAAAGTTCCATAATTTTTTTATAGTTGCTAAATTTACAATCTATAGCAGTGACATCTCAATTTTGAAACCAAAATGTAAAGGCAGTTTCATGTTTCAGCTGTACAGTTTTCACAAGTGGTTAATTTTCAGAGCATATTATTTTTAGGTCAACTCACTACAGTCCTGAGACTCATCAGAGTCATCTGAGCAGTCCGGAGTGCCGTCACATTGCCAGGTGGTGGGGATGCACTCGGAGCTGTTGCACTGGAAATGGTCTGCCTTGCACTTGTACGCTGCAACATCGAGATCATGGTCAGCAACAATTTGGAGCAGTAAAATTATTTTATGGAGACGTCAACAAATTGAGATGCATTTTTGTAACGAAAATTACAACATTGTTGAGTCTCAACGATATTTAGCCAGTCTACTCACTGCAGTCCCTCTCATCTGAGCTTGGAGTGAAGTCATCGTTGCAATCGTTGTCACGGTCACACCTCCACAGCAGGGAGATGCAAGCGCCGGAGTCACAACGGAACTTGTCTTCAGCACACTGAGTGTCCACCACGGGGACTGTAAACAGTAGACGTCAGATATCACACTCTTCAAATCAAACGACAATAAACTATTTACAGTATTTATTATTTAAACGCCTTCACATGGTGAGAGTTAAGGCAAGCAGGCCTTTTTTGTCTCTAACTAATAGTTTTACAATATTACATTGCATACAGGAATGATATACTGTAACTATTGTTAATTATTTGTTACCAATCAGTTTTAAAATACTTTATACTCATTTTTTCATCCTGATTAGTCCCTTAGTCTTATAGGTGTTAATTCTAAACTTTTTTTATTTGCTTAGTTTTCAAACGTAATAAAAAAAAAAAAAGATTTGCTTGCTTGGGATGATAAAATATAATTTTTCTTTCAAACGACAAAAGATCAAGAAGGAGGGACGGTCTCACCAGTTGTTGAGTTGCAGTTTAGTTCGTCGCTGTTGTCCCAGCAGTCGTTCTCTCCATCACAAATCCAGTTCTGATGAATACAAGCCGTCGTGTGGGCACAGTTGATGAGCGACGCAGACACTCCCTTACTGTTGGCCAAGACGTTCTGGGAGCAGTTTCGCTGGGCTGTAACCACACATTATTAATTCAATCCAACTTTCTTTAAAAAAAAGTAATGATAACAAAGAATAAAATTTGTAAACACTCTTCACCCTTGAAAGCTACCCTTGTCAAGAGGTGTCAATGTACTGTTTGAACTAACCTTGGAGGGAAGTTTTCAGAGGGCAAACTGTATAATGTAGAGAAAATCTTCATAAATTGAAACAATAAATTATCTCTTACAACAATTACAATGCAAATGTTTGTGAGTTAGTTAGTAGTATATTTATTTTTGAAGATAAAAGCAATATTGATTGTAAAATTAACGTCTAGATATTTGTATTCTCTCAAGGACAAGCTACTCACGACAACCCATCTCATCGCTGGCGTCTGGACAGTCGGGGTCCGTGTCACATCGGAAGTGAGAGAGGATGCAGTTTCCTGAGCGGCATCGGAAGTGTTTGTCCGAGCAGTTGCAGTGAAGCTCGTCTGTGCCGTCCCCGCAGTCGTCCACCTGATCGCATGTCTTGTTCTCCGGCACGCAGCGGTGGTTGGCACACTGGAAGTAGCCCGGCCAGCACGACCGCAGGCCTGAAAACAATGGTGTTCCGTTTAAAATAGATTTCACAGCAATGTATTCAATCTCCACTTCTTGCCTCTATGTACCAAATCTGCCAATACAAACAATTTTAGCTTTCATTTGAAAATTTTATAAAAAATATATTTTTTTAAAAAGTACTGTAAAATGTAAAAGAAACATTCAGTAATTTTTATAATTTAACTACATACCGTATTTAATTTGATGACAAAATGTAGAAAACAGACTAAACTCATAAACTGAAAACGTTATCAATATTTTTTTTTCCCCTTGAATACAATACAACACTGTTTTACTTTCAGTATAATTATTTATTTATTTATTAAGTCAAAGAAAAGTTTGGAAAAAAAATTCTCCCTTACAAAATTACCCTGATATTGCTGACCAAATTTTTGAATATAAAAATGTGTCCACTCACTGCAGAAGGGTGGGTCTTCATCAGAAAGGTCTGCGCAGTGTGGCACGGAGTCGCAGGTGAGGGCGTAGGGAACACAACCCCCGTCACTGCACTGGAACAACCCCTCCGTGCAGTTGTTGGCCGAGACGAGGCAGCGCTTCCCGTCGGTGTCCAGCCTGCGTCCCGGCTGGCAGCTGCAGGACACCAGGCCTGCCGCCGTCAGTCTGCAAATGTCCTCACAGCCTCCGTTCAGACTGCGGCAGGGGTTGGATTGACCTGTTGACAGATGGGAATTAAAGAAAATTACAAAATGAGAGGAACTTATTCAATAATGTTCTTGGACACATCATTGACTGTACCAGTAATCAAACTATTGGAGGGTAAAGTGCCTTTTAAAATTATAAAATCAGAATCAGGTATTTGATGTAATTAATACAGAAAGCATACAACACGACACTAATGAAACTCATTGTTAGTAGGGTTACAACACTCACAGTCCTGGGCGTCTGCTGCAACTGCGATGATCCCCATTGGCCGCGGCACCTCCCTCCTGAGCCTCACCACCTCCTCGCCGGTGTACTTGTTGGCCCGGATGACGGCATGCATCACCCAGTCCGTCCAGAAGATGAAGTCCCCGTACACCGCAATGTCGAACGGGTGCTGCGGAGTCACCTTGGCCAAGACCTGGGACAAGGAGAGAGTGAGCCTCATGCTGGCAAGTTAGGTACTGATAATTAGGGCATAGAAGGATTATGATGGTCCAAAATATGCTCCCAACTGTGACAGCAATATAATATAAAAATAAATAAATATATAAAAATTGTAAAAATATCATAAAAATGGCGTCTCAATCTCCAAACTCTTAGCAATTTATAATATGATTTTATTAAGCACAAATAGTGTACAGATACAATTAGACATAAATACAAAAGAAATTATACTGTATATAGTTAACACAGACATAGAACACAGACACACACTGCACTCACAAATAAAAATTTAAAAAAAACTTATCAATAATACTGTAATTTTTTGTGGTTTTTCATTTTTGTTGTTTTTTAATACTGAATTTCAGATTACCAAAGCTGGGAGCATATTTTCAATATTTTGGACTACACCATTGATATGTAACTTGATAAAACACAACACATACAATTACAAGTCTTCAATTAATCCCCTTTAGGCAGTTAGGTGTAAGAATGGGCTTACCTAAACCTCGCCGCAATAAAGCAAATTTCTATTCTATTCTATTCTTTCAATTCCCCGTCAAACTCACCACTCTGTTGGTTCCGTCATACTCGGCCCGCTCTATCTTGTCCAGCCTGGCGTCACCCCAGTACAGTTTCTGAGCCTTGTGGTCCAGCGTGATGGCGTTGGGCATGCGGATGTCCGTATTTATGATGGACTCCACCCCGATGCTGTGGAAGTATGAACGTTGGATGCTCGGGTGGTGGGAGTCCCAGTTGGTCCAGTACACTCGTCTGTGGACAGAATCAGTCTTTCAATATTTAATATTACTGTAGACGCTGAAGCCATATATTACATAATTCCCATATCTAATAAATACCTCATGGAGAGGTAAAATTAAAATTAATATTTCAGTCTAATTTTGAATAAAACACTATCACATCAAATTATTTAAAAATGTCAATTAAATATCAATGGTGAAATTCTAATCTCTTGACAACTCAAAATTGAGTTATAAAAGCAACATAAAAAAAATCAATGAAAGATATTATAAAAATAAATAAATAAATAAATAAATAAATAAATAAATAAATAAATAAATAAGCTCTTAATTTTGAATATAATATTTTTGCTTTGTTTCAATAATTTTTAAGGACTGTCGCTACGTAGCCGGCCACCAGAGGCGCAACGTTTGCGTTTCGAAAAATACTGATTGGAAGAATTTTGTTCCAACATTTTTACAAAACTTTAAAGGATATTTAATTTTTAATTGTATAATATTAATTATATATATATTCTCTGATGAACAAGTTAATATGGATACTGTACAGCAATGTTTTAAGGACTTTACAAGTAAGAAAATTACACACTATATTTCCCCACTTTGTCACAAGCCCTCTTGCTGAATTTTTTTCTCCTCGGATGTACTGTGCATTGTCCCATTGTTCGGGACTGCACCTAGCTTGCTCGCCAGCAAGCAGCGAGGCAAGTGAGGATGGTCAGCTTGAGCTTTACCAGCAGCAGGGAGGGCGCCAAGGCGGCTTAGGTTCTGCGGGCTCGCGCACGGATCTGCACGGGCGGGCCCGTGGGCCGTGCTCATGCAGCTCAGCATTGGTAGTCTGCACACGGAAATTGATGGCTCCTACAAGGCCTAGCTCTAGCTATTAAATTCCTCCAAAAAAAAAAAAAAAAAAAACATTATATATATATGTATCGATTTTTTTTATTGAGAGAAAAATTAATTAATTATTATAATTATTATTAATTATTGGACCGTAATTATATAAAATTATAATATTTATTATAACATTTATAATATAGTTATAATATTATATAACTATATATATATAGTATTATATGTATAGTTATATGTATTTATATAATACATATCTACAAAAATATAAAATATATATAAATATAAATAAATATAAATAAATAAATATTTATTATTATTTTTTTTTAATAATAATATTATTGGCGCAGTGCATTGACCGGTTCTCGTTAGATCACCGAAGTCAAGCTACGTCGAGCGTGGTTAGTACTTGGATGGGTGACCGTTTCAAGTAAAAAATACGCTGCTCCCTCCCTGGGGTAAATTCGTCTCGCTTTCCACCCAGTGCAGTGATGCACTTGTGTGTGGTTCCCCAGGCTTTGGACATCGCTTTGGTCCATTGAGAAAAAGTAAAGGTGTCCGTCCTGACTGAGGTTTTCCACGGTTCCCTCAGTCTCACCTCAGCGAATGCTGGGACGCGTAAGCATGCAGGCCGTGGCCACTATCCGTTCCCTACCTTATATCCCTACCCAGTACCCCGCCGCGAGCTGTAAGCTCTAAGGGGTGTATCCTTGTAAAAAAAAAAAATTATTAATATATGTATATAAATATAATCAGGCGCGGATCCAGAAGCAAATTATTATCAAATTATTTTTATTTCAAGCATATGATTAGATATGATGAGCCACATAAAGCGAAACAGCATTATGAATGATAGTAAATTTTAATATATAAAATTACGTAATTATTATGATTATTACTTAGATTCGAGTTAGATTCATTATATATAACAAAAGGAATTAAAAAATACAATAATATATTTTATTTTTTTATCGAAAAAAAAAAGTTTCGATGCTTACTATCCTAAAAATCATAATATTAATTCTTTCAAAATAATACATATTTGTTTATTTACCGTTACTCTCCCTTCTATTCAATTTAAAATACAGTGGAATGTTGAGGCGCACTCGCAACGGTAGAGAAGGAGCATTCATCACGGCACGGCTGCCCTTCATATTTCTTTCTTTGCCTTGAGCTTTTGCTCTCTGAGTTATAGGGGCATTTTTTTAACTGCAATAACTTAACATATAATTATTGTATTCACAAATTAATCAGACTAGGAAATAGATAAACATAATTATAATGACTGTTGCTCATTTAAAAACGGTTAATCTTATTATTTCCTTTGAAATGTTGGAATTAAAATCACCCAATCTCGGACATCATTTACTAAAGACTGGTAGTGACATCTCTTTTCATTCCACTTGCATATTTTCATAGCGACAGACCTTAATGTAGCTATTAAAAACTGACTTTTGAGTTATCATTACGAACTTTCACCATTGTTAAGGTAATTAAAAAAACTATTTAGACCCCAAATATCTAACATAACTACAAAATAAACGTTCTGGGTGGCAGAAAACTTACTGGTCACAAGTGTCTATTGCGATGCCCCTCGGCTTGTCGTTGGGCCCAAGCTTCACCACGATGGTTTGTTTTGAGTTGTTGGAAGAGAGGTCGATGTTGTTGATGGTGGCATCGTTGTTGCACGTCCAGTACAGAGAGTTGCTCGACGCCTCGTACGCTAGACCCTCCACTGAACCAAGGCCTGGGAGAGAGGACAGATGTGTTAGATTAAAATCTGCATGGTATAGAAATAAAGTACAGTAAGAGAGATAAACAAAATAAAATACAATGTTATTTCAGAATAAATCTGTAATTTTTGTTAACTGAAAGCAAAACCTAATATAAATTTCTCAATGACAGTAACATAATTTCTTATTTAGAAGTGTATTATACTTGATGCAAGTTCCTGAAATGCTTTTCTTATAATTTATTTTACAGCACGTCTTACAATTAAAATTTATTGATGTAAAATAAATATTTATATACAATAATTTATTTCTTTTACATTTTCAAGAATTGCAGAAATGTTTAGAATGAGATTAAAATTGTTATATTTTTAATATTTGGATTGTCACTCCAAATCTTTACAACAAATATACACATTATTTACTGTACCCTAATGCACTACATACTGTTTTGAATTCAATTCCCAGTTCACATCATCAACAACAGTGCAGCTCTCCAATTGACAAGAAGGACAAGACACTCACGTTCTACAACAACTCTGTGGTTAGATCCGTTGAAGGCAACACTGTTGATGCTGCCTCGCTGAATGTCTGAGTAGAAGACGGTCTGGCGGGCAAAGTCGTAGGTGAGTCCGATGGCATTTCTCATCAGGTCCTTCGACTGGATGCTCTGGAAGGGGGCGTTGAGGTTGAACTCGTCAAACATGTGAATGCTGTCAATACGGACGACACGAGAGTACATCAAGAAACTGTCGTAGTCTGAAACAAGCAAGAGAAAACACAAATATTAAATTTAGAACGTGTGTAGGTTTCAGGATATGATTACAAAGAAGATGAACCAGGGAGAGGAAGCTAAAGTTAGCTAAAAAGTTGCAAATTTTTCTTCCATGTTAATTCTTTAATACAACTGCTAAATTCTTAAATTTCATACAAAAGTCAATTAAATTAAATCAATTAAAAACTATGGACCCTTTATAACTACAGGTATAAGCATAATTACAATGTGTTCATGTACAGTATAATAGTATAATGTTGCTGCTGAACTGAAAGGTTCTTTAAAAAATAAATATGGTGATTTTTTTTTTTTTTTTTAAATATTGAAAATAGTGCAGTATATCACTTAAAATATTAATAAATTTTAATAAAGAAAGAGAACTATCCAATAGATAATTTCTTGAGACTTAGCATTTAAAAATTTAAAAGTGTAAAAATTTATATAAAGCAGAACACCAACATTATATAAGTATAGATTGACGAGGGTAAAAATTGAAAGGTAACCTCACCCTCGCAACCCTTGCCGTCCTTGGCGACCTTGCCGTGGGCGCAGGCACAGACGGGGTGGGTTCCGTTGTAGAGACAAAGCTCCTGGCAGCCCCCGTTGTTGACCGCACACAAGTTGGTGCCCTGCTGCTTCCCTCGCGAGAAGACGTGGATGTCTTTGAGGGAGTCTCCCAGCCCGTGTTGCAGCAGCGTGTAGTCAGACAGATTGGTGAGCGGAGCCTGCTTGATGCTGCCTCGTTGGTGGGTGCTGCATCACATACACACAAGTTGAGTTAGATCTTACACAGCTTTTACTCAGGGGAAATAAAATGTCATGTTTGTTTTGTGGCTTAACAAAAAATAAGAATGGGATATTCATTTTTCTTGACACCTATAGTTAGTTGTTAACAATTGTATTATTATAATTTGATACTACTTTTGTAAATTAGATGCTAGATGCTATCAAAATAGGTACCAAATATATTTTACTGCAATTTTTGTGTACTTAATACTTAATAGTACTTAATACCGTACCCCTAATAAACATTTTATTATCATTATTATTGTAGCAGTATTTTTATCACTTAACATATTAATGAAAATTTCAAGTTAAAAGATTTAATTTTTGTGTAATTAAAACAACAATGACGAAGGGTAGTGTGGAGAAAAAGAGAGAAACATCCACATTGATAGCAAAAATAACAGAGCTTGGGATAAATTGATGAGTTTTTTGGCATTGGTTTACTCACATGTCTATCCAGTAAATGTGTTCCTTGTAGACGGTGATGGCGTATGGGTTGTCAAGGCCAGTGGTGTCGAGCACCACTTCTCGCTCTGAGCCGTCGTAGTTCATACGCTCTATCGTGTTGCTGGTAGAGTCACACCAATACAGCTTCCGTAACTGGAGCACAGACAACAATGTAGCAATTTAGAGCAAGAGCAACAAGCTTTTTAAGTGCATTTGATGATGAAAGAGAACATTTAAAAATTGAAAATATGACTTTGAGAAGAGTATCAAATAACAACAAATTAAAACACCTTTTGGTTGATTAATTAATTATATTTTTTTTGAAAAATTGACAGTCAAGCAGTCATGTATATGCCCCTCTATTCAGCCTTACGGACTGTAAGAGGAATCTGAGGATTTTTTCTTTAACTAAAAGTAATTTTGAAAATTGGCAGAGATAAAAATCCCGTCTCACCTGGTAGTCGAGCGCCAGGTCGTTGATGTGACTGACGCTCTCGTTGACGAGCACCTTGCGGTCCGAGCCGTCCAGACGGGCACTCTCAATGCGAGGCTCCCTGCCCCAGTCCACCCAGAAGAGCAGTCCCGCCACGGGGTCCAACACAATGGTCATCGGCTTCTCCACGCCACCGGTGACTACCACATAGCGATGGGAGCCGTCTAGACGAGCCATCTCGATGACACTGAACTTGGGGTCCGTCCAGTAAATGTTGCCTGAAAGAAACTAACGTTAGTACAAGGTGGTTGGGTTAATTGAGTTAAAGTGGCTGTAAAATATTGCAAGTATGAGCAGGTTTCTTGGGTTATGTTTCTGATAATGACTGTAGATGATGATATGATTTATAAGACATTAAATTTTTCTGACTCAATTATGCATTAAAGAGGTCAGCGAAGCAGTGTTATTTTTTTATTGAAATAATAATTCAAATTGTGAATATTCTGGCAATAAAGTACTTTAAATAGAAATTGTATTAAACCAAGAAGAAGAAAAAATAACAAAAATAAAGAATTTTGTTAGATGCACTTGAAATTATTAACATAAAATAAAAAAAAATATATAAAAACACTGCCCACTCCATCAAGGCCTGCACACTGCAGGGCAAGCAAAGAAATTACAGTAGTCGTGGATAAATTATGACGGTAGTAGTCCTAAATTCCATCGCCAGATCATTATAAAATCCACCCTTAATTACAAGCAAACTACGTAGATTTTTTCTTGATGTTTCCACACCCTAAGCAAAATTTTTAGAACCCTTATCTTGTCGTGTATAAAGTTTCAATTTTTTATTAAAATTATTCATTGCATAAAAATTTCGGGGTCAAAGTTGCATTTAACTGAATGAAATATCGAAAATCTAGAACAATTATTTCAAAAAACAATAGCACATCGATATTCAGTGTTCAGGCTTTGGTGCAGTGATAAGTGGTAACATAAAGCAGTAAGCATTAGAAAAACGATAAATAAGACAATAATATAAATTACCTCCAATCCAATCAACAGCCAACCCTAAAAATTAGAAATTAGAAATTAGAAAATTGCAAAAATTAAAATAAACAGCAAAAGCAGTGCAATGGGATGTGATGTGATCATACACAGGGCAACATAAATAAACATTGACGAAAAAAATTAGCAAAGAATTAGAAAAAAGTCATGAGCCAAAATAATAATTGTTTTACTAAAATCTGTTGCAACAACTAAATAATTTTAGAGGACAACATTTAATGTTTAATTCACAAGCTTTGAAAGCAAAAGAATATTGTCTTTCGTCCGGAATTATAAGCTATCTGCCTCTACAATTGTGTGAAATAATGAGCTCTGTTTTTCTTTATTAGCAGAAAACTCATTTTTGTCATACAATCTGATGGTAGATACCTTAAAATTGGTACAAATAATTTATGTGCACTATGTAATTAATTTATGGTAACGAATATATACAACATACATAAGCATAACTTTTGTTTGATTTCTAGCGTAGGAACTAAAAAATTTCAGGCTAAAATTTAAATTAATTTCTATGTGAACATATTCTTGAATGCTACTAATAATCCTACATCATATAGATTTCTGTCAAATTGTGAACTATCAACTATTTCAGCTAGTGCTCAGTGTAAAAAGACCAATTTTGCAGAGTACACCAAGCAGTGTCTGACCTGTGACCCAGTCTACCGCGATGCTCTCCATGGACTCGTGGTGCTCAACGACGACTTGTCTTCCGGTACCGTCCCGCTTGATGCGAGTCACGCTACCGTGGTCCGAATCAACCCAGTAGAGAAGGTCTTGTTCTGTAACGAGGGACGATAACCTTGCAAAATCAATAATTAGGGGAGCAAAACTTTAACGTTTGAAATACATCTAACTATCACTATTATAGCGTTACAATGTTATAGCGTATTTAAGAGTATGTATAGGGATGAGAATTAAGGAGAAACAACCAGCATGAAACTTTTTTTTTTTTTTCAATAGGGGACCTGAAGTGCAAATTTTTGTCAATATTATTTATTCTTGTTCCAAAATCTTCAAACTTAAGATTAAAAACACTTTGACGTGATGGTCAATGCAACACCTTTCTGTAAGGGTACCGGTACTAAGGGGGTTCAAAAATATCTTAAAAAAAAAAAAAAAAAAAAAAAAAATGACTACATAACTCTATATCTACAATTAGGTTGCTGCATACCATTTTTTTAGTAGCTCAATTGAAAGAGGAGGTTGAAAAATACACCTGTGAATTTTATGCGATTTTTTTTCGTGCTGCATCATACCTAAAATAGGGATGAAAAGAGGTCACGTGACCTGGAGGCTTTGTCCGCAACGCCTATGACGTCATTACATTCTTTGGTTCAACTATATAATGCTTGTAAACAACCACGTTGCTATGGAAACAAATACTAATTTTTAATAAACAAGCAACAATGCAATAATTGTTTACATGTGTTATATAGATAAACCAAAGAATGTAATGACGTCATAGGCGTTGCGGCAGGCGCCTCCAGGTCACGTGACCTCTTATCATCTCCATTTTAGTTATGATGCAGTACTAAAAAAAATCGCATAAAATTCATAGGTGCATTTCTCAACCTCCTCTTTCGATTGAGATACTAAAAAAATGGCATGCAGCAACCTAATTAAAAAATTACAAGATGTCCATTTCTATGATTTCTACAACAATGGTAAGTCGGTAAGGCTAGAGTTCTTCTGCAGGTGTTGTTTACTGACCAGCGTGGAAGTCGATGCTGGTTGCCATGGAAACCCTCGAGATGGGGGCCAGCACGTCGGTCATATTCTCGTCTCCCAGCGGCAGTCCCTTGATCTCCCAGTTGATGGAGTAGAACAGGAACTCTTCAATACCTGCAACAATAACGGTATGTTAGTATAAAGCTGAAATAAAGTAAGATTAAATTAATAGGATAATTTGTAAAATAATGTTAAAATAATGAATATAATAAACCTTCGTCAGAAAACCTTCTTTAATATTAAAATAATGTTGTCCAACAGTAAAATTAAAAAAAAAAAAAAAAAAAAAAAAAAACTTTTTAAAAGAGAGGATTATAAAAAGAGTTAAATTGTGTACAGTGGTTTAAAAATTCATAAAAAAAATAAGGGATTCATAAATAAAATAAAATGACAAATAATAATAATACATTATTATATATTTGTGTTCAATTTCTTTTTTTTTTCTGATTGTAAGCAAAATTTACTGTTGAAAATCAGTAAATGGCTTGTCATTCATGGACTGAAGTACATCAAGGTTTAGACTCACCAATACAGCGGGTGTGGTCCTGAGGGTGCACTCGGAATCCCGTGGCACACATGCAGACTCGCTGGGTAGCAGAGACCGGCAGACAGAGGTGTGAGCAGTTCCCTTTGTTGCCGGAGCAGAGGTTGTCCCCACTCTGAATCTCAGGGTCGTAGATCCGCAGCGACAGCACATTGCCTGAACACAGAAAATTATTTTATACCATGAAAAAAATATATTATTGTTTTACTGTATTAAATATTGTAAGCATTAAATCAAGTTTGTTTATAAATCTAAAAATCATGAATATAGTATCATATGAAGTATTTGCAAAGGACACATAAGGAAATACTGATTCTCATTTTATTGTGTACATATTTGCAACAAGACTTACAATATATATTATTGTTAGATTTTATGAAATAAAAGCTTCATGATTTATCAATTTGTCAAAAACTAAAAATGAGTTTTTGTCACATTTTTTTAAATCTTGTTTCCAAATTACCTTTCTTTTCTTTAACATCACTATTACTCACAAGTTTATTTTTTCTTACAATTTGTTTAATTTCGTTAACCATCTTCTCATGTCATATTCTAGCTACACAACTCACCGGTGTTGTTCCTGAGGATTCTGTCGTCCTCTCCACCCGTCTTGCCCGCCACGTGAATCGCAGCGTCGTCCTGGTTGGCGTAGTACAGAGAGTCGCGGTAGACGACAGCAGCCGTGGGGTGGGCCGCTTGGTGCAGGGGGACCAGCCGAACCTCCTCCTTTGCGAAGTCGTAGAACTGCACCCAGCTGCTCTCCACGTTCACCCAGTACAGTCGCCATTGCTCCAGGTCCATGCACAGACCTGTCAACAGCAGCAACATGTTAATACTAGTCTTAGACAATGAAGCTCATGACAAAAGTGTTATTAACTTATACTATAATGTAAATTTAAGGTGTGTTTTTTAAAGAAGTTTGCATTATATTTCAACAAAAAAAATCTTGTAAAACAAGTTACTTGTTTGAAGGAAAAAAAAAATGTCCCAGAAAAATTGACAACTACGGTATGACAGTACTCAGTAAATTGATAAAAATCATTTTCTTGCACTGAATTTATTTTTAAAGGTAAGAAAATTACTCTTTTCAACTATTTGTTAGAATTAAAAAAAAATGCTTTGATAGTTTAGTTTTGACCCAGAAAAAATGACAAAAAAACAAAAAAACAAAAGATAAATGCATATCTATTTATGGATGTTCATATGCATATCTAAGTTTAATTTATTATTAAACGACAATTAAAAATAACTTACTCTGAGGGGAGACCATCTCTGTAAACTCCCTCTGTGACGCCAGCACTTTCCTCACACTGCCGTCCATGTTGGCAGCCTCGATGACGTGCTTGTCCGCTTGCACGGCACTCCAGTACAGCTTGCCTCGGAGAGGGTCCAGGGCAAGGGAGCGAACTTGAAACAAGTCCTGCGTGAGCACCCGTGCCACGAACTCTCCCTCCAGGTTGCACACCATGATCTGGTTGTGTGCTGTGCCGGACGAAGAAACAAACATGTTGCCAGATATCCAGTCAATAGCAAAGCCAGTCGGGTTTTCTATCGCTGTAACATAAAGAAGTCAAATTAAAATAATTTTATATCGAGACAACAAAGTTCTAAATGGAATTAACTTTTATTAAATACACCATTTACTATAATTTATGATTATAAATCTTACAGGCTGATTTACATTCCATCTTTATATATGTATATCATCAGAGCTTCACATTATAATTACATACGGTAACAGAATTGTGTAAATATTTGAAAAAATTATATTTTAAAGAAAATCAAATACACAGCAGTTCCAAAAAAAAAAAAATAATCCAAAAGCTTTTACTCAGAGCTTGAAAGACATCAAAATTTACTTTTCTGTATAAATATAATAACTTATAACATAGTTTTATATTATAGTTATAAAATAACTACATATAACTTCAGGCCAAAAAGTATATTTCAGAAACTGAGCACTATACCTGTACCTCTAACTACGTTCACATGGCAGTGTTTAATACGGATCAGTTGACGATGCCTCATAAGAATAACATTATCTATGGTCAACAAAACACCGTCATGTGAACGTAGTCCCATGTTAAGAGATTTCTCTAACCTGTATCTAAGACTGTCTCCGTTTGGCTGCCAGTGAGAGAGGTCCTCTTGACCTCGTTCACCTGGATGTCAGTCCAGTAGATCTTGCGGTGCTTGGCCACGAAGTCTAACTGAGAAGGTGCCAGCACTTGGGGCAGGCTGATGGTGGGGATGGTGTGGTAGTACGGCATGTTCAGGTCCACCCCTCGGATCTCGTTGGGACGTGAGAACAGCAGTACCGTCTCGTTCACTACAACAGGGTGACACACCACAACATAACTGCTGTACGTCAGTCATAAAGTAAGACTAATTTCTTTACATTTAATATGATTTTTAATGAAAGAAAAGGACAGACAAGACTAATAAAAACAACAAATTATCAAAATTTTATTCAGAGGGGTCATATTTTTCTATAATATTTGTTTATTAAACACAAAAATTGTACTTATTAAATTAGACATAGAACATAAATAATTAACACAAACATATGGTAAATAGTAAGTTGTCAGTCTATTCATGTTCTATGTCTAATGTAATACTATGTACACTTTTTGTGTTTAATAAACAAATATTAAAGTTCCATCTTTTTCTATGAACCCTCTCTGAATATAGTACTTTTTGATAATTTGTATGTTTCTTGTCTGTTTTTTCTTTCATTAAAATAAATATCTAATAGACAATTTTTTAAATTAAATAAATATTTAAAATGCCTTTTTGTTCAGCAAAAACGATAGAAAAAAATACATTTCAGTACTACTGTAATGAAATAAACCAGGTGTTACTAATTGAAACTGATCTAGAACGACTGGTGCTGGGAGCTTACCAACACAGGTCTTGTCGTTTAGAGCCAGCTTCATCACGTGAGGGCAGGCGCACTTGTAGGTCTGGTTGAAGCTCAGGAGGCAGAGGTGAGAGCAGCCTCCGTTGTCGTCCCCACAAGGGTTGTGTTCCACTGGAAATTAACTTCATATGATCTGCTGCACTGACATGGGAGGTTACATTTGAAGAAAATTATTATGTATTTAACAAACTATAAGAAAATTTATAATAAGGACTTTGAAATTAAAAAAAAAAACAAAAAAACTTCAATATCAAGATGAAAATTTGACTAAATATTAATAAAGTAATCAGCTAATCTAAAATATTCTTTATTATATCTGTCTTCAAAATGATAGCAACGATATCATGTGGGATTTTTTTTTTTTTTTTAAATTCAAAATATTTTTCAGGTCCACTCACCCTGAGGTTGTCTGCTAGGGTGCAGAATCTGGATATCGAAGGGTTGTGTCAGGGTTCTCTGGATGACGGTGATGTCAGATCCGTTCCACTTGGAGGCCCTGATCACAGAGTTGGTGCGCCAGTCCGTCCAGTAGACGTAGTTCTCAAAGAGGGCGATGGCAAAGGGGTGGGTCTGAGTCTCGTGGCCCCGCATCACCTCTCGGTAGTCGGAGCCCTCGTACGTCGTGGTGTGAATCGAGTCGGACCTGAGAGAGGGAATTGTCATTTTCAACAACATTTAAGTTTTTAATTCAAATTTCAATTTGAATGTTATACCTCTTAATCGTGTCACAATATTACAATTAAAATTTAATGTAGATGTGATATTTTTCTCAGCAATCCAAAATTAATTTAAAATAAAGAGAGGGTCTGACGATGTAATGGTTGTATAAACCATTGCAAGCAAAAGTTAGTTTTTTATCTCATTTCACTGAAAATAATCTCTATTGAACTTAGTTTTTAAACTCATTTAATTGCCAGGTTCTTAGGTTCTCAGCTAAAAACAATAACAATGTATAAAATAATTTAAATAGAAATCCAGAATACATAATATATTGCATACAGAATACTGTAAACACTGGAAAATTTGTATTTAATCAACTCACTTTGCATCTATCCAGTAAATTCTCTTGAGCACGTAGTCGAGGGTGAGTCCGTTTGGCCATGCCCCGTCGGTCACCTGGTCCACCCTGATGATGAGGGTTCGTCCGTCGCCACTCATACTGCAGCGCTCGATCCGGGGGGCGTTGGCGTCCCAGTCAGTCCAGAATAAGTACCTGCGACAACATTATCAACATTAATAATAATAATAATTGTTTATTGGGTTAGAAACATTAGCAATCTTAAAACTATGTGTATTAAATTTAAAATAAAATGGGAGGAAAAATAAATAGGAAATTAACAGCATTCCTGTGCAATAAAAGTTTACCCTGTATTAAAACAGTCAAAATTTTCAATTCTAAATAATTTTATAGCATCAGACGTCTTTGACTTTTTTATCATTGTGGTAGTGTTACCCAATTCACCAAGTTGACTTCAATTAGACACTACCACCACAAATTACATGAGATCCTGACGTCCAAGCCACCTACCCAAATCTGGGGTCCAGGGCGATGGCTCGAGGGGACTCCATGTCTCCAGCAATCAGAGTCCTCCTGAAGCTACCGTTGAGCTTGGCCACCTCAATCTGGTCGAGGTTGCTCTCCACCCAGTACAGGTTGTGTCCAATCCAGTCCACGGCCAGGCCTTCGGCAGTGGCGAGTCCCGTCTGTACCACCACCTCAATGTGTGTCAGAGCTGCAAAAATATGTCATAAAATATTTGTTACTTTAGCATTAAGAGGATGTAATGTAATAAAATCTATCCAAAGTTATAAAATGACGTCATGCGCCATATCCACTTTCACCTCCATCTCTCATGAGGATTGTATTGGAGGAAAAAAGGGTGTGGCACTTGTTGAGTGGTAGGTCAAAATGAACTTATGTACTGAATTTTAATATTTAAGAATATTTATGAAACAAATATAAAGCATAAAAGCTCATAATTCTTACAGTCAAGCACCATTTTTAAAACCTTGAGCTCTCTTCTATTTTCTATTATAATACCGTATAAAAATTGTAAACAACATCGAGTTAAAAATGAAAATTAATTAAGTAAACAAACAAACAAGACTCACATCCTCCGATGAGGGTTCCCTGGTAGATCTTGTCGTCAATGACGTCGGTCCAGAAGATGGTGTCTGCTTCTTTGGTGTGGAAGAAGTCAAGCGCGATGGTGTTCTTGAGGCTCGAGATGAGGGCCTTCATCTGCAACGTCTGCAGGTCCACGCCACGCACCTCATGACGGTTGCTGAAGATAACGAAGGCAGTCGCATTGTCTGCAATGAAGAACCAGAATCTCAATACGCTGGCTAATACAATAATACCTCATATAACCGTTTTAAGAACTAATATTAATTTCTATAGCATATAATTTAATTAAGACAGATTTGTGTTTCTAAAACTTGTGCCGCTATAATATTGACTTAATTCAAATAATGACTAGTTATCCTTCAGTGGACAAACTTTATAATTTTTTTATTGTATATTTGGATACAGGATCTTTAGATATGTATTTTCAATTTTTTCAGATATTTACCCTTTTATTATTTTTCAAAACGCTGTAACATCATAGTCATCACAGTCATATGATGTCTTTTCACTCTTTACCTAAGCTAGTCATCTAAAATAAATATTTACATGGCTATCATAGCATTTTGCAGCATAATTTTCAAGGTGTTACAGGGTTGAATAAATAAATAAATAAATAAATAAATAAATAAATAAATAAATAAATAAATAAATAAATAAATAAATAAATAAATAAAAATTAAAGCAATTTGACAATACATAGCTTGAGATACTCTTTGTTTAAAAAATACAAAGTAAAACATTTGCAGGTTGTCCATTACAATGAAGAACTAAATTTCCTCACCCGTGCTGTGACAGGTAAATCCGTCAGGCTCGAGCTTGTACCCTGGCTCACAGGTACACTTGTGTCTCTTCTTGAGGGCCACACAACCCTGGGAGCAGGTACCCCACATGTCACAGGGGTGGGCCAGGAGACAGGTCAGTCCGTCAGTCTGCAGGTGCAGGTTCTCTGGACAGTAGCACACCAGGCCCTCGGGAGCGTTGTGGCACTCGTGGCTGCACTCGAAACTGTGGTTACACTGCTCCTCAACTGTAACATCAAGTTTAGCAAGTTTTCATTGATAATTTAATTTAATTAATTTAGCAAAGACAGAAAAAGAAAGGGCAAGAAAAAATATATTATAGTGCTGTGATGGTTTATATTGCATTACCCCCCCCCCCCCCAAAAAAAATCCAATAATCAAAAGCAATTAATTGGTAAACGTAACGTCAATATAAATAAAAAAACAAACAATAAACAAGAAGGATTTGATGGGTGGAGAAAAGGTGTATGTGTTTTATTTTCATAATTAAAGGGGTACAAAAGTTACTTTTAAATTCGATTGAATGCAAATTTTAATATCTCTTGTAACATTTTTTTTTTTTTAATAATATTGCTAGGAAATTTACAAAATCAATAAATAAAAAGTTTACCCTAATAAAAGTCAGTCTACACTGCGAGTGTAAAAAGTCGAGAACTATCCACAATACACTCAAAATAAAGATAATATAATAAAATTGTAAGTAGAAATATCAAACATAATGAAGCTGCTAAACAGCTCTGCAAGTTGTTGACGTAATTATGATACCGAGAATACTGAAAAGTCCGTGGAAAGAAATCGTCACCACAATAAAGCAATTCACAATTCTAGACGCGCTTCAAAAGCCTCCGATTGGTTGAAATTTGACGCGCGACACGTGAATTCGGCTTAATTAATATTATTTCTAATTTCTGTTAAATGAAAACTGCAAAAAAATAAAGCATAATTTAAATCTTACAGATCGAGATAAAAACTCTCGATAAATACATTATGATGTGACGAAATTATGACAAGGTTTTTACTTTCAACACGTATTTTTTCCGATCGTCAGATGCCGTCGAGCCGCGCGTTGAACTCACCACAGCGTAGTCCCTCGTCAGATCCATCCTCGCAGTCGTGCCTGGTGTCACACAGCTGCTGCACGGAGATGCACACCGTGCCGTTGTCGCACAGTCGCGAGGGGTGCTCGCAGGTCAGGGTGGACGGGGGCGGGGCTTCCGTGGTGGACGGACAACTCTTGCCTTTGCACGGCTGTTCTTTCTTGCTGCAACCCGCGCCCGTGCAATTCTTCTTCTTACCATCTACAAAATCAAATCACAAATCGAGTCATGATTCGTTTCTTAAAGTTAATTTGCACGTGTCATACTATCGTGATAGTTAAATTAAGTTTTTCGTTTATTTTCATTGTCAAATTTGATACATTACGCCTGGAAACTGATTTTTCTGACTGCTTTTTAATGGACAAGCTTATCTTTTAATAGCCTGTAAACAGAAATGGAAATAGCGAAAATGACGTAACATTTACGCGTAATCTAAGATTTGAAAGACTGTAGGAATCCCAAACTGCATGCAAATACTTCCATATTTTTGTTTTGCATGGAGATAAAAAGAGACATTTAAAAATAATTATTAATACAACAAACTCACGTATAAAACCTTCGAAATGCCCTTTCCAACATGAATTATAATTATATATTTTTACTGTCGAGATTTCACTAATGAAATTGTCAAGAAGGATATATCGTCCTTGGAAATATTATAGTAATGAACTTCGATAGCAGAAATAACATTAATTATATATAAGTAGTTTTGAAGCAGATTTCTTCATATAAAATGTCCCAAAGAGTAAAACTGCTCGTGGTACTCACCACACCCCACCTCGTCCGACCCGTCCAGACAGTCGACCGCGGTGTCACACACGAACACCTGACGGATGCACTCTCCACTACGACACGCGAACTCGTGATCTTCGCATACCCTGCCGGCGCCCGGCTTCTTACGGCGCGGCGATGAGGTCGCGTTGCATCCCAACTCGTCGCTGCCGTCGCTGCACTGGACGCGACCGTCGCACCGCACTGACATCGAGAGACACGTCCCGTCTCGCAGACACATGAACTGTGGACACAATCACCAAAATAGATCAAAACTAACAAGCCGATATGGCACTCTAGTAGACTTCCGTTTCCTGTAAAATTCTTTCGTCGTGGTACTTTGTTCACTTGAAATTGAGTTTTTCAATAATATATTAATTTGAGATCATAAAATATAAAAATAACATGTCGATCGATCTCCCTAATTTTATATGATATATTAGAAGAATACGTGATATTTTGTCTTAAAAATTAAATAAATAATAAGTAATAAAATGAAAAAAAAAAAAAAAAAAAAAAACGTAAAAAATTACGAATTGTTGTACATGTATTAAAAGCTAGATAAATATATTTTCAAATTAATGCAGGGTAATATATCTGTACTGATTGCCGCACGATTATCGTCGCGCTCGGTTGCTATACATGCACTCACGTTTTTGCTGGTGTCGCAGTTGTCCTTGCAGTCCCTCTCGTCACTCCCGTCCCGACAGTCCGTGTCCCCATCACACACTTGCTCCACGGGAATGCAGTGAGAGTTGGCGCACTGGAACTCCATCGGACCGCACGTGCTCGCGTCTGCGCAAAACATCTTGCGCATCACGAACCAGTACCAACAAGTCCACTCATGGAGGTATTTGAGCCGACTATCCTGACTGAAGTTTCCACGTTTCCAAAATAAAATTAGGTAAAAAAAAATTACGTCTACTTAAGTAGGACCTATATATTTTTATAATACAGTTTTCTTCACTTTTTAATGCTCCTATAATTACTCAAATAATATTATACAGAAGGTCTCTTGACGTTTTTCAATTAACGTCAAACTGCCAGGATGATTTTCTACTGACATGTGCTACGATATACTGTCAATAATTTCATTCACAAAACACTTTGGTTAAAAAAGAATTAAAAAATTACTCAAAAGTAATTTTTAAAATTATTAAAAATGAAAATAATTCTTTTTTTATCTAATAAATTAAATATTGAACTCTTTTTTAATTGATTTAATTTAATTATGTAATTAAACCTGTTATTAATGCGAAATTAGGTAGAAAACGGCGTATTTATTAAATACGATTAAAAAAAGTAGAGCGGAAAATTAAAAAATATCAATTTCGCGATGTCGCGAAACTTGGCGTGCGAAACTTCGTCGACTTCACGAATATTCGCGAAACTAGCGCGAAGCGTTGCATCACTGTACTCAATGCCCCAAACTTTTTGTTATAACGAAACAAATTTGATACTGATATAAGATATAACATATAACCAATTTTTGTACGGCGATCGAGCAGTAATCACAGCATACCCCGGTAACAATCAAAAGTACAAAAAAAACAGCTAGTTAAAAGGGACGCTACATAACTTCATTGCCCTTTGTTCTTGATGGGAATGTTTTAGTATCCCCTGCCAACTGTTACAACACGAAAGAATCAAAGTAGGCGACTCACCGCAGTTTTCTTCGTCCGAGTTATCGTTCTCGCCGCAGTCCTGGTCCTGGTCGCACGTCCAGGCGGTGGGGATACACCTCCCGGACACCTTGCACGAGAACTGTCCGGCCGCGCACGTCACGTTCTGACACTCGCTGGCCACCTCATCAGAACCGTCCACACAGTCTCGGTCACCGTCACACACCCAGTGTACCGCGATGCAACGGTTCGTGTCACAACGGAACTGTTCTTGTCGGCACGTCACGTTTTCTGCAAGCACGTACACGCGTCATCGGTTAGCCCTGGCCAACGACAATTAGGGACAGCATGACAATAAAAATGTCAATTTTCAAATTTATATTTGAATTAGGAAGCTGAAATTGGAGGATAAATTACAGAAATTTAATTAAAAATCAAGATATTAGGAAATATACAAATAACTTTTTGATAGCGATATTGCGTGCTAAATTTGTTGGCCAGTGTCGTAATTAGCTAATTAAATGATACTTTTAGGGATAAAATTAGTTATAATAGAAAATCAATAACGTTCTAACGCTACTGCTAAATTTGGTGGCATCGAATCAGCAACTTGACCATGTTATAACTCATATGCTTCTCGGGATAGACTTGCTGTATAAAGTGCATGAGCGGAGAATAATTGACGGTTTCCGTTGCAATTTGTTCTGCAAGAAAGACTTACTGCATAATCTTAAGTCAGTATAATCTGACATATTCTAAGTATTTTTTCTACCCGTTTTCTACCTATCCATAATGGAAGAGAGGAAAAGTTAGCGTTACATAATTATGTATACAGAAAAATCTAACGCTATATAGTGGAATTAATTTACGCATGCAGCTCTACGAATAATCTTACTAATTAACATAAATAGTGCTAAGTCAGTGATTTTTGCCAGTTTAGTGCATGCTAAAAAAATTATCGGCAGTAACAATTATTAAGACAGCGAGTATGTATTTAGCTGAACACGTGTTCAATAATAACAGCTACCCCAAAATAAACGACTTGTACCTGAAAATTGATGATAGCAGCTATATATAAAATATATTGTCTTTATTCGAATTTTACACTCACATTTCAACATTTGATTTTGGGTGACAATAACGATAATTTTGATTATTTTTCGACGTTTTAAAAAATAAAATTTCTGTAACAAAACACAACACGAGATCTGGGTACTCACGACAGGCCCCCCCAGGCAACATGTTCTCGTCAGATCCGTCTCCACAGTCATCATCTCCATCACAAAGGTATCTCGTGTCGATACATCGCAGGTTCTTCTCGCACTGGAAGTGACCGGCGGCGCAGCTCGAGGGCCGCGTGTAGTTCGAGTCCACGACACACACCACGGGGGGACCCAGGTGCAGCGTGAACCCGTCCCGACACGCGCACTCCGAGCCGTCTGGAGTCGCGAGGCAGAGCTCGGGACACCCGTCGTTGTTGTGAGAGCAGTCGTTGATTCCTGCAACACACACGGAGGAAAATCGTGTACGTGCTAAACGTTATTGATGGCAAATAGTCGATATTTTATAATGTTATGATCGATCGTAATATTTAGCTCGTCGATGTTAATGTCCTTTTCACCAGGCATCTCATGACAACACGAGAGAAAGGGGAAAAAAAACGAGAAAGAAGAAGAAAAAAATAAATAATGAATTTTCAAGATATATAAAAGTAGATAACGCAGTATGCAGGTATGGGGGAAAAAATTCAATTAATCTGTATTAGTAGCCTTCTATTTGATATTTTTTCTCTGTTTTATGACTGTAATCCTCGAAGACACTAAAAAAGACTGTATAATTTTACTACATAAAACTAAATATTGTATTTAATTTTTTTTTTAATACTAAAGGTAATAATATACCATTTGCACGCAAAATAAATCATATTCTATTTTAGTAAAGATATATTATTATACTTTTTTTAATTTCTTTAAATTTTTTAATTGACTTTCAAATCAAGCACATTGATATATTTCAGAGTAAAAAATAAAGCAGCTGTTGCACAATACAAGATGGAAATGTAGACGTCAACTTCGAAGTTGTTTTTGTCATTATAACGCTCACACATGCGTATGTGAGTAGCTGTCAACTTCAGCGCTTTTTAATGACGTACAATTGTTTACCGTTAAGTTTTGCATATATTTAAAGCAACACAATAAAATAAATCAATAATCTACAGCAATAATTTTACTTTTTACTCCACAAACACTAGTATAACGTTACATAAGTTGAAAAATTACTGTATTGAAGAAAAACATATTACCTAATTTAAAAAAAGGGTATTCAACCTAAAATTTTCAGGATGAAATAAATACAAAAAATCATCATTACATTAAAAAAAAAATCATACACATATAATAAATTTTCCATAAGGAAAAAATTGTAAAAAAAAAAAAAAAAAAAGGCACTACGTTTAGTGATACATAATTCTAATCTCAAACATAGCAAATAAAACTGTGTAACAAAAACAATAGCTACAAGAGAGAAAACTGTGCCAGGTACTCACCAGTCTGTGAGGAGTTGTCGAACACCCTGATCTCAAACAGCGGGGGGTTCTCCACACTCAGGGTCTCCAGGGTCTTGTTAGGCAGGTGCAGTCGCTGGATGGTGCCGTTCTGGAACTCCGCCCAGAAGAGGTAGTTGTCAAAGTACGCCAGACCGTACGGATGGTCCAGCTGCTTGCCTTCAAACAAAATCTGCAACACAACGCATAGACGTGTACAGAAAAATAAAGAATGTGGGAACACTAAAAAAAAAAAAAGAAGAAGAAGAAGGGAAAAAAAGGACGGAATTTCATCTGATCATTAATTAAATAATCATCAAATCATCACAGAAAGAATCATAGACAACTTGCTAGAAAATTTTCATTGCAAATTTACCCTCAAAATTGAAGTGAGGACACTGTGATGTCATGTAAATATTTAACATGCAAGTATAGGTAAAATCATTACCTATATGATTAAGAAGTCAAAACGCTTTGCAACAAAATTTTAAGGTCTTAAAAGGCTAAAAAAAAAAAATGTGAAAAAATAATTGAAAATACATAACTTGACGTTCCAAAATTTCCAAATACACAATAAAAATGTATACAGGTTGTCACGAGAACAGCTGATTGCTCACCTCTCTGTGTTGTCCGTCCAGTCCGATCCTCTCAATCTTATCGAGGTAGGCGTCACACCAGTACAGCTTCTTGTCCAGGTAATCAATGCTCAGACCGTTGGGCCAGTGAAGGTTCTTCTCCACAAAGACCTGTCGGTTGGTACCGTCCATCCAGGCTCGTTCAATCTTGCCACGCTGGCTGGCACCGTTAGCCCAGTCAGACCAGTACATAAACCTGCCACCAGAGGGACATATTATAATGATTCACTGGTTCTAGTGTGTATGACTTACCCTCTCTTGGGGTCAACCACGATAGCTCTGGGGTGGAACATGTTGCCGTACACAAGCAGTCGTCTCATGCTAACGTTGTCCAGACGAGCAACGCTGATGGCCATCAAGCCCTCGTCCGTCCAGTACAAGTTGCGGCTCATCCAGTCAATGGCAAGGCCCTCGCAGTTGTTGATGCCTTGTTCGAGAACCACCTCCCGCAAAGAACCGTCAATCTTCTGACGCTCAATCACATACCTGAGGACATAAGAAATTTTCACACACCGATATGAACAATATGAAACCCTAGCTTCTTAAAAAAATCAAGAATTTTACTTAAGATACTAGCAAAGCATTAATTAATTTATAAAAAATGAAAATTTTAAGACAACCGCGTTTTTTTTTTTTTTTTTTTTTTTTTTTTTTTTTTTTTTATAGCCCTGCATGAAGCTACTGCTATTTAAGATACAAGTGACAGTGTTCAACTTAGAGCTCACCTCTGCACGTCAGAGTAGTAGATGAACTGGTTCTTGACGTCGTAGTCCAGAGCTGTCGGTCTCGTGAGGTCCGTGATGGGCACCATGACCTCGTTCTGCCCCTGGGCCTGCCGCTGCATGGAGATGCCCTTGATCATGGCCGGGCGACCCTTGCCGTACAGAAGGAAGGACGATTGCTTGGCCACAATGCACCGGCCAGCTCTCGTAACTCTGAAGCCTGCCTGGCACATGCACTGGCCTACCGCCTCCGTGCCGTTCCAGGCTGTCACACAGATGTGCTGGCAGCCTCCGCTCTTCACCTTGCAGGGATGGTCAACTGCAAGCACACTCGAGGTTAGCTTAAATACAGTATCATGGAATAGGTAAAAAAAAATTAGCATCATATTTTTTTAAATTAATATTCTTCCACTAACAATTTTTTTATTGAGTAAATATAAAAACTATTCTTAAAAAGAGATGTATAGTACTGTACCATTAATATTCCACACACTTTAATTTAATATTTTTATATTTCTCTCCTTACAACTCAATATTAAAATCTTAAATTTTAGCCCAAGTCCTCCATACTATACATTTAAATAACAAGGAAAGTGAGTAATGTTCTTGCTGGTTCCACTCACCGTCTGGCTGTCTTTGGCGATGGTAAACGTAGATGGGGAAGGCCTCGGTGTACGAGCCAACCGTGCGAGGCTCCTTTTGACCAAACTTGTCCAGCTCAATGATTTTGTGGTCCTTCCAGCTCGTTACGAAGAGGCTGTTCTCAAACACCACCACGTCGTGCAGGTTCTGTACCTGAAGTTGGTACAACATTAGTCTGTGTTTAAAACCATGCAGTATTTTTTATTATAATAAAGAGTTTTCAGGAAAGTTGGGGTAGAACTTACCGGTGCTCCCTTCTTGATGGTTTTTCTGTTAGAGCCGTCATAGTTAACTCTCTCCACAAAGTCAAGGAAAGCGTCGACCCAGTAGATGTGCTGGCTCGGGAAGTCACATGTCACGCCGTATGGGTACACCACCTGTGCACAAACGGTCATTACCAAGTTACAACAGTTACCAAGTCACAACTTATTTAGATATAAACCAAGGAATTTATCAGCTTGAAATTTAAAGATAAATACCAATAAAGTAGTTCAGAATCTATTTAGGGACATTTTGATTGCCAACTTAATTAGGTAGGGAATGTTGTCACCTTGTAATCAACAAGCGCAGTCCGTTGAGATCCATCGAGTTGTGCTCGCTCAACCATCGGAGTGGACGCTCCCCACTTGGTGAAGAACATGAACCTGCAAAGTGAAATTAGATCTGGTTTTAATATGATACACAATGATACTGTAATGTCAATTCTGTTAAGAATTTTTTTAAACCTTTAGCACTCTTAAAATTGTGCTACATAACGTTGTGACATCACATTCATGTAAATATTTAACAAGCAAACATATGGAAAGGTGCTGCATGACTATGACGTTACAGCGTTTTGCAGCAAGGGTGTTGAAGGGTTGAAAAAAATGACAAATATCTCAAAGTTTTCTATCCAAACATACAGTAAAATTTTTCATACAAGTTGTCCTATGATTTATGTCAGGAAGTTGACTCACCCTCTGGTAGGGTCAAGGGCGATGCTACGAGGCTTGTTGAGGCTGACGTCTATGACGATGATGCAGTTCTGCATGGAGCCGGAGCACAAGAAGATCATCTCTCGTCCGTCGTCTAGGAAGTACCAGTTGCCACTCACCCAGTCCAGGGCGATCTCCGTCATAGCTGTGGGAGAGTTTGTTAGTGAGGGGCTGTAGCAAGCTGTACTTGAATAGAAATAATTGTCGTCAATAAAAAAAATATATATATTTATGACTTAAACTGAAATTTAAACAAACAGAACTGCAAAATATTTTGATGGCTTTTTTTTCAACATAAAAATTGTTATACTTTAAATCGTTTTAAAATCATTTCTCAATCTTAGTACATTACTAAATCAGCCCTGAGTCAAGTTTTCATCAAAAACTCAGTAATCTAAAAGTAAAATTAAATCAAACTTTAGAAATCTGTAAAGATAGAAATGCTCGAGCTAGCGTCACAAATAAGGGACTTACATTCGAGAGAGAACATGGCAGGAGGTGGCAGGTCCCACGTCATTGAGAAGTTAGTGGCCAGAGCACACCGCAGCACCGCCTTGTTGCTGAGCCAGTGCACAAAGCACACGGTGCCGTTGCGGTGGTTGAAGTCCAGCGCGACGACGTTCTGGTCAGTGAGGGAGGTGTTGCCGGGCACCGGTTGTCCGTCAAAGTAAATGCGAGAGAGGAGGGACTCTTGACTGGCCAGCAGCAGAGAGGGGGCTTCCCCAGCAGGCTCTGTCAACAATGAATCATCAAGTAACGAACAGAAGGGTTTGTCTGTTTGTGAGAGAGACTCTATCAGACATCAATTAAAAAATTTAAAAAATAATAAAAATATTGGAAAAATATTAAGCAGTGGAAAAATTATAAAAAGAAATCTGATAAATTGGTCGTCATTTAAAGTTGATTTGACGTCACACAACTCTCCCATTAGTATTGTATTTGAGGACAAAGGAAAAGGTTAATGACGTCAAATCTACTTTAAGTAACGATCAGTTTAGAACTGCCATTATTTTTATCAAAACACTTAAAAATATCAGTGAATAATGTACAACTAACATTAATTTAGTCCGTGTATTGATTGCTGTCAAATACTAAGCTGATGACTGATAACGTTGTTTCGTTACCAATAATTAGTATTTAAAATAATTAGAAGAAAACATGCTCACTGTTGAGAGCCTGGCAGTGGGTTCCGTTCTGAGTGTAGCCGCTGACGCAGGCGCAGGTGAAGGAGCCTCGCAGGTTGGTGCACAGCTGATCGCACGAGCCGTCCAGCTGACACTCGTCAGAGTCTGCAACATTTTAGACAGTGGAAATTATTAGGTTCTATATATAGCGATTAGATCCACAATTTTCTCTGGACAAATCATGTTTCCTCAGGATAGAGGCTTCAAGTGTTCCTGGAGCGAAAATTTCCTCCATAAACCACCATGTTAGAAAATATGAATTTTTTCTCAGTAACTATTAAAGCTATGAATTTGACCCCCCCCCCCCCCCCATTTAAGGATATTTTGATAATGAATCAAGAACTGATTTTCCTCCAAACAGCCAAAAAAGCGATTTCGAGTTTTTTTCACATATAATAGTTTTGGATAGGACGATGGGAATTTAACACCGCAAAGTCAGCTGACTTGACGCCTCTATTTGTGGTATATTTTTTAAAATAAAAATCAAATCATTAGACTATTTTATAAAATTATAAACTATTGAAAAAAAAAAAAACTACAAGATATTTGTAGAAAAAATAAAAATATATTCTAACGAGAAAACAATTTGAACTAATTTAAAATAAGTGCTGAATCAATATTATCGTAAAAAAACGACGCCAAAAAAAAAAAATGAAGACGCGACATATTTATTTTCTCAACAGATCGTATGGCGCTACATCAGCAGGTCCTGCACGTACCGACACAGAGGGTTCCGTTGGGCTGCTGTCCCTCGGGACAGTAGCAGACGGGGCCAGTGGGGCTTTGACGACAGCGGTGGCTGCAGGCTGAGTGCTCACACATGGTGGTGTTGTCTGAAATATGACAGAGATCAGTTCTGCTACAGCAAACCTTTTTGAAATTTCATAAATTATTTATCCATTACAAATATTAATTTTCAGTAAAAACATTAAAATTTCTGTTTGCATAATTTTACTCTTCTATAACCACGCGCGGAAAGCAACAAAATATAATGATAGCTTAGGGTTAATTTACAGCAACAATTAATCAAAGCTCGCACCACAACAAAACGAATACAATGTGGTACGCTCGGTCAAGTTTGCAACTCACGACAAAACTCCCCCTCGTCCGAAGCGTCTGGACAGTCTGGCTTGACGTCACACAAAGTCTTGATGGGTCGGCACGACACGCTGTCGTTGCAGCGGAAGAAGTTGGGCGGGCAGGGCGTCTCCTTGTGGCCTGTAGACAGCAGATTGATGGTCAGGGACTCTCAAGGGGGGACATGAGAGAGAGGACGATATTTTCTTTGTGCAGATTATAAATAAATAAATAATTGTTTATTGGGTTAAAATGCATATATTTTACATACAGATTGCAGATTCTTTGACAGATAACGGCGAGTGAATCTTAATTACGATTTTTTTTAAAATTATTCTTTGTATAAATTATTACAATGACAGTTTTTAATCATTATCACTCACTGAATCTCTCTCTTCGTAATTATGCTTATATAACCACTGGAATTAATATAGCACTGCAGGATGTAAAAATTTAAATTTAGAGTTAAGAAGATTAAAATTGTAAAAGGTTTTCAAAAATATATCCACAGGTCTAAATTTAGTTTTCAATAAAATGTCATATACAACGAAGAGTCAACATTATTTGATATTCCTTTCTGAAGAACCGGAAGTGTGAATTTTATCTCAGATTTCAATATGGAAACTTCGTAGAGGGGGTTTGGTTACAGTAGAAGTATTGACCTAATATACTGTGAATTTGCAACACTGTGAAAGACTTCCACTTCCGGCTACTTCCGGGGGTTAATTTGACCGGACTCAAGAAACCCTCCACTTCCGGCTACTTCCGGGGGTTAATTTGACGAGACTCAAGAAACTCTCCACTTCCGGCTACTTCCGGGGGTTAATTTGACGAGACTCTGAAACCCTCCACTTCCGGCTACTTCCGGGGGTTAATTTGACGAGACTCAAGAAACCCTCCACTTCCGGCTACTTCCGGGGGTTCATTTGACCGGACTCGAGAAACCCTCCACTTCCGGCTACTTCCGGGGATTAATTTGACCGGACTCAAGAAACCCTCCACTTCCGGCTACTTCCGGGGGTTAATTTGACGAGACTCAAGAAACCCTCCACTTCCGGCTACTTCCGGGGGTTAATTTGACGAGACTCGAGAAACCCTCCACTTCCGGCTACTTCCGGGGGTTAATTTGACTCACATCTCTGCACGTCCTCGTCCGAGGTGTCCTTGAGTTGCTGTTCTCCAACCTGCACCCCGCAGTCCTCCTCGCCGTCACAGATCCACCCCAGGGGGATGCACTTGTGGGTGAGGGTGCACTCGAACTGCTTGGCCTTGCAGGGTCGAACCTCTGCAAATACAGGGAGTACGAAATTTGTACACTTTAACCTTAAAAAATATTTGCTACAAAAAGGTAGGGATGTCAGCAAAGAGTGCACAATAAATTCAATTTCAAATGTAAATCAAAGATCAAAGTCGCTCAATTTGTTTTAAAAAATATATTTGAAAATTCGAAAGAAAAATTCAGTTTAGATCCATACAAATTTAGTCATAAAAAATGCAATAGAAAGATTGGGGAGATGCGTACTAATTTTGACTAAGACTGCAGCATGAAATGCAGATGCAGTTAATATTAAGCAAGATTCAAAAGGGAGAAAATAACGTAGAAAGATTAAATAATGCTAACACCAATGTCCAATGTTCAATCCACTCTTTATAATTATACTAGAAACAATAATCGTACTTTAGTGGATAAAAAAAAAAAAAACTGTGTTTGCGGTTTGCACCATCAATGTGCTAAAATTTACGATTTTCTTCCCTCGTGTATAAAAAACATCAAGAGTGACTCTCTTTTCAAATCAAAACTGAAATTAAATTCCTTTGTTTGATTTATATGATTGTTATTTCTTTTTTCTCTCTTTGTCAGTGATTTTGTTATGTTTTTGACTATTATCCATATATATTATATGTTGTTTTGTATGTTTTGCTGTGTTATATTCTCTGACGAGATCAATGTTGTCTTGTATGTACAACCTATATGTTCAAACAAACAAATAAAATTTAAAAAAAAAATTGCAAAAAGGACACCACAAAGTTCGTTAACTCACTGCAGTCCGGCGGTTCGTCAGAGCCATCCGGACAGTCCGGGCTTCCGTCACACTTCCACCCCTTGGGGATGCACCGGTGACCGTCCGCACATCGGAACTGGTCCTCCGTCTCGAAACACGGCTCTGTAAACAACAAAATTGATCTGGTCAGAGGTGACAGAATACACGGTAAGTGAAAATCCACAACACAATGGGAAAGTATATCATAAGAAATTTATTTTTTTAAAAAATTAGCCAGATGGATCTCATTACACTGATAATAAAATTGTTTATTTACGTTTTTACGATCGAGGATTTGTTAATTCTTGGGAATTGAAGATCGAAGCGGGAAATCTGATTTTTAAACTCCCGATAAGACCATTGCAGCTTGCGATAAGATGTCACTTTCCTGTATCAACAAACACACGTGGGTAGCCTCAGGCTATATGGAACAAAGGTAAATGTTTGTTTACGTTAGAAAAATTACATCATATCGTTCATAAGGCAGGTTGCCTATGTAGCCTTTTCTTATCGGGCGTTTTAAATCAAGATTTCTTGCGTTGATCATTGAAAAATTCCCAAAAATCAACAAATCATCGTACGAACGTAAAACAAAAAAACAAAAAAAAAAACGACGTTATGATCAGTTCAATACACTAAAGTACAAAATTTGAAATAATTTTTCATTTCAATTGAACCCAAGCCACTAATAAGCATTCTTTGCCCCAGAAAAAAAATATCAGATAATAATACAGCAGCGCTCAGGATTTATTCAGCATGCACATTTAAAAATCGGTCGAGAAGTCGATTCCTGTTTCAAGTATTGCTCTATTAGCAGATATAATTTAAAATAGCTATGTAATACACATACAAGTTCCCAAATGGTAGCTTATTTTAGCCTAGAGGAATGCAGGTCTGACAGCTGTCACTCATTCTCAAAATAAGTTACAGAAATCAGAGCGAGCAGTGTTTACGTGAAGCCAGCCTGCAGTTTACGACTCCGGCGTCCCAGTTAAAAAAAACTCCCTCACTGCCGCCTTTGTGTCAAATTTTGAACGAGGTAAACATCCGATCGTATCATAAAATAAGCATAAAATTAAATCGATCTTGTAGCCATAAATATAATACAACAATTTAAGAATTTGGTCTGCAACGCAATATATCAGTATAATCAGACTGACACCAAATGTAGTGAGAAAACGAATCGCGACCAATATTGCTACAAAACTCTCTTTCCGAAAGTTTCTCAAACTCTCGCTCTTCATTTCCTTAGATTGATCGAAGGAAACTGTAAGACGAGAGACTAAAAATTAATTTACCTGAGTATTTTAAACTTGAAATTACGCCCGGAAGTTACGTCTTTGCTTCAATTTCTGCTTCCTTTTACGAGTTAAAAGATTGTAAACAAAAGCAGCCAAAAAAGCGCAATTTCAAGGCGTAATTTTAGATTTGATGTACTACACAAGCAGATGTTGAATAATAATCTAATATTCAGACTTTCAATTTCCAATTTATTTTTAGACATATTTTAGTTTCAGGCATGCAATATTCTTGAAAATTATAGAAACAAAATTTTGACGTAGTTTAGAGTAAACAAAATTTCTATCAGCTGCACTCTATCGGTATAAGCAAAATTAAAACTATATATAGCTATATATTCCAATATGCTGTGTCGAGTCCACGCAGAGCCGGTTATTGACTTAACTTATGAGTTACTGACTTAATTATCAGTATTATGACCAGCACCCATACAACAGGGTTCAGTTAAAGTTTGTTTTTTTATCTCATTATAAAAATCAACAACTGTGTTTGTAAATTTTGTGGCCAACAATGTGAAACATATCATGCCCTGTTTTGTCCAAAACGAAATTAATCTTTAGCATATTTAGCTAATAATGTATGATTTATACGGGTTAATTTATTATTATTATTTCCAAGTAATAATTATAATTGTGTTTCTTTTAATATTTTTCATGTTCCTCAATAATTTTTTAATGTTCTATTACTTATATGTATTGTGTATGTTATTATTTATTAATTTTTGCTGTGTGTATAATATAAGATTTTTATGTTTATGTAATATATATAATATGTACACTGTAAGAGTGTTCAATAAAAACTTTAATAAAAATAAATCAATTTTTATTGAGTATTAAAACTATTCATTACATTTTCAGCCATAGCTGCTAAGACTCAAAATACCACCTGCAATAATGTACACTCTACGCAATGTAATTAAGAGTGGTTACATAAGGTTATTACATCATAATATCGACTTTATTGTAGGAGAGGCGCCAGTCAAGCGGCGCTCAAGCAGCCTTGCCTCTCTCCCCGTCTTCCGGCTAGACAGGTTTGGCGGTCACGGGAGCTGCGATCGCCGCCGGAGCAACATCGTACATTTTCATTATAATCTCATTGTAAAACAAATCATCTAGCGCTTGTTTCCTTTCACTTTTTGCAACCCTCTACTTGCCTTGTATCGATCTTTAAGTAATTTTGAGCTATCTCATCGTGTATTCTTATAAATAATAAAAGAGAGTATATAGGGGTGCCTTATCTGCATTGAAACCGATTTGTAAACAACTTTTGGGGAGACGAAATTGGAAAATTTAAAACATCATCATTAATCAATCAAACTTTATGTATAAAAAATGTTTAGTGTAAAATGCATTATATGGAAATTATTTTTCAATAAAATTTCTCCCTAGCGACATGTAGGTATAATATTTTGATTTATTATGATTTGATTTTTACTGCATTTAATTTTTTAATTATACGATACAAATTTTTCTATTTATTGAATACGATTTTCCTTATAATGAAACCTCAGCTCTATTTGTTTGTTTGCATGGAGATAAAATTTCCTAGTAAGGTAAAATCATTTACAATAAATAGACAAATATTGTATACCTTGTAATAAAATATATTATGTAGAAGAAACTTTATATTGACCTTCGGTTTTCCCGTAATATTGTTGATATAAAAACCTCTCATTACGTTGTAACTGTAATGCAGGTAATTGTCTCTCCTTCCTCAGTGCATGTGGGAATAACACGCGAAATTATATACACGTTGTAATTAAAGTATTCGCACCACCAAGAAACTTACAAGTATAAATATTATTACATTTCAAAACTAACAAATTACTGTGTGCATTTTCAACAATTATCATTCACATTAGAGAAAATGCCAAAGTACAGTTCATTGATTAGAGAATGTATTAACATCAGCGAATACATTGCAGCAAGTGAAGAAGACGAGAAAAAGAAGGAACAAAGTTCTGACAATCGAACTATTGACTGAAATAATTGTATATTTTACTAAAATTTATGTAATAATAAAATTATAGATGTTACATTTTTAAATAAACGGAGTGTATACCTTAAAAAGCAAGCATTCATTTAAAATGAGCAAATTAACTTGCAATATTTGCAAATAAAAAGCTAAATCTATACTGCAAGTCGCATGTTCTGGACACCACAAATTTACTCCACGCAGTCAAAATGGAGGCTTGGTGAACCAAAACTATTTTGATATTTTTAGACTGGGTCATGCTCTTCTTAAATCTCCCAAAACTACAAATCTGCATCTCTCTATTTATTGGAGCTGCAGCTCTTATAGCAAATGATGTAGGAGTAAAGTTCGCGTGCTGTGCAGAGGTGCAAATAATTATTATATTCTTGAATGTATAATGCATAAAACGTAACTTGTTTTGACATTAACGATTAAGTTGTTGTCACGTGACTTGCAGACGACATTTTATTAACACTAAGTAGCTGCTACAAACATGTGAAGTAAGTTATAACTATTTATCATTCTAATTTACTTCGACACTGAGAGGCGCCAAACGACTGTACATTAATAATACAAAACCAGCTGATGACTTAAGGGTGGTTGCACACTGCCTTCGTATCGCATCGTATGGCTTCGTATGTTAACAATTTAGAATCGATTGCTGAGAAACGTACGATCGCATGCGATACGAAACGACGCTGAGTGCGCTCGTAAATAGAAACATATAGAGGGTCTTATTTTTTTTAATCATATGCTGTGAAAGCATGCATACGACTCTGTGTGAGACAGCCCTTAGAGACGGCGTTCGAAATATGAACACATGGAAGCGATTACTGAAAGAGTTCTCACATTAGGTCATATAATACATGCCATAACACCTTTCTCCCACCCACTTCTTATGGAAATATAACAATTTCCCATGACATTCACATAGGAAAAGTATTTACTTTCCTGGATCGACTCGAGTCTTTCTCAGCATGCATGAAATATTTTCATTTATTTTAATTTTTCTCCCGCTATCACGTCAATGTTATTATGGTATATTTAAAAATGGCATGCTATAATTTATAAAAAAAAATAATATTATTGTTTTGCTAAGAATTACCCACTTCTCTGAAATTCTAGATGCTCAATCTATTTTCATACATACAGTCCACCTTCTCTTGCCCTTGTAAATTAAAATTACGACAATTTAAATTTTAAATCAAGTACTTTTGCTCCGAGCTGCCGCTACGACGAAAACAAATCAAGCACAGGCAGTCACGTACATCACTCTTACATACGAGTGAAAAATTAGCCTCTGTTATATGCATGGCACTTACAATAAACGGTGCAGGCTGTTCATGCGAACAAATATATTAACTCATCAAGCACTTAATCGCGTTTATAGCATACAGCGAAGTTGTATGTATATATACAATATTTAATGCGGTAGCTTAAAAGTTGTGAACTTTAACAAAAAAAAGAGCACTTAGCTTTTAGCTTGTTGGTATAGTCTACTGTTTATGAAAAGTTTAAAAAAAAAAACCGCGTTAGTTAGCACTAAACTTCAATTAACATTTTAGTGCGATATTGCCACCTGATAATTAAAAATGCCTTGTCCGAATAGATGACAGCACCTGTATAGAAATTACTAATTTTTTTAGTCAGTCAAGTTCTAAAATTTTAATGATCAAGATGTCCACTATACGTTAATTATACAATTTAATTTTTATTATATATATTTATATATCACATTATAAATATTGTATGATTTGGTTACATCAATATTACGTAGTCTCTTTGTGGTTGCTTTGCCTACGTGAAAAGTTCATCACATTAATTATCATAATATTAACGTCTGCTTGGAAACAGTCTTCTGACAATGAGTACATACAGTCAAATAAATTTGAACTTCCCTCCGAAATGAATTTTGAAATGTTTCTATTCAGACTGCCCTGTTCTATATTTGTAATTTAGTTTTGAAACTTCGGAGAGTGTTTTCTATTACAAGTACTGACCTATGTGTGAATTTTCAATGCTGAAATACGAATAGAAAAGCCAGAAACTTCACACTTCCGGATGAAAAGTTATATGTACATTTGACTATAGATGTATTAATTATCGAGTCCGTGCCTATGACATAATAATTTATATACATGATATTCCTTCCTAAATTAGTCAGGGTTTTTATCCTTCCTATTCATTTTTTTTTTTTTTTTTTTTAATTTTTATTCGACCACTGGCGGTAATACAGTGACAAAAATTGCCACAATATAGCATAAGTCTTGTCATATTTTTACATTTAAAACATAACACATACATAGCACTATCATATAATTCAGCATTGCAATTTCCCACATATGGATCAGCACTTTTACTGCAAATTTGTATAAACAAAATATATTCATAAACTTCTGGAGACCAAATTGACTTGACTGCACGGACTCGCCGTACACAACGAGAGTTGTAAGAGGGAAGCAAGGCCGGCTGATTGTCCAATAAAGCTTGTTGACTGACAATGAGCGACGTCCCTCATATACTTAAGACCACCGAGTGGTGACCCTTCAACTGGTCGGGGTGGGACACAGTGTGGCCCTAGACAAGCCTCAGAGTAACGTACTAAGTGTGAGTTAATTTTAACATTGGAGTATAACCTTCAAGAAAATAATGAGATCTCAATTTAGAATTTTCAAATCATTACTTTAATAGAGGCTTCAAGTGTTCTCCAGCGGGAAAATTTTCTCCATAAGCCTCCATGTTAGAAAATTTGATTTTTTTTCTTGGTTACTATTAAAGCTATTAATTTGAAACCATCCCCTAACTCCCATTTAGGAGAATCAAGAGCTTATTTTCCTCTAAAAATTTCTATAATGCCAAAAAAAAGCAATTCCGAGTTTTTTTACAATAGGTTTGGATAGGACGGTTTGGATTTTGACCACAAAATCAGCTGACATGAAGCCTCTATTTAGAATCTTTAAATCATTACTTGAATTACTGCATCATGTTATACACATTTATTTTATAGTTATACAATACATGCAGAACATAAGGCATGATAATGCATGCCATATGACACTGCATTTATTGTATAAAATTAACTATAAAGCAATTGGTAATTCCACTGATTCCCCAACAAGAAAACTACTGTAAACATATTGATGTAACACGCTGTTATTAACAAATAATAATAATAATATTGTAATCTCGTAATTTCTTTTTGATAAGTAATTTCTTATCATTACTATAATATAATTATCTATAATAATATGAACAATAAAGAATAAAGAGCCCGCGGATCAAACGAGGGATTAAAGACCATTTTCATTACAGGTCTTTATCAGTGAACGAGATATATTATAGGAGAAAAGAAACTAACCTTTACCTAAACTAAAATTCATTTAGGAATAACATGACGTCACGCGACCCTCCCATTACTATTGTATTGGAGGACAAAGGAAAATGTTCGTGACGTCAAGGCATTGCTAAATGAATTTTAGTTTAGCTGCAATGGCTTTTAATCCCGTTTGATCCCCACAGTCATTCAGCCATATATATACACATCGGTCTAAGTAATGCATCAATTTGTAAAATCATATAATATAATTTATATTTAGAAATCATGATACATCTGCACGACTGAAATATTTACCTCATCCACAAGTATATTACACATATTTTGTACGTATAATAGAAAGCCTACAGATGTCTGTTTTTGTCAGATAACTATACAATTATTTTGTGGTGTCATACGTGGCTTTGTGTGTGTTTATCGGCATGATATTCTGTGCAGGAGTACACTACCGCATGTATTATATATGAAGGGATGAGTTGAAAATTTCCAACAATAGTAGAGAATCGATTGTGAATAATAATCGCACATCAAGCTTGACCCACTCAAACCCTCTAAATTCGCTCTCAGTGCGTTGTATGATTTTTATAAATAATATGCTGTACTGCACCTCTGGACACCACGAACGTTACTCTAACGTAGACGTTACCACGCAGTCTACGGAGGCGTTGTGAACTAAATCTTTTGATATTGATAGACTGAGTGCTCTTCTTATCTCACTCAAAAAATCCATTATTGCAAATTTGCCTTTCTCTGTCTCGTTTGGAGCTATATAGTAAAGTTCGTGCGCTCCAGAGGTGTGTATATACGTAATTAGTATAACTATAACATGTACTCTATATACATTGTAGGGAACAAATTAGCCAACGCCCTTAAATAAATTGAGCAGTCATTGAATGTACATGATGTGTACGGAGCGGAGAGATATTAATTTAATTTAAGACAGCGTTGCACGTATATCATATTGGACTTTGCCCACGTGACCTCTCGCCTTGATGACCTTGCTGTGGGTTATACTTGTACTTCAGTGACAAGGAACTACGCCAGGCACTTCTTAGTCGATCTTTACCTGACCAGCTAATGAGTCAATGTGACGCAGTAGCAAATTTATAATCTTTTTTCCGGATACGTTCTCTCTGCTTTAATTGCTTGAGTTTCTTTAATTACTTTGAAAACTACCTGCAAAATTTAAAAGAAAGTTTAAAAACCAGCATATATTATAAACGTACTCTTGAGTCATCAATGCTGCGTCAGCGGCTGTTATTACATCCCTTACTTTTCTAGATTGGTCTAAAAGTCAATATATTTATTCTTATTAGAGAATGTCAGGAGTCACAATTTTTAGAATGGGACGAGAAACAGAAAAACACAAGATAACATCATTGTTACGATGCGATTAATTTTTTTTCCAGAGTTTTACAGCTTTTGGTCCTGATGGATGTTCAAATACCGTCAATAATAATTTGCGTATTAAAGTTACGCAAGACTTAAGGCGGATTCAGATGGCAACAAGGGCGATGCGACGCGATTTTAACGTAAAAGCTGTGAAATTCTATGCGGAGGCGAATTCGCCGGTAATCGCGTTAATTACGATGCTCTTTTTCTTTTAATCGCCCAATATGGCCGCCAATTGATGTTACAGCAAGTGCGCATTATTCGCGTCGCGTCGCATGGTAAAAATCGCCATCTGAATCCACCTTAAAGCATAGGAAATACATGATCATGTTACTTTCTTGCGTAACTTTATGTGATATTTGAACACCCCCCGCACAGCTGAGCTAATAAATTACATCATAATATATATCAAGATCATGCACGTGATATATTTAAATTAGTCTCTTTATTAATTGCACTGTATGATAATCTGATGTATTTTCGAATGATCCGATGCAAGTAATGTATAAAAATCTGGACTTAACCCATTCACATTATAGGACTAGGTATATGTGTTAATTAATGAAATCTCTTTATAAGTTGGCATCATGACAATACGCACAAGACCAAGCTGTGAGGAACTAGTGTGAGCACGATTCAGAACTAGCCCCAACACAATAAGACACAAAGCCCGCATGTTATTTTCCCAGCAGAGTGCACTGCCCCAGCTAGCTTGACGTAAGACCGCATGTTGTTATTGCAGCATCGTTCCTTGAATTACCATCTCTGCTTGTTACAATAAACCGTGGCCCACATCTGTGCTAGCATTACAAGCGAGATAGACTTTTGATCTTGCAGAGTCGGGAGGCGGCTATATCAGCGTGCATGAGCGGGAAATTTGAATAAATAAATAAATAAACAAATAAATAAATAAATAAATAAATATAAATAAATAAATAAATAAATAAATAAATAAATAAATAAATAAATAAATAAATAAACAAACAAACAAACAAACAAACAAATAAATAAATAAATAAATAAATAAATAAATAAATAAATAAATAAATAAATAAATAAATAAATAAATAAAACAAATTGGACGCTATAATACATTTTGGTGTACTGAAAAATAATTAGCTACAGTATTTACGCCGCGTAGAGTTTATAATACAAATTAAGCTCTTTACTAATTATATATAACAGAATCGAATAGATTACGAAAACTATTTAACTGAAATCTAGCATATATATTTTGCATATAATATATACATACTGCATTCATATGTAAGTTAATAAAAAAATACAATGGAAGATGCACAGCAGTGGCGTAGCCAGGATTTGTTCAAGGGGGTGGTTCTTGAAGATAAAGATTGAGAATATCCCACCGGGGGGTTTGGGGGGCGTAGCCCCCCAATAGCCCGCCGCAGGCGCGATTTTTTTTAAGGACACGCCTCTTTTTTAGGGTAAAATTATTAAAAAATACTATTATAGAGGATGTATGGCCTGATGCAATATTTTTATATTTTTGGCATCCCATTTTTTTAATTTCTTTTCAATATTGTACGTGCACTAACGTAATAAATAAAGCTTTGAGTAAATAATTTTAGTTAAATCAAGTAATTCATCTAATAACCACTTTTATATTATTTTTATTAGTTTCATGGTGCGCGATTTTTTTGAAAAAGGGACGTGGACTATAATTTTTTTCGATGAAAAGTTGCAGCAAATTTCTTATATTTGCAAATCGTTAATTATGTAGTTACAATATTTTTGTCACTACAGTATTTTTTCTTATAAAAAAATAGACCACATTTTAAGACGATGTACTAATGTACGATAAAGAAAAAATATTTATATTTAAATTTTCAAAACAGGAAAATCAATTCATTACATTAAGTATACTGTAAAATTAATACATTTAAAAATCGGATTTTTTTAACTTCAATAATAAATTTAAATAAATACGTACAGTATTATACATATGACTTACATGAGACAATGAAACTAGCAATTGCAAGATGTAATATACCTATATAATTAATTAAAAAATAATAAAATACTATATATAATTTTTATTGTTATGCTGAACATCATGCGGGGAATGTTTTCAACATTTTTTATACTTTAAATTGTTGTCTTTAATATAGTGTCTTTTCGTATACAAAAACAAAAATAACTTAATAATGAATACTACATAATATAATTATCATAATAGAATTATACCATACTTAAATAATCATAATATTGTAGACCGATTTTAAAAAAATTAAAGATGTATTAACAATGTGTTTCGGGGATATAAATTTTTAAAGTTTTTTTTTTAAGAAAATTTTTCATAAAATTTTAGCTAAATCGTATCCGTCGAGTACCATTTTTTGTTATTTTTCCCTTAAAATTTACTAAGGTTCAGCCCTCAAGGGGGGGGTTATAACACCCAAAACCCCCCCCTTGTCTACGCCCCTGATGCACAGTGCATTTTAATTTGAAATATGGACTTGAGCATTTTCACTCCCGCGCGTAGAATGGTATATAAATTTACATATTGACTGAAAATTAATTATTCCACGTAAAAATAATTAACATTGGTATAGTGAAAACAAACACTACAAGAGACTCCAGAGAGAACAAATTTAATTAAAACTGACATGTGCATGCATGGCGAGACCAGCATGGCAACATATTATAATATAAAAAAGTTCTTGCGCAAGCCTCGGGATTAACAAGGAAAAAATATTTGCTAATGGAGGAAGTGCCATTGAACAATTAAATTAAGATCTTATAATTATACATAAATGGAGTATTGACCTCATTTTTTTTATTGCAGAAATGGATAGAGGGTGCAAAGTTATGATACTCTGATTTTTTTCAGATTTTTTAGAGCCCGGGAACTATTTTTAAAAAATTATTGAAAGTTATTTTTGTGACGTCACGAGACGCCGCTTCTTAAGAAAAAGATAGGGCTTGCCGCCGCGTGACGTCACAAAAAGGACTTTCAATAATTTTTTAAAAATACTTCACGGGCTCTAAAAAATCTGAAAAAAATCAGGGTAGCATAACTTTGCACGCTTTATCCATTTCTGCAATAAAAAAAATTGAGGACAATACTCCATTACATTATGTGTCCATAATTGAGCGAGAATCACGAATATTAAGGAATTAAAATACCAGAGAGGTTTCTAATATAGTTAAATACTAATCACGATTAGTGCCATGATAAAGAAAAAGAAAGACCTAATATCTAGTTATCTTTCCAATAGGATAACTCCTGCATCCCGTGTTATTTTATTTGAAATTGTTATCGACTTTCTGCATACATGCAATATTAAAAATTTATTGTTCAAGCAAGCAATAAAATGTGCAGCAATTTTTACTTAATAACAAAGGTAATAACATCATAATTATTACAATTATGTACATAAATGTTACATAATAAAAGTGCTCGTAATATTGCGTTTAATTTTATAAATGTAATACTTTTAGTGTTACATTTTATTGTTTTAATTACTGTAATACTTTAACATGAGGGAAATGCATCTTTTACTTTTTATATTTTATAAAGTTACTTAAAGGATTTCATTTAGATAATTGCAAGAAAATTGTATGACTTAATGCAGTAATTTTCGTAAAAACATACAGTCTCTGTCAAAAAGAATGAAACTCTCACTGCTCCCTTTTCGACACTAAATTGTACAGTCGACCAATAAATAAAATAACTAAATAACTGCTTTTCATATAATAAGAGTTCATATATTACATGTCGTTTTATATTAGGTCTGTTCGCTACGTAAATACACAATCAGAAAGAATAGATTTTTATTGGATGAAATATAAGGTTCATCAATAAAAATAGATTTTTTTCTGTTTGTATATTTACGAACAGAGCTGTATCTGTAAACATCCAGAGAGTTAGTTTGAAAACCAACCACCAGATTGCTCTTTATTGATCGAGATAGAGAAATTTTAAATCTGACTGGTGCTTCAAAATTACCAACGATTGATTAATTTAATAATAAAATTTTATTACATTTTAATCATATCAGTTCTAAAACATACAAAAGACATGAAAACCTGTGTTATTTACAGAGTATGGTCCCAGCTATCTCGCTGTTATCTGGTGACCTAACCCTTCCATTAGCCCAGTGGGTGTGACAACATCTTTTTTATAATCAACTTTGATAACTTGGAGGAGCAGGCTTCAAAATAACATTATAACTTAAGTGTTTAAAATAAAATATTTTAGCCTCCAAGACAAAAATTATTATAGTCTTGGGGTAAGTGTGCGGAAGGTATATATTTATATATATATATATATATATATATATATATATATATATATATATATATATATATATATATATAATCCTTGAGCATTCACTTCAATTTCTACAACAAGAAATACTGTACGGGAAGTGCTATACCTTCTCCCCCATACATTATGGTTATAAAAATAATAATAAAAATATAAGGGTTGCATCCACTCTGCATAAGTGCATATGCCATTGTATAGCAATACGCTTTCAAGCTTTTAACGGGTTGCATGTTATAGTATTATATATTTTATACAGAATTTGCTAAGTGAAAATCAATTATATACATATAGAACACCTACAGTACAGTATATATAATTACGGTAAATCATATTTGAATAGAATAATTATAGTTCTATAAGAGTAGATATGCGAGATCAGAATTTCAGAGGTTCACCAATTTCCGGGATGGCGGCGCCACTGTTGCGAAAATGTTGGGCATAAAACACGGAGAATTTGGTATAAGTCTCTTGAGATTTTTTTTTATATTTATCACAGAAGTTTCATTCATTCTAACGAAGATATAATATTTTCATTCATAATATAGTTATAATTACATAAATCTTGGCATCTTTGAGGTCCAAGAAATGCAAAGAAAAAAACACAACAACAAACTTTGGCAGCAAACACCAAAATTTAAATATATAAGTTATTAATAAAAATAAACACCATGGGAAATAGAATCTATTATCAACCCTACTTTGATACAGTTTTATTGCGATAAGCTCCAGACCGGATTATCTTGAACTTTACTGCATGTTATTTGCACATCAATGTTTGCATTTCACTCCCTTTATAAAAAAGTTGCTAAAAACATGTGTGCCTTTATGGAAGTAGCTCAACATGTTTACGTGTCAATGTGGCGCCTCTTTATATATGCAGTGTGGGATTATATTAATACCGCGATATGCCATCATCACAATTTTTGCGAAAAGTCTGTTTGCCATCTCTTGCAGCCAAATTCCATTAGGCCAAGTTTATTTTAACAACTTCCTTGCTAATTAAAATAACATTTTAATGTATTCCAGATGTATAGGACCCTCGTGGGTCAATCAAACGTCTTCTGAGGATTATTGCCAAATGACGAGCGTTTTTGTGCACCGATGACGTCATCACACCGTCTGAGCTGTCCTTTTTATTACTCAGACGCGTGCGTAAACTTGAAACAAATTAAGAGAGAAAAAAAAGTGAGCATCAAATTTCGTTTGCCTTTTAAATTTTTATTATTACCATTACATTTTATGTGTGGTACTGTTGTAAAAATTCGCGGCACATCCATAATTTTTATAAAATTACTTTTTTTGGAAAAAGTCTTACAACGTTTGAAGTATGATGGTTTACTTTGTAACACATAATGGGGGCGATTCACGAAAGAGTTACCCAGAAAGTTATCCATGTTTCTCACTAATAAAGTTTTGTTTTATAATGAATCTCTCGCTTTACAGTAAAAAATACAGCAAATCCATAATTCTAAAACAATTATATATATATATACTCTTTTATAGCTCTGAAAAAGCCTTAAAACATTATACGAGCTAGTATATTATTTAGACAAACTATTAAAATAAAATAAAATTTCTGTATAACTAGTTCGTTTTATACTGAATATACTTCGCTATACGAGAAATTTGAGATATATTTTATACTATACGTTAATACAATAAAATATTTTTAACTCTTACATTATATATATTATAACTGGAGGCTAAAATGAAACGATATCGCAGCAGCACTGGGTTGTAAAATTTATTTTTCAATGTACGCTCTTATTAATATTACAGCACATAACGAGAAGGTCATGATAAATTGTTGTAGACAAATTGCCCAGAGCTGTGTTCTCTCTGGAGAACATTTTCCTGCCTTCACGTCACGTATGCAGCACGTTCTTATGTGAACTGCTATACTCTCCTTTTCAAATGTAACTCTCCCTAATCCTCTTTGTATTTCAAAACGTACGACGGAGTTACGTTTCAAAGTTAACGTCTATGCATAGCTGAGAGTAGAGCGCAGAGTACAGATCGAAATTTCTGGGCACTATTACTAAAAATGGTGAATTTATACCTGGGCATTTCATCATACGCTTCGCACTCTTTTATAAACCTAAAAGACCCATGACACCCATGTGGATAAAAAAAATATATTTATATATATTCTTAAAAATTGGACTGCAATGTTTTTATTAAACCATACAATGTTGGGCATTTAAACTTACTTTTTCTTTATATTATTATTTATTATCCAAAAATTAAAAAAAAAAAAAAAAAAAAAGTGAAAAAACAAGCTTTGCCAACTTATCCAGAACATGGCGAACACGGCCTATCTATAGCAAATCAATCCCGGTATTTACCAGTGACTGAGGGAACCGTGGAGATCACCGTTATGATGGTCGCTACAGCTTTTTTCAATAAACTGAAAGTGCAAGCCCGAAAAGTCAAGAACACCACATAGTGGAAAGATTTACGATTCACGTGTTAAAAATGCTTTTGATTTTTATTGCATGAAAATATTTATGGTCACCCATCCAACTACTAACTTCACTCAACTTTGCTTGCCTTCGATGATCTGACGAGAAAATTGAACACTTTTAAAATCCCCCCATGAAGAAAATATTTTACAACATCTAAATCGAGCCAATGAAAATCTGAAGAAATATTTTATGGAACACAATTTTGCGACGCGAAATTAAACGAGTAAGATTCATTAAAATAAAAGGTTTTAAGAAGAGCGTCGTTCACAGTAATGAGCTACGACATCCCGATGAGAAATTCTCGCTTGTCGTCGTTCATTTTCTTGACAAGCGAGGTGATAACAGAAGGGAGAAATAATTAAATGAAACAGTCAGGAAATTTTAGATAACGTAAACTCGAGTCGTTGATTGAAGTCATCTGCAACTTTCAATCGAATTACATTCATCAAAGTGACGATAACAGTCAAAAGTTATGGTACAGACCTTACAAACCTTGCGAGAGTTATGGTTCATGAATTCAATCATTAGACCGTGTTACAAAAACTTCTTATATTACCATTTTATGACGTCATCTGCTATATTATATTTATATAGATAATATATCAATGTCCATGCATGAGACAATTTATGAGAGATGAATGAAAAAGAATTAAATTTATCAATGACATTTATCCGGTTATACACAGCGATTGTATTATGAATGTAACACTGATAAGAAGTATATAGTTACATTTCAAAACAAAAGCTGATAAGAACATCCTATTGTGTATTGTAGGCTGCATAACCTTTCACATCGCAGGGGCAGTTTTTCATAAATAATAATTTACTGCATGATGGAATTGTTTTTTACAGGCGCGGATCCAGAAAAAAAAAATCGGGGTGGGGTGGGGGGGGGGGGGCTGTCTCCATAAGGCCAATGTTTAAAAAAATTTGGAGTGGGGGAAACGGGGGAAACGTCTATATCGCTTATGTTAATTTCCCCAGCCCTCCCTGGATCCGCGCCTAGTTTTATGCATTGCATTTAATATAAAAATAAGAAAACTGGTAATTAATTGGTATTAACATCACTGTTCATGGTATAGTCAGATTTTCTATCGAACTAAATCAAAGAAAACAATATATATAAAAAGAAATATATTTTTTTAAATTACGTACTTTGCAGTTATTTTCAGTTTTTATGATTTTTGAACAAACAAAACCCGACTCGCAAAACAAGGACATGCAAAGATTTTAGCATGACATTAGTTCAGTGTGAAAATGGTAACATTTTTAATATCCACAACTAAAATTAAAATATCATATTAGAAGATTAGAAGTGATTATGTTCGAATGCTCTAACGTCACTTATATAGCGATTTTCTAACTTCCATGAAACAGATGTAGATACCAGCATTATAAAAACTTTGTACCATCAAACTATGCTTTCATCTGTTATAAAAATGTGCATTATTTGTTAGCTGACAACGGACTTGTGCCTTTTTTCAAGGACATTGTCTTTCTCTCTACAATGACACAAGCCAGCTGCACGGTCACACTGCGAGGGTACAGCTGGTACATCGATCTCCTCTCACAGTTCAACAAATGTAAGGGTACCTCCGGAAGTGGAAGAATTTTGCAAAACCATGATCATGAAAAATCTAAAACTTTGAAGATTGGGCAAAGTCTCTAATATAAACCTCTCGGCAAAGTTTTAGATTTTTCACGATCATAGTTCAGCTAAAAACCTTCCACTTCCGGCGGTAACCTTGCATGTGTTGAACTGTAGGACCAGGAGCCCAGTGAAGAATTACGTCGTCACAAAAAAACGGCGTGCAGTGGGAATCGAGCGTCGTGCGAATGATGCTATCTCGCATGGCACACATGGGGCTCGCGTGCCTCTTCTATCTACGTACAGTCGTGGGCACAGAATTTGTCAAGTAAACACGTGCTAAACTAGGCATTTGAAAAACCGGGAAAATTACCATTTATTTTGTAATAAGTAAAGGCCACCTTTCAGCCCCCCCCCCCCCCCTGAAATTTTGGCTTTAATATTGGCATTACTGCACTACAATTTTGTTTGCTAACATTGACCGTATATGAAAACGGCTCTTCCCCCAAATTTTGTTTACTGGATCTGGGCAGCGCAGGCTTTCAGGTGTTATGATAAAAAATACATCGTTCGGAAAATGAGCTAGCTCACCACGATTTCGTTGCAATAATGAACTGTCTGCTATTTCAGGTGAGTGCAATTATGAGCTGTAAATCAGTACAGAATAAAACTCATCTGAACAGCAGATAGCTCATTATTGCGGACGAGGGACGATATACCAGTACTGTAGCTCCGAAAAAGTGTCAAATATAAATATTTGTGAATTTTTTTTTTAACACTTCACTATTGCAATATGATTTATCAATTTAAAATAATGTACAAAACTGAGACTTCCATTGATATAATATTATATGATCACGTCATCAGTTAGTGCGGGTCATTGGGTCACTTGAATTAACTATATCAGTATATATTATAGGGTATGACATCATGCGTTCACTGAATGCATAATCATAATATTGTATTATAATTTAAATTATATTACTCAATAAAAAAAATTATATGAATCATATAACCACAGTAATAAATTTACGACATAATTAAATTTATTCTCTGACTGCATGGGAGGTCGCACACAGCAAGTTTTAACAAGTCAGGTTTTTTTAAATTAAAAAAAAAAATAATAATAATAATCTGACGCAAGACCCATATATAAGGGGCATTCACGAAGTCTTAAGGCAACATTTAGGGCTCGATAATTTAAGACCTGAAATTTTGGGTCTAAAAAGCATGCCTAAAATCGAGCTTTAAATTATCGAGCCCTAAATGTGGCCTTAGGGCTTTGTGAATGCCCCTTAATAATAAAATCAAAGCTAATGACGAATTTATTTTATTTAAAATTTTAATCAGTCCACCGAATACTGTTATTTTTGTATCACCCAAAATTCTGTATATGTATGGGTCTTTTTCACCCAGTAATAGTACTCCAAACTCCCTGCTTGCATCTTGAATCATTTATGACTTATGAAAGTAAATCAAAATGTTCTCTAAAATGATAAATTTTCACATCCATTTTCTCGATTATCTCTATACTTATATATTTGCGAAGGCAGCAAATGTGAGAGGTCATGTGTGCTCCAGCTTATCATTGGGCACGACCATCTGGTGTAAATATCATCACTGGTCCAGTGCACCAACAACAAATCTCGCAAGGGCGGCTGCTAGCTCGCCCCCACGACCCGTTTATTGATCGCGGCGGCGGCGGCTGACTGCGGCGTAGCACAGCTCACAGTAGTGTCTAATTCATGACAAGAACACCCTTGACCAAATTACCTTACTTCTCTTCGCCCAAAAAATACTTGACGCCGACGCTATTTATAAACTCAACAAGTAAATAAATTGAACGGAGGTTACGCCCACCTCGTTCTGACGGCTGTTTCAGCATATCTTGGCATGGATATATTTAATAAAGTAAAATCACGGTGAAAAGAGAGCACTCACAGTATCTCAAGTGATTTTGTCACTTCTGTAGGGGGACTTGAGTGTTTTGTCAGCTCGCCGAGCAGTCTTTGATAAAATTGATGAGAATTCTGTGTTTGTTGCTTCGACACCTTCTCATATATAGAGACTTTATATACATTGTATAATGATACTTTTGACACCATATTAATGATACTATGATGTAGCCATAAAGTTTTTCACTTCCATAACTAAATTTTACAAACAAATAATAAATCTTACGTAAACATATTGATAAATCACAATAAATCAAATTTTATAATTTAATTTCCTAAAATGACTGAGGGAACGTGAAAACCGCCACTCTTTCAATATTTTAAAGTGCTTTTAAATCTTAAAATATTAAAAAAATGAAACACACAAAAGGTTTATAACAATGGGGTACTGACCAAAAAAAAAGTTGCAAGTTTTTGTCAATATTTCAAAAGGCACGAGAATTTCATGAAGAACAAGCCCTATTACAGCATTCTACGACAATTTCCTGATTTTATATGAATTTTTAAAACCTCTCAAAAATGACGTCATAGCATTGAATCTTAAATGGGAAAATAGATCAGTTAGCATTGCCAAATCCCATACTTAATATTGAAATGTAACCAAAACTTCATTTGCAAGGTTTTTAGGTGCTAGAATCACGATAATGAAGGTTTCAAATTCCTACCTCAATAACTTTTCATTTTAGCAATGTTAACTGATGCATTTCCCCATTTAAGATTCAATGCTATGACGTCATCAAAAAAAGTTTTAAAAATTCATATAAAATCAGCAAATTGTCGTAGAGTGCTCTAATAGGGCTCGTTCTTCATAGAATTCACAGTACTTTTTATTAATATTGCTAACTCAAATACCGGTCAGTACCCCATTAAAAAATTATAAATTGTTATAATTTTAATTGTTAATATCTCTTGATTTGAAGTGGACATTACTACAGCGTGATTTTGATCTAACTTTTGGTGCGAATCTGTTTATATATATACTTTTACTCAACATAATCTGGAGCTAAATACTTTTCCTCTTGTATAAAAAAAAAACTTGTCTTGTATGTTGGCATCATGACCAAATGTGGCATCAATTAAAGTCAATTTGCATGAGCAACACAGCGTGGCGTTATATTTATCACTATATAAGCTTCATACAGGCCCTTTTCCTGGTAAAGATATCTAAAGCTTGTACTTTAATTTCTGAACCAGCCCTCTCAATTGATATTTATTATAACATTTAAAACAATTAAAATTATTAATTATAATTAGACTTGCCGATTACTTTAATTAAACTTACCAGCATCAATAGATGGTATCAGGAAATTGTCTTACTAGTTTCGTGAAAAAAGGTAAAATTATTCCAGGTAGAAATTTGGATGGAAGAGCTGTTGTGAGAATGTTTCCTCAATAAACCATTATAACGAAGAACTTTGAAAACATCCTCTAAAATTATTTCACTCGATTCCTTGTTACATAATAAGTATTAAATACTACCAATGGACGTTTTTACGTCTATGATTAATCGTTAAAGCAAAAATGTGCAGTGAGCACTTGGGTGTGGTTTCATAGGCTTTGGACATCGCTTTGGTCCATTAATAAAAAGTAAAGAGGTGTCCGTCCTGACTGAGATTTTCCAAGGTTCCCTCAGTCTCACCTCACAATCAGTGAATGCTGGGACGCGTAACAGCCGTGGCCACCATTCCCTATCCATTACCCCGCCGCAAGCTGTAAGCTCTTAATTAGGGGTGTATCCTTGTAAAAAAAAAAAAATAAATAAATAAATAAATAAATAAATAAATAACTAAATAACTAAATAAATAAATAAATAAATAAATAAATAAATAAATAAATAAATAAATAAATAAATAAATAAATAAATAAATAAATAAATAAATAAATAAATAAAAAATAATCAGCAACAAAAAATATAACACCCAATTGTTCAAGTAAATAATCTTGGCAGTCAAATCGGCATACTTCGTGAATATTCGGAAGTACCTCGGCTTGTGAGGCTCTCTTCGTTACCAATGACTAAGAGGACATTTTACAGAAACAAAGAAAAACATATGAAATGTGACGGGCGAGCAATTGGGCGTGTTTCCCGTGTTAAAAGACGTTAAAATGGACGTTATGATCGTGTACTCAGGCAGCTGGGCAGACAGGCCTTATTGGGAGCAGACTGCGAGCTCTGTGGCGACTTGTTCCAAGCCCGGCATCAGACATGCAGACCACATAATCGGGATAAATTATCGATAAACGCTTACATCGAGTATGGAATTATAAACTGTAATAAATTTTTGCCTGAAAGAGGGGACTTAAAGCAGGTTGGTGTTAATTAAGTAATAAAACAGGTAAATATGTCATAATGTTACGTAACATGTAAATATTTCAGCTTATAATAATTTTATAATATTCTCTCGATCTATATATCCGCACTTAGCATGTAGTTACTATCACATTCAAAAAGGTGAACAGTCAAATAGCATAAAATATATTTATGTAAAGCTTGGTAGTATTATATGATGGCCATCAGTCAAAAAATTTCAGATGACTCTTTTCAGTTAAGTATTATGTAAAATAATTCATGCAGTACTATTCAATCGGATGCATAAATAAGATGAATGAGATGTACAATGGGGGACATTCACAAAGCACTTTAACCCCCACTTTTAACCCTGGTGCTAAACATGGTACTAAACCAGGGGCTAACCATGTTAAGCTCATAATTTAGCACCATGTTTAGCACCAGGGTTAAAAATCGGGGCTAAAGTGGGGGTTAAAGTGCTTTGTGAATGTCCCCAATATCTCTGATAATATTAATTGTATAATGTTTTACGAGCACCAAAACATTTAAGCTACACGGCAGATATAACCAAAAAATTCATACTTTCATTGACATTAAAGGATTTCCAACTCCAATGAGGACATTCAACTGCCGTCAATGTACCCATCTTATCTTCCGATGATCCAAAAGTGAAATACACTACATCGGTCCTTCATCGCGTAATATTATCGACACTTTACGAGAGATAATTATTAATACTATTCTTATTTGTATTTACCCTTGTTATAATATTATATTTTTTTTATAAAACTATATGTTTCACAGGGATACTATATGCACTTTACGTGCTAGGTTCTGCATGGACTGTTTATGCAGTCTCCTGCCTCTGACTTGTTTTTTATATGTATTCTAATAAATGACAAATAAATAAAATTATTATATAATCATCTTCGTATGAATCGTATGTAAAACAATTGTATACTTCAACTACATAATAATGAACAGAGAATCAAGAATAAGATTTGTCTTGTCTTATATATTTTATGTTAAGAGTACTAACTCTTATCTTTTATTTATCTTTATTCGATTATGTTTCTTGAATCGATTACTCATTACTGCATTCGTTTTCTACAAATTTTTAAATGAAATTTTTAAAAGAAACACATCAGTAATATAACTATGACTTTCTTCACTCTTATTATATTAGGCGAGTAATGCACACGTTATAAAACTGTATTAACGTGAAATCTCGCAGCTCTAATAGAATTGTCATACTAATTACAAAAGCATGTAATAATGTGATGATAATTACATCTAGAGAGGCAATAAAACAGATAATTAAATTCTACACCAACTTTAATACTTCAAATTCCAAGAAATTTACCAGACGGTTTAATTCTCGCAAGAAAACTGATAAAAAAAATAACCTTTGTGAACCTTCTGTACATTTTGGCGACCTCCGCGGTTCAAGGTCATCAAAGGTCACTCGAGCTAATCCGGGACTGGTGCAGTCGTCATCGCCTCGAAAAATTTCCATTTGCGGACTTGCCAATCACCATGCTTCGTAAGAATAACACAGGGCACGGTGAAAACAAGGCTGCAAGAGGAAATTTTCCAAGGCGACGAGTGTACATTATAATTTAAAGTGGTGCTGTTACTTATTATTATTTGTTCATAGAATGACTTAAAAAAAATGCTGTAACGATTCTGTTTTTCAGTTTGAAATGACTTCTTTTCAAAACAATACCGGTATTTACGTAAAAATATAATAATTGTATCGTTAAATATATAGCCATGTGTTATGTACAATAATTTCTAATTAAAAAAAAAAGAGTGAAAAGGCCGATTTTGAAAATAACTATATTGTTGTAATGACAAAATTCTACTTTGAAAGCTCCATAATATGGACACAAACACTTATATTGTTTACCGTGCAGTTATAATGAATTGTAATACGTACTGTACACTAGAGTACTGTGTTTTTATGAACTCGTCTTGGCTGTGTGGCGACTACAGAAAGGTGACACCACAGCTGCCCTAGATGGCGTCAACTGACTCCTCCTGACCTCCTCCATGTTCTCTGATGACCACCACACACTTTGTCTCGACCAAGCTTGTTTCTGTACGACTGTGTACGTACAAAATGCCTTGACGATGCTTTTCTGTGGTTTCCAATCGTCACTCCCAAGCGAATGCCGCGCGGGGCAGTTCCTAACACAAGGACACAGCCGCCTCCTTTCCTATCCTCCAGTCACCTTCTCGTCCTGAGGATTGTCTCGCACCTGAGGGTGAATGGGTACCAACCTTTCCTGACCGCCCTCCGTCCTGTCTATACAGGTCTTTCAAAATACGTCATAAAACGTCAATTTTATAGGCAAAACATTGTCAGCGGCATAGCAGATACATTGCATGCTTAAGTTGGTTTAGAAATTAACTTCTCTAATACACAGACAGTACATAATAATAATAAATGGTGACAAGAAAGAACAAATGCTATTGAAGAAAAATATTTGGCGACCAAAACTATTATTAAAAAACAGATGTTGTGAGTTACGTTAACACGCACAGCATTGGATTTTAGGGTTTTACGCCTACATCCAAAATATTTTCGGACGGCTTCGGGCATCTCCGTGCTACCCAAAATATAAACAAGGAACTCTCGTATCTCTTGAGTAGACAGGTTAGACATACGGAAAAGTGATTAAAAAAAATCTTGCGTGACGGAGGTGAATCCTGTAAGGTGCTGGAATCAGCTATCTAGAATGACTCCTTCCCATGCACAAGAGTTTAAAAATAGTCTGGGAAATAATTACAACCCTGGATATCCCCTCCACCCCTGAAACAAGGGGTTGGATTATCTGCGTGAGTACCGCTAAACGAACTAACTGCGGCCAGCTGCGACACCATTCATTTCAAGCGATAAGCCAGACGGGTAGATTTTCCCAAACCACTATCGTTAACTATGTAACACCGTGAAATTGCAGTCGTATATTTTAATCGTTTCTTTTATGAGTCTATTGTACATAAGCTTTGTGAATATATTAGAGAAGAGTTTGTTTTGACGAAGTATGAAAATTTAAAGGTACTGTATCCTCAAAATATTACATGGGATGTATTATTCCAAGTTATTGCTATTTCAGTATTATATTAGTGAATGTGCTGATTAACAAAATAATAACATTTCCTAACTTGGCTGGCAGCAAAGAGCAGGTTTTGGAACTGCTACTTTGAAAATTTTGTTTTACTGTCGATTTTCTGTAACATTTAGTGTAGGAGAATTTTGCAATAATTTAGCGCTGATCTCTCGATTAAATATAAGCCTGTAGTTTACGAGGAACCAAACAACATATATTATCTGTTATACTGTACATTAATGTTTAATGATTATATTGAACCAAAAAATTAAAGAAAAATGCACTTGAGTATAATTTTTACATGAGATTTGTAAAGTCATGTAATTCTAGGAACTGAGTTAATTTAATTTTAGTGGTTACATCAGGCAACATTTCGTCATCAGCAAAAACAATAATGTTTATTGATTAATAATATAAACACATCTCATCATTTTATGACCATCATGTGCGCACTTGGTTTTACTTCCTATTGCATCACATGATGATCTTCTGGTGGTTATACAACCGTACTAACAATAAGATGCGAAAATGTCCCCTGCAAGATGTTGCAATGTTGCTTATCAATCAGCTGGTGCAGAATGATAGCATAGAGTAGGTTATCACAAAGAATTTAAACGTCAAAGTGTTGATATTTTCTCAGAAGAGAGATAAAATACAAATATATGGACAAAAATTAATTTTCACCATATCCATTTTGTTTTTAATAATAATATTATAATATTTCAGTTAGGGAAAATTTTTAGCCAGAAATGGGAATTCCCAAACATGAAAAACTTTAAAGCTCAAATTTAACATCCCAGTAGCATCGTAATTAAAAATTTAAGTGGAGAGTATTATAAAAGTTATCATCATGATATTAAATTATGTAATGGGCGCGTCTAAAGTTGACGCTCTTCCTAATGCGGCGATGATGGTAACTAAACTGGAGAATTACGTCACCAAGACGACACTGCGTGCATTGAGATGCATGAAGACTGACCACCTCTGTCAAGTCACATGATGACAGGTTGCAACCACGAGATTCGCAACTCAATTTTTTGTTTTATCGATGACTGTAATAAGGTAATGAAATATATTGTTTTGAATTATAAATAATCAGGGATCGGATGCAGATGCAAGATGCACACGGATGCGCAAAAATGGGCTTGCATCGGCATCCGTGCATCCCAGATGCACGGGAAAAAATTAATGCATCCGGATGCGCATCTCAGATGCATGGAAAATAAATTTGCATCCGGATGCGCATCCCAGATGCATGAAAAAAACGCGTGCATCCGGTCCCTGTAAATAATATATAAAATAATTTTTTTTTTGAAGAAATATTAAAATTAATAATAATTATATGATTAATAATAATAAAAATAATAATATTATAACAAAATGTTTTGAAAAGTAAAATATTTTTGAAGTTAGGTCTTGAAGAATATTACATATATATGTAATTTTTCAATCGATAAGATTATGATATATAATCTTGATTGATGTACAAGTTAAATGACCAATAAAAATAAAAAAACTGTAGGCCGTCAGAAAATATTAATTATTATACGAAAAAATAATAAAAAAATAAAATAACTCGGCAAATGTGACTCGCAAAAGGGTTTGTCATTCTCAAAACGACTCGTAACTCTCCGTTTCAACAACTTCTGATTTCAACAAAACAAACTCCAACTTCCAACTGTGATCACTCCTACAAAATATTAATACCTCGAATCTCCCTCAACCCTCACTATTTCTTGTTATTTTGTACTTAATTGATTTTTGTAAAAAAAAAATATCCTCATTATTTCGACCATAATATTGTACATCACTCCCATAATACTAGCTAGATGTAAAGATTTGTTTTCCACGGCCTTACATAGAACATCGGCTTATGAAGATGGACCGCATATTATTATTTCCAAAAGTTATACCTTATAATAATCTCCCCAGTCAATTAAAAAGTGAAAGTTATATTTTGCATTCTTTGCATTAAATTCTAAAAAGAAGATTAAAATGCATTAATTTACTGGCAATGAACCATGTATAAAATGGACGATTATTACAAATCATTATTTAATGTATTTTTTATTGACTTGTCTTTAGAAAATGAATAAATTCAGATTTTTTTTTTTTTTTTTTTTTAATTTTGGTAAAAATCGATAATCTTCTTGCACAAATTATTAGCTGGAAAGTTCCAGTCAAGCTTTTTTTTTTATTATAAAATCAATGAAGGACGAGATCTCTAGCTAGTTCTAGCAGTATTGGAATTTACAGTACATATAATACAGTAATTAAATACAGACATCTTCTATTTAAATAAAGCAATCTGTAAATAATGTAAATAACGGAGAGGGTAAATAATATTGATATTGTTTTTTAAACAAATATACTGTATGTGAAAATAATGTGAAAAACGGTGAAAAAGGAAGAAAAAAAAAAAGCTCAATATTAAAAACAAAAAATCACTGCAAAACTAGCACTCGCCTAGCTTGGAAATCTTTAATTTTTCCTCCTGTCAATAATTAATTATTCCAAATAATTATAGTTAATAGCTTAATAATACCAGCAGCAGCAAAGTGAAGATATCTCATCCTGGAGAAAGGTATTTTCCGAGAAGACGAATAAAAAATACTGCACTGTAAATTATGAAGAATTTTGCCTTTAACCTTTAACGCAAATTGTCATTCATTTGGACATATTTACTGTATTATAATTATATGTCCTGTATACAATCTAGACTGCTTGTACCGGTATACTAGTAGCTGAACTATGCTGAATAATTATCGTAATAATAAATCATATGCATGATTTCTTCTTAAAGAAAACCTGACGATGCTTCCCTGTAAACATATTCATATAATATTCCCTGCTGTTAAATAATGCAGTTAGTTTTAGTAGAATAATTACGCCATGCATGCACTTCTTTGATGCAGTTTCTTTGATCAATATGACAACTATCTAATAGTACAATTTTATTATTAATGCAATAATTTTTTTTTATATACAAAAGTTATACTTCAAAAATTAACAGAAACAACTTTATCATTATTATTCATACATTCAATAATAATTATTCATAAGAGACTTGTGAGTAATGTTATTCATAATTAATTCAGCAGAATATAATAATGTATGTATACTGGACAGTATAGAGGTGATAAAAAAATATTTTCTTTTTAAAAAAAAAAAAAGTCTGAAGAACACGGGAGCAGAGTTTTCAAGAGCGCTCTAGACTTTTGTAGCATGCAGACGAAAAGGATTTTTTCTTTTTTATTCTGTTGAGGTTTGCTCGGCAATGACACTGCACAAGGCAACACAAGGTTTTGCTTCTCAAGGACATACAAACTAGTGGAGGAGTTGGAGCTGCTGTGAGCTTGCTACATAACGTCTCGCCACAACCAAAATATTTTTATATCACACAAATTACTAATACATAATGTAAATTTAACATTCTTACCTTCAAGGGGAGCGTCCTCAAGCAAGCCTACATCATAAATTCTTGAAAGCGGTTGTTTTTCTTGTGAAGTATGCTGTTGTTCTGATATTAATATTTGTGAAAAAATCAGAAAAATAAAAAAAATCACATGATAGCTTCCTATATTATTAGAAACAAAATCACGAATTTTCATTGTGAAAATGTTATTTTACAATACTATTTTTGGCCCTATCATATAGCCAATTAATAGGCTTTCATTTTAACTAATAAAAATCTATCCATAAAACATTTCTTAACTAACAATTTATTAATTTCTTGATAATCACTCACAAAACACGAGACTCAAATTAGCGTCTGCAGCACTCAGCTGTAGATTTTAGCCGCCGTCTTGCAGTGTTTATTTCTCACCGAAACTCACAGGACTCACAGGTAAGGAAAAGATTTTAAGCCCTAAAATGATGCTTCCTTGCTTCCTCTTTTTCTCTCCGCGCACACAAGTAACAAGTAAACTGATTTGATTCAAAATATAATCTTAAAAGCGAACGGCCCACATCTCCTGATCTTTGCTCGTGATGTAAAGCGCGATGCTCCGTCGAGACAATTTCGTCAGTTTCGTCTGATTGTCTTTCACTCTTTGTTTCTTTCTATTTTTTTTTTCTAAGGGATGGGCGATTTAAATCAATTTTTTTATTGGCGATTCGATATTTTTATTTGAATCGGGCAGCTTACGCCATCTAGTGACAATTTAACAAACTATCACGTAGTTCATGAAATTATCACAGGACATCATCAGCGCTAGTCTCAAAATTTCAGAAATTCTGAAAACAGCTGACGAAAAAAGTACATTTTCAGTAAATTTCGTTCTTTTTTGGTTCGCCAGGTAAATCTAAAATTCTATTCATTATTTCATTTGAAATTTTATTACCTGCATGTGATTCATAAGTTTAATTACCATGAATTTGCTTGCCCAGCTTAAAATGTTTCAGTGTCTTACATATTAATTAATTTTTATAATGGTAAATCCTGACTATCCTGAGACCTGATGTTTAGCTCATCCTCTGGCAGATTTTATTTCAACAGTGTTTTTTGCATGAAATATTATAAGATTTGTGTATGTAGTTTATAATATAATAACTTGCAGCTTTGAAAATACTGTACAGTTTATTAATGGATTCCACACACCCACAACCAGCCTGGCTCTGGTGGCTATTGGTTTTGCCAATCATATGCATTATGTTGTGTTTCCCACTAAAACTAATCTTCTAACTTGTTACAGATTCACAATGGGAGGGGATCACGGACATCACAAGCCATACACCGTCCCCGACTACAAGATCTACAAGCTGGAGACATGCCCTGAGTTGATGGCAGTAAAGACGGCGTTGGCTCGCAAGGGTCTTAAGGACCCTTGGCTCAGGTGAGATCTTCAGTTGCTCTTGCATATTTAGCTGATAATAAGTGAGTGTGTACCTTAGTCTTACAGCTATGCATACAGTACATATAAAGTATCGTTCATAAAACAAGTAATCCACCCTAGATAAGTTTTAGGTGAAGATTAGTTAATCTCTTACATCTTAAAAATTAAATAAAAATATACAGTAATATAAATTCAGCACTTCACAATTTTACTTTTTTTTTTTAATACAGTTACCATTTAATTTAAATTTAAACTCAAAGTTATACCTTGATTGGCTTACTACATTACATACTTTCTCAGATCTCTTCAATTCAATTTTTTATTATTCATTTTCGAAACATACAGACACAATCACTCTGCATGAAATGGTCTACAAGTAAAAAAAAAATCACAATGGAGTATTGACCTCAATTTTTTTTATTGCGGAAATGGATAGAGCGTGCAAAGTTATGCTACCCTGATTTTTTTTCAGATTTTTAGAGCCCGGGAACTATTTTTAAAAAGTTATTGAAAATTCTTTTTGTGACGTCACAAGACGCCGCTCCTTAAGAAAAAAATAGGACTTGCCGCCGCGTGACGTCACAAAAAGGACTTTTTTTAATAATTTTTTAAAAATAGTTCCCGGGCTCAAAAAAATCTAAAAAAAAATCAGGGGAGCATAACTTTGCACGCTCTATCCATTTCTGCAATAAAAAATTTTGAGGTCAATACTCAATGGCTGACGTGACCTCTTGTTTGTCCAGGAACGAGATGTGGCGTTTTGACCCCCAGCAGTTCGGCACTCACGCGTCTCGGGCCAAGACCTTCTTCCTGCGAGGCTTCCAGTACGGCTTCGCAGCCTTCGTGGTGACCATGGTGGTGACCAAGGTCATGGAGAAGGTCAGCCCCTCGCACCACGGTGACCACGGGGGACACCACTAACCTCCTCGCACTCGCTTAGCCTCCCTGCCAGGGTTTCAAATATTCTGCGTCTGCTTGAGAAAATATTCTGTAAGCGTTTTAAATTGGATTTGCATTGTTTCTAATGATACATTATATACACTGCATGTCACTTTTAATTTGGCTTTTGTGGGCTTTGTATTGTGACAGTTTGCAACAAAGAATCTAGCTGGCCCAACACTAGCTGAATACTTCGGAGCATCTTCAACCATAACCTAAATGAATATAACGTCCAGTGTATTTAATATGAATCAATCTTCAGCTTCAAAAAAAAAATGTTACTAAAATATTAATCAATGTTTATCAGTGTCCAATGGATACAGTATCACAACTTGTAATTGCAATACAATTATAACCCTTGTGAAGATCCAAAATTATATAAACATTATGTAAACATAAATTTGAAATGTGCCATCATGAACACTGACATTTAACTATATATATTATGGTATCATTACCAAATTTAAGTTGATTATTTTTAAATGACTAAAATGTTTTATTCAATTTGTGATAGTAACTGGATAAAATTAAGAATATTTGAAATACTTGGCATATAAATAAAATTAGATATAAAAACAAACAAATTCTTAGTAAACATGTTTATTGTAAATATCACATCAATAAAAAACAACTATTTGGTTGACACTTAACATATGGGGATTAGTTATTTTATTTATTTAAATTTTTATTAATTCTACGTGGATCCTATAAGAACTCAGGGAGAAAAAAGAGTAGTTAGATTACATAGCAAGTTAATAAAAAATAGTAAATTAATATAAAAAATTATCAAAACAGTAATAATATGTATTGTAAATAATATAAAATATTTAAAAAAAAAATACAGACATTACTTCTGCTTAAAAATAACTTTTACAAGAAGACTTTTGTTTTGTCTTAAATATGTTATAAAAAGAGTTAACAAAAATCACTTTAAGGAGTATAAAATTTTCAAAAAGATATTTAATTGCAATATTTTTCTCTCTATCACCCGATACCATCCAATTTTTGCTCGCCTGTTTTTATTGATTTAGAGATTGAATCGACTGTGAACATCTTCCGTCATTGGAAAAGAGCAACTGTGTGATGTCTTAAACTTCACAACAATGGAAAATTAAGTTTCAGGTGGAGAAAAATTATGACTAAATCTTTTGTTGGAACTTTTATACTCGTTTAAAATGTCTGAACAACATTGTGAGAATCAACCTAGTAACTGAAAAAATAATATGATAATATTTTAAAGTAGATGTATTAGATATGTGAGCTAATTAATTTACTATGTGTATGGCACCTGAAAAGTGTTAATTATCTTCAGTCAAATTAATATATAGAGATCTAAAGATTAGTTGAGATTAGTATTATTTAGTATTTTAAAATAAAAACATTTTGGCAAGATTTGTTAATAAATCACAAAATATATACGTAAAATTAATCAGTTGAAAATAATTAAAGTTAAAATAGCATATAACATAGAATTTAATAAGTATAAGCTATAAAATTAGGAAAAAAATATTAATTTTAACAATTTCAGTACATAAAAACGAACACAAAGTTTAGTACCAGCTGCTATCAAATAAAATATGATCAATAATCTAAAACAAAATTGGCATGTATAAACTTCTAGCTCATAAAAAATAGGAAAATAAACCAGTTTAATAAAAAAGGAACATTTTTTTTTAAATGGCAAAAGTAAATGAAAATAAAAAAGTTTGCTTAATGTAGCCTATACAAACTTGTCAGTATAAAGAGATTAATTTGGAGCAGAGTAAGCAAGCAGCGCCACTGTAGTAGAGCCTTGAACTACGTGGCAATACTAACCCAGCAAAATAACTTTTTTTTTTTTTTAAATTCAATTTTCCCCACATTCATAAAATTTTACTTTTTAACATTCTTCATGTAAGGGCTAAAAAATGATTCCATTTAGTTTATTTTCTGTACCACATCCCCTTTTTAGTAAACAATATAGGAGCTAGATTTAGCAATTTCCTCTTTTTTTAAAAAGTTATTTACTTTGTGGTGAAGAAAATTGTAGGACATGTCCTTGCTTATCGATGTATAGAATTTTTAGATAATAATTTTTGTTGCTGGTTGAAATATTACAAATAAAAATAGTTAACATTGAGCATAGAGAGAGCTTGCGACTCAAATAAGCCAGTGGTGCCACCTGGAGGCTCTGCCCAACAAGTAAGGGAGTTACATGTATGCTACAACATTTTTCAACGGTATCACAAGAAAGTTAACAGCAACTTCTCGTCACAAACAAACCTACAGAAGGTCACAACAAACAGAACACAAAATCCAGCCAATTTTTCTTACGCTGCAGTAACATTTAACGAGCTTAATATTGCACTTTTTTTTAACAGCCAAAAAAACAGGCTTAAGGGAAAGATAACACGAACAATCGATTGTTGGTAGTCCCATTTGATTAACATGTAAACCTTACCAACCTCATAATGATTCTGATTTTTTTTTTAGAGACAGTTCTTGGCACCAAAAAAATATGGAAAAAATTTCAAAACAATCGGACGTTCCAATTTTTTAAAATTAATTTCTTAGTTAAGGTCTCCAAGGGAAAGCCCTATACTGAAAATTTAAAAAATTCATTTAAAAAAATTGGAACGTCCGATTGTTTTGAAATTTTTTCCATATTTTTTTGGTGCCAAGAACTGTCTCTCAAAAAAAATTCAGAATCATTATGAGGTTGCTAAGGTTTTCATGTTAATCAAATGGGACTACAACAATCGATTGTTCGTGTTATCTTACCCTTAAAACAAATAGCAATCTACTTTTTTTTTTTAAATAATATAAGCAGCCTTTTTTTTTTAATATAATTTATATTTTTAAATTTGAGTAAGGTTTTATTTTTAAATTTATCTAAGTTTTTATTTTACATTTTTGGCATCTTTATTTATTTATTTTTTATGAGTATTTTAAGTTAAAAAGGTATGTTTTTTTTGTTTTGTTTTGTTTTTTTTTAGCAGCAAGTATAATACAGTGTGTACATTTAAAACAAAAATGCTAAAATTTCATTTAAAAAAAAATGTAGGCCTTTTCAATATTCATTGTATTACTGTAATATTAATTATCATATCACAATAATTATTTTTTTTTAACATTTAGTTTTCATACTTTCTTCACATTTATACAGCGTCTTTCAGATTTAGCAAAGTAAAAATCACTTCATTAGGGCCTTTGAACAATAATCAATTACATTTATTTGTTTATACTTGCCACTGGTACGAAGGGAGCTGCCTAGTTATAATATTAAATTTTCTGACATGAAAGGTTACTTTAGAATATACCGCCTTTAATTAAAGTAATTGGTCACAAAAACAACTTTTTTATCTTATTGTTTATAATAAGATCACATATTTTTTTTATTTAAGGTTGTCAGAAATTTTAGTTTCATTCTTTTCTTTGATTCCTAACAACTAATATTAATTCTACTTAACATACAAATGTTTTCTTCTTTTAAAAAAGTTTCTCAATCTTTTATGATATTTAATTATGACCAGAGAAGCTTTTATAAATTAAATTAAGAGTGTTCTTAGAGGGGTTGTAAAAAAAATGGGGAAGGGGTAACTAGATCATTTATGGCTCAAATACTAGCATAGAAAGAGTTCAAACAAAAGAAAGATTGAGTTTGAATAGAATCACAGATGAGAGCATCTAACCAATCTCACAACAAGTAACATACAAGAAAGAAGAATTATATCAAATTTCTCATACAAAATCTGTATGAAGAATTATGTAACAAACAACAATATCATGATATTTAACTATCACAATTAAAACAAATAAACAGCACTTTTACAATAGCTACCGAGAACAAAAAGTTGTATCCTTCATAATTTAAAATTATAAAAATAACAATTTAGAATTTGTTAAGTATTAGTTTGATTATCAAACTAGCCTCACAAATTCATAAATTAAAAGGGGGTTAATTGTGCCCTGTTAAGACATAACAATTATAATAAGTTTCGAGCTCTCACAAAACTGAGCTCGATTCTTTACTAGCACGTCGCTCTGCTACAGGAGTAGACAAATTATTTCCTGATTTTGTTGAACATTCTACTCCGTTTTCTTTATTACGATCTTTTTTAGATTTCTTACGTCGTTTTGAAGACTTTGGTGATTTTTCAAGAAAGAGAGCCTCGTGGAAATCATCTGAGCTGAGGTTACTTTCTTGAACCAATAAAACTGAGCTGAGAGCTCCGTCAGTAGAAGATTTTGGAAAACGGAACATTTCTTTCTCTCGCTCAGGTTCGCTAGCCGACTTTGACACCCCTGGGGAGAGAAGCTGAGTGGCGGGGTCTGTAGGGGACGCAGTGGGAGAAGAAGGGGTGGGGGTGGAGGGAACTGCAAGGCAACGAGAGGGGCGTGGAGAGTCTAGCAGGGCAGGGGACTTGGGGGAGTGGGGGGGTTCAGGAGAGGCACAGCGACTAGCTGATACTGGCACAGTCAAGCTAGAAGAGCGAGACTGGCGACCTGACAGAGCCACAACTGCCGGTGACCTAGGCTCGGGGGTACGACTGATAGAAACTCCAGATATGAACAACGTTGGCGACTTGGGAATACCAGTTTCAGACTCGTACTCATTAGAACTATCTGTGTCCAGTTTAGGAGACTTGCATATACGGATACGGAGTGACGAGTTTGGAGTGGTGGGAGTACTAAGGGCAACTGGTTTAGGTTTGGGTTTCGGAGGTGGGAGCTCCCTTTGCTCGCTGCTATCATCGTCTGTGGCTCCCAGTATCCCACATACCTCCAAGTCTGCGTTGAGGGAGTCAGAGGTGTCTTCAAGAGAAGACTGAGCGTAGTTCTGAACGTACCCCAACTCACACCCGAGTTCACTTCTTTCCTCCTCTGCACTTGCTGCCTGGCGTAAATTCCGTCTTGCCAGTTCCTCAGGCCTCTCGTCATGCCCGCTATGATCCGAGTCAAAGTAGGCACACGAAGGAGCAGGCATAGGTCGAGTACATAAATCTCCAGTGGAGTGAGACCGCCTCATGGACCTTAAATTCTCCTCATCTTGAGCAGCAAACCTTCCTCCATTCTCGTGAAGCTCTCCGATTTCAAACCTACCATCTTCCATTTCACTGGTAGGTTGAAAGCAAGGCGTGTCCTCACTTTCTTGCTCAGAAGACTCGAAGCTCTGAAGGTCGCAGCGAGCCAGGCTCTTGAGGAAGTAGTCCACAGTAATGTCGACGGTGTTCGGTCGCTCGTATTGGTAGGCAGAGGTAGGCTGGGGACCTCCGTGCTGGGCAGTACTTGTCAGGGGGGCAGCGTTGAGGGCAGCGACACAGGCAGAACAAACAGCTGGGGTCACGGAGTCACTTTGTAGAGACAGTTGGATGGCAAGCTCAAGCTGTCGCTCCTCAACACCACCTATCATGAACAAATGCATCAATAACAACAAGGCTTTTGTCAATTACTGTAAAATAAAATCAAGTATTTTAATTTTAGTGACACAACAGCTATGGCTTTAAATAGAAAATTTTAATATAGTTTTTTTTTTTTTTTTTTTTTTTTTGGCTCAATGACAGTTTTCTACTGAATATATAAGATGCCCAAAAATACAAAAAATTTTAATACTACTGTAATCAATTCAGCCTCCTTTTTTTGTTAAAAAATTAGTTTTTTTTTATGGCTCAATATAACAGTAGTAATGAACTTGAACTCTACTGCATGTCTAGATGCTCCAAAATATGCTTTTTTTTTTAATGTCAAGATTATTTAGTTCTCCTTTTTGATAACACAGATTAAATTAAACACAAAGGGGGAATTCCATCACAGCTTAACACTTCTAACAGAGCTGGCTCACTCACTTTGAGCCGTATTTGCAGCGGGACTGCTGGGCTGGCTGCTGTGGCCAAGGCTGGGACCAGCATTTGGAGTGGCACTGTAACAGTAGGACATCATCCATATGCTTACTGTGCAATGGTCTGATATTGTTATTATTAAGATAGCAAGTGCAGTAACTACAGTAAGTAAAATATAAATTAAAAAAAAAAAAAAAATAAGAAGTAAATACTGTAACATAAATATTTTTAAATCTAAATAAACCATGAAAAAATAAGAAAAAAAAAACATTCTCTTCAGTAAACTGCATTTACAAGAGCAGTGGTTTATTTATGTATTTTTAGATTTTTTAGATGCATTTTTTTTTTATTATTTTCAGTAATAATCTGATAATATATGATGTAGATTTTACCCTAAATTGTTTGAAAATAAAATACTCCATAAATTAAATTGCTCAAATATTTATACATCAGGAAATATCACTCCTACTTTAATTTCTCAGTTTTTGTTATTACTATTAAAAATACAAATGACAAGTATGCAAAATGATAAGGTTTCAAAACGGCATGTCTCTTATCAGCTTGAACTCCCACCTGTTGTTCCTCTCGGCCTGCTGCTTCTTCATCTGGTCTTCGATCATCTGCAGGCGAGACATCTCCAGGGCGATCACCAAGTCCACATCAGCAGCCATCGCCAGCACTGAGGTCACACAAAGGTCAAAGTTAGTCAGCCCCAAAATCAAAATATAAATTTAGCTCTAATTGAAATACAAACAGATACAGTAAATGAGGTGAACTTCCAGCTATTTTGTGATAATTTTACATATGACATGTTGTTCAGCTTTAAAAAGTAATGTTTTGAAATGCAGACAAGTACCGTACAGAACAATTTAAGACATTACAAATCATACCATATTTTGGTGATCTTACCATAAAAAGTATCAAGATTTATTTTTTAAATGTAACTGGACAAATTTTCCTCACTACTAGATGGTAATAGCATCAATGTATTTAAGGAAATTTCACAAGACATGGAGTGTGGATAAAAATGTGAGCAACGTCAAAAACCAAAGTTAATAAAAAAGAAAAAAAAAAATTAACTGAGAGCTATAAATACATATTTCTAAACTCATTGTTAAACAGAAACAACAAAGCTCTCATGCTCCAACTCACCCTCTGTGTCGTGCAGACCAAGCCTGGCCGCCCTGCTGCAACGCAGACTACAGAACTCATGCACATTGCCCGAACGAGGGTTGCGAGCACGGGGACGTGTACAGCCGGGGCGTACACACTCGCCAACCAGACTGACCGCCAGTGCTTGAGTCACCTCCGTCTCCTGCAACACCAGAACTTATGTTCAGCTGCCACGTAACCAACATGTTGTTAAATTAGACACAAGAATAAAAGTAGGAAAGTAAAATAATACTGTAAATAACATGTTGAACAAGGAGGGAGAGAAAATATCTAAAATGTTATTCAGAGTTACTTTATAAATTTATTACACATGAATTTTGATAAAAACTTATAGCTAGGTACTATAATTTCAGCCAAAAAATTCACTGTAATTTTCACTCAGGCATATTCATTTTTTCCCCCGAATGACACAAAACTTCCCCGGTCTCACCTCTTCGTCAGACTCGTACTGCGGCCAGTCGTAGAGGGCAGTGCCGTCTCTCACCCACCCCTTGGCCGGGTCCATCCCTCTCAGGGAAGCTGCCAGAGCCTGGGCCATCTGCTCCTGCAGTCAAAATTCAGAGCAAGTTCAGAGAGGACTCTTAAATGTTGAAACACCTTACATAACTGCAACAATTATTCCAGCTCTGTATATTTATTTGATTTATTGATAGTAATAAACACATTATTGGTTATGTATGCCTTTTAAATTCTTTCTAAACATACTAATACAAAAACAAAACAAAGTTTTTAAACTATTATTTAACTTACTTCAAATACCAGTAGCTTATGTACATAAAACTGTCAATGACAGATTAGATATTTAATCACAACCTACAGGTTCAATATCACCAACCTTTCGTATTGCTGGAGGCGTTTCAGGAGGCACGAGCCCCTTGTCCACGGCTCGAACAAACTCGTGTCTCTTCCGTCTTGCCAGGGCCGTGGTCTGCATGACGAGAGAGCGCGGGGTGCGCAGGTAGGGGCGAGCGACCATCTCAGAGAGCTTCTCCGTCACCTCCTCGAGCTCATTCTGAACACAAACAAGGAAATTAAGATCACAGCAGCCTGGATTATTTTTATATAAATTACAAGAATTGCAAATTAATATACAGGCTAAATGAGCAAACTATGTGTATATTAAAACATGAATTTGGAATTGAAATGAAGTTGTTATTCAAAGTAAAATAAATTAAATTGCAAGTAAAATGCAAGAAAAAAATAATGATAATAATTAAAGAGCTTATATATATGTAGGGTGTATCATACACAGTACAGTACAATATACAGTATTTTAAATAATTTACACTCACCGTCAGTAATAGCAGAAAATACAATATACTGTTTTGGTGTTCACTTATAATACATAAATACAATATACGTAATATTATGACAGTATGCTAAAAGCAGTATAAAAACAAAAATTGTATAGATTAATGTATTGGTACAGTATATACAGTATCAGAGCTTTAGATCAATAATGTACAGCATTTATTTATTTTTTTCTTGGATGCTAAATAAAATATTCTGAATAATAAAAAAAATCACAAGAAATAAATAAAAATACTCTACCTAAGTTACAAAAAGCAGCAACTAAAATACAAAGCAGTTTTCTGCTTTGTTACTTTCATGCTTAGTTTGCAAGGGTCATGTCTTACGATCATCACCTGCATGAACTCAAAGATGGTCTTGTTGTATCCGTTGTCCTCCAGGTAGTATCCGTAAACGTACGAGCCACACAAAACCCGACGGGCCTTCAACAGCTCTCGGACTCCCTCCTCCACAAACCTCGTACCCTTGTGAGCACTCTGCGCCCCACCATCTGCAAAACCAACACCTTCAAATAGTGCCATCGTCTGCAAACTATTATTGACATTCTCAATTAGCCATTATTAAGTAAAAGTGAGGGTGATCATTATATGAGGACTGATTCCATGACTTTTTCTTATCCATACAATTGTTTAAATTATTATATGAAATATAAAATACAATTAAAGAAGTTAGTTAGTTAGTTAGTTTTTTTTTTTTTTTTTTCCTCCTTTCACGGATACCATTACATTTAATTTTTGCAGAGATTAGAATTTGGCTACTCTTTAACTTCATTGGGACATAATCAACCAACAGAAAAAGAGCGATTCTGTGATGTCATCATCAAAATACAAACTTCAGTTAATCATTAGTTAGTAAAATAAATAGTAAATATGAACTGATAGAGAGAGGTGAAACAGAATATCTAGATCTCTTGTTGACAATTTAATGCCCTTTTAAAGAATACAATGATGGAAATCAAAGATAACTTATAAAATATCCAGTTTAACTTTCTCTACTCTATAACTTCTCACCTGACTTTGGTTGAGTGCGACACAGGGCAGCGGCCAACAGCTCCATCTTGTGGTGCACCGCCCCCAGCAGTGGAGCCTCCAGACGCTGAGAGTTCTCATGGTTCCTGAACCTCGTGTAGTAGTGCAGGAAACGAGTCAGCTCCTGCAGTTGCTGGCTGCGTTGAGCCGCCTCACTCATCAGAGCCCCCTGCTTCTCGTCCACGCGGCTCACAATCTCAAACCGGTTACATCGGAAATAACCTCCAGTTGCAGAGCTGTGCTTCTTCCAGCTCTCAAGACAAACCCAGCAGAAGTCAAACTTGCACTGTAACATAATCATGATATGCTTACAAAAGTGATTCATAACTACTCATGAAATAAATTGTATTATAATAAAATTATAATTATAATAATATAATATAATATTAATATAATATTAATATAATATAATATATAATAATATATATATATATTATATATATATATAAATATTATATATTATATATATATATATATATATATATATATATATATATATATATATATATATATATATATTATATATTATATATATAATATAATATTATACAATAATTATAATAATTATTATAATATTTATTATAATAAATTTTATTATAATTATAAAGTTATATCTTAGTCCAAATTCTTGTAGACTTTTTCTTAATTCCTAATATTAAAAGATAAGTTGATTTTGAAGAATGTTCAAACCTGACTAATTCATAATAACTAGAATGCACTAACTTTACAAACTATACATACTGGGGGACATTCACAAAGCACTTTAACCCCCACTTTAGCCCCGATTTTTAACCCTGGTGCTAAACATGGTACTAAACCAGGGGCTAACCATGTTAAGCTCATAGCTTAGCACCATGTTTAGCACCAGGGTTAAAAATCGGAGCTAAATTGGGGGTTAAAGAGCTTTGTGAATGTCCCCCACTGTATTATAAATTAATAATCCACTCATTATACAAGAATACAAGAACGTTTAGACAGTGGCATGTCATAATATAGATAAACGAAAGTGAAGTGTCTTTTATTTGAAAAAAAAAATAAATAAATAATAAAAAAATAAAATAAAATTGATGACTTTTTTGCAAGAATTTTTTTTTATATACAGTATGTACAGTATGTATATTTATTGTATTCTCTGTGACTTGTCTTCTAGGAAGATAAATAAATGATTTGATTTGAAAGGTGAGATTCCAATACATAGAGTCACTGACAACTATTAGGATGAGGTTATGGAGTACCAGAATATGTAGCTACTGTCATTATTTGATTTGACATTTTTGCAATGAGATGCATGAATGATTATTTAGGACTGTCTCACCTTTGAGCACTTCATGTGGTTGCAGCCCTCGTTCTTTTGGATGGGCGACTTGCAGCTGGGGCAAGGCTTGGAGTTGGTGACGAGCCACAGGCAGTTGGCCGCGTCCTCAGAGTCCGCACAAGAGCCTCGTAGCTCCTCGGGACGCACCTCTGCAATCCGACGTTGCCACTCTTGCCACTGAGCACACCTGTGGGCATTGTCACTATCAGTGGTGTGCAAGAAAGAAATATCAAGATGAATACAAAGATTTGAGTTATTGGCCGTTTTAAATAAATTTACTACACAACTTTAAAAAAACAAATAAATACTGTAGTTCCAACAATATTTATAAAATAAGACCATGGCTGCTAAGAGCTTGTTATTGGCAAGCTTGAATGCTAGAACTATTAGCAAATATGCTATAGTAAGCTAACATTGTAAAAATAATAATAAATAGAAATTTCCCTAAAGGAAATCTACATTACAAATACAGAAAAACCTAAAATATTAAAATTCACTCTCACAATAAAAATTGTGAAACAACATTGGTAATGTATCAAACATTTTTTTTCTCCATCTCTCATTGACCCAATCATGTGCTTGGACACAAAATAAAATTCTGACTTCACCAAAGTTTGCCAATTGATTTTTACTGACCCGCACGGAGCGTGTGCTTCTCCCAGACATTCCCAGCAGAAGAAATGTCCACTGCCGCAGTCGACGGCGTGCGAGGTGAGGGCGGGGCCCAGCTGGGAACACTCCAACTGCTCGGGCGGCAGACGAACAGCACGGCCACAGCCAGGCAGGGGGCACCACTTGATGCTGCGATTGGTCTCCACAAACGCCTGTAGACAATCATCATGACATTTTTCATACGTGTATACTGTATTTTAGTACTATTTACTGTTTTTTTAGAACAAATTATACCGGTTACATTCAAAGCTATTAAAAGAAGAAAAAAAAAAAATAATAACTATCTGCAACTGGTTAGTAACAAATTTCTTAGAATTTTGTAGAATTTGGAGAGTTCTGTACATTAAAATTAAAATTCTTACAACTAAAGTACACAAGAATTCTCTGGATTCTAGATGAAAGACAGTTTCATATTCATGTGCAAATTTAATTTTATTATGTATATATATTTTTTTTTACACATTTTAATTTTTTTAAATTTTTATCTTAATTTCATATGCTATTTCCATAGACTGGAATCTGTAAATCTCAATGCTTTAGGATTTGTAGAACAATGACGAATTCAGGAGCAAAGAAAGGGGGTAGAAGTGAGAGCACTAAAAACAAAAATTAACTGAGCCAACAACCTACTTGACCCTAAATTTCCAACATTGAATTGATTATAAAAATAAAAATCAACTGAAGATCAGTCAATTAGAAAACGCTTCTGCCTTCCATAGACATTAAGACACAGAAATTTTTAAAGTCTCACCTTGATATCGAACTGCAGGTACCTCCGTGCCATGTCAGGACTGACAAGCCTCTCAATCAGCTCGACCGGCACAAGAATGTGGCACGCAAAAGCCGGACAAAGAATGTGGTGGGCGTCACCCTCTTGAATCTTGACCGTGAGGTAGCGCTCCCAGCAGCTGGCACAGAAACGGTGCTCGCAGCTCATCAGTACCGGGGCGTCCCAGCACGCCAGCGCACCAGCACAGATCTCGCACTGCAACATCAGAGTCAGCCAGATTATTTAGTGAAAGACTTGAGAAACTTGCCAATAGAAGCAATAAGTGTTCTATGTTATTGAAATTTCCACTTTCCTATCCTTTAACATGCATTACTGCATACATATATAATTTAAGGAAGACAGAATGTACAGTACTGTAGTCTTCAATCAAATCTGTAAGACATCAACTTTAAAATTGTATTCTTCATGCTGTCCAAAGAACTCACATTAAGCTCCGGTTCTGGCACTGGTAGCTGGGCCCTCTGCCTGGGTGGTGAGGAGGCTTGCTGGGGGGCGGAGCTTGCTGCCGAGTGCTGCAGGGCAGAGGCGGGGGGCTGCACTCCGGCCAGCTGACAGCACAGCACCGGCTCCTTCATCCACTTCTCAAGCAGCGCCTCCCGAGACCACTCTGTAGAAAAACAAGCACAAGATTAGCTTCTTTCATGAAAAAAAAAATGTACTGATGAATAAAAAAGTATTATTTCCAACAGTAAAAAAAAAAGTCCTCTACTCTATCATACACAGTAATAACAATAATTTTGCAGGCTCTCCATTGATAAAATTTCAAGATACAGTAAAATGTTTGTAATTTGGCACTCACCATTGTCTCTAAGCAAAGCTTCTGCAGTGAAGAGAGGGATGTGCAGCATGTCAGCTGTCTCTACCAGCAGCTGATCTTTAGCCTCCTGAAGGTCCTGGGTACGTAGGCCGGAGTATACTTCCTCCTCCCCCTCCTCTCCCCCCAGCTCTGCCTCGTTGACGGTGTCGCTGCTGTCCGCCTGCTCACGAAGAATTTTTAAATAAATGAATAAATATATATATATACATAAATAAATAAATAAATAAATAAATAAATAAATAAATAAATAAATAAATAAATAAATAAATAAATAAATAAATAAATAAATAAATAAAAATTACAGTAACTAAAGAGAGACAAGAGGAGTCACTGTTAAAGTGACTCCTCTTGTCTCTCTTTAGTTACTGTAATTTTTATTTATTTATTTATTTATTTATTTATTTATTTATTTATTTATTTATTTATTTATTTATTAATATATTAATATATTAAATATATTATTTATCAACACATGACTTACGAAGACCATCTTGGTCTCGAGGAGCTGAGCGATGTCGTGGTGTCCGCTCTGCATGGCCAGGTCACACGGGGTCAGCTTGTCGTTGTTCTCCGCAAAGAGCGGTCCTCCTCCAGCCACCAGCAGCTCCACGCAGCGCTGCAGACCCGATTGAGCAGCACAGTGCAGTGCAGTGTTGCCTTTCTGGGAAACATAAGGAAAACTTTAACTCTGATAGAATGTGTATTTAAACATGGTATGGTTTTATGATGCTTTAACAAGTTACCTTTCATACATTTTTAGTTGTTGCTGTACTGTTTAATTTACTAGAGAATGTTTAGTTTTAGAAATATGATAGATTTAAGTGCAGTACTGAAAATATACAAATGCCTCATGGGCAGCACACTTGTATAACACAAACTGTGGTAAAAATGTCTCAAAATTTGAATGTCCTTGAATAGGAAAAATTACAAATTAAAAAAAAAAAAAAAATCATATTTATGGACACTGCATCGCTGCATACAATCCTTCGTACTGCCAGTTCAATAATAAGACCAACCTGGTCTTGAGACAGCTGGTCCACCCTCTCTCTGTCTCCCGAGGGTAGTTCCACACCTCGCCACTGCAGTAGCAGCACCACACAGGCTGCACGACGCTCTTGTGCAGAGAGTGACTTCTGCTGGGCCAGCTGGCATGCAACGTGTAGTGTTGATTCATTAGCTCCATTCTTCTTGTTGGGGTTTCCTCCCAGATCGTTGAGAAACGTCCTGACACAACATAATATAGCGTCACGTATAATGTGATTTTCTAACAAATAACCTCAATTGAAAATAAGACACAGCTAGTATTCCTGAATACAGTATACACAATTAAAATTAAGTTAAATGTGACTGCCAGTGGCATGAGGGGCTCAGCAATCAAGTTCGTTTATAAGCTATACACACAATGATCATATATGGTTATTAATTGTGAAATTAGAGAAGAAATAAACCTTTTTTGTAATGTTTTAATACCATAAATCGTTATATCACAGTAGATTTTGAACACCTTTCATCATGCTTACCTCAGTAAGTGTTTCATCCCATGTTTAGCTGCATAATGTAGTGCTGTGTTATGATGATGGTGATCTCCATAACTGAGGTTAGGGTCTAAATTTTTACGTAACTCCGGAGAGCTTTGGAACACCTGCCAAAACAAAATTTATTGTTAAAGTGAAACATAAAATGCATACAGAATGCATGCTCTGCATAAACATCAAAATACTGGGGGGTTATCATGTACGTAGTAAGTTCATTACTTGCCTGCATTGCTGCATATTCGTCACCATGTTGTAAATATTTTTTAAATTTTGATGAAGCGCTTCCCATAATAATGACACTTAAAATTTTACGCTACGACGGGTTTTCATAAAGCCTAAGTGTCAAGAATATAAAATTGAACTTTGACCTTTGAAATACCCTCCTAATAAATACGATTCTAATAAAAAATTACAGATATTTTTCAAATCAACATGCTGAATTGCAGGGTAGCAAATCATCTTGCTACCAAGACCTGAAAACATATAAAATTAATCAATTATTGGCTCACCAATATTTTTTGTCAAATGACAAAATTTTGTAAATACAGTAGCAATTTTTTTCTATAAAATTTCTTATAAATTTAAACTTATATTAAAAAGTCTAGAGACAAAGAAAAAAAAATGAAAAATGAAGGTTTATTTAGAATTTTTATGGGGCAATGTTGAAAACATTGGACAACCAAAGTGTCACTTGACATTTGGAGCAGCGACCCCCTGCTGAGAGCAACTCCTGATTTAGCTTAAATTTAATACAAGAACATTCGATACTTACGTAAATCTTCACAAAAACATTCATTGCTGCAAGGCACACAAAATTTACATCTCACGATTCGCAATTTTGTTAAAAACTATAAATGAAAATGAAATTTTACCTAATCAAATGTTTCACTGACAGCCATGAACAATTTTCTTTCCTTCGTAACTGTTCGGAAGTTACTTCGTACATTTCCGTAAAATGATCATGATTTATTTTTTTGATGATTTGTAAAATTTGTATGAATAAAATGCATAAGATTTGTGTGTAAATTATGTTTTATTTCCCCTAAAAAATTACAAGCTACTTAAAAAGTATGTATAAAAAGATAAATGAAATAAATTCAATGGAAATTTCAGTAAAAAGTGCATAGAGTTAATATTAAATAGAGAGGCTATCCGGTAGGTGGCGCTGTAGCCTCGCCGAGCGCGGTTCCACTAACTGACGTTTGAAACGGGCGTCTATGACGTCACTATAGGCACTAACAATGTTAAATTTGATCAGTCAATACTGCGCTGAATACAATGAATAGTAGCAAAATAAGCATAACAACAGGTTAATGGGAATTGTAATTGTAAGCAACATTTATTTGGTAGACGTTATATGAAAAACGAAGTTGAATAAAAATTATAAAAAAAATATCCCTAACTCTATTGGAATTTGACGCCTGTTGGTTGGTACAGCGAACAGCTGCTATAGCAGCAGCTGCATCACGTGATCACAGAGAGCGAATCAGGAGGCTATAAGAGCCAGGGCGTCTGTGTCGTCACACAGAAATGCAACTCTTGAAATTGACCAACGCACTATAACATTAGGAAGCTAGAAAGTCGCCCCCCCTTGAAAAAGTGGGCGTGGGTGCGCGGCTAGAAGGCCGTCCTTTTAAAGTGGGAGGCACAGCTGGGTTGATCAGCTTGGTAAATTCTAGATTTTGTCGATTTTGTGCAGTTCAGCCGGCGAGTAAAACTGAATATTTCTCGAACATATTAAAAGTTTTCTTGCAAAATCTAACCATAAAAAATCTCAAGAGAATCTTCATTATAATAAGCTCAATAGTTTTAACATTGTTAAACGTTCTGTTCCGACCTTTTATTATAAAAGACTGAAGACCCTCTGTCTGTGAGCGGTTTGTGATCGAGCTGACCATCAGTGTCAAGATTTGAGATTTATTTCTGCTTGAAACGTCAAACAGCTTTGACATGGAGTGCAACACAATTTTAAAAGAAAAGGTGGACGAATGGCTGGCTTGGGACAAGGTGAGAGATGAATGTGAATTAAAACCATCTCACTGCACTGTGCATGCAATATATATGCATATATGAGGGCATATATTAATAATATATGCTGCAAATTATTTTGACAGATGATCGAAGGAGGGAGATGTCATGAAAATTGGTTGAGTGAATTAAATATCAACCTTAATGTCACATTTATTTTTCTTTTTTCTAGAGTAGATTTTGAAGATTGTTAACTCTGTCCCCCTCCCCTTGAGACCCTTACCATATTAATTGACTTCAATATATATCACACGTTACTAAACAATACCATGTATTTTACAGAACGAGGCATCGCTGGCAGAGATATCTCGACTGCAGGCACAGGGGGATGAAGCAACCCTGTCGAAATTGCTACTGTCACGGATGGAATTTGGCACTGCAGGGCTGAGAGGCTGCATGGGACCTGGCTACTCTCAGATGAATGATCTCGTAATCATCCAGACAAGCCAGGGATTGGCTGCATACGTAAAGTCTTCGCAGGAGAAGGCACAAGAAATGGGAGTTGTGATTGGCTACGACGGCAGGCACAATAGCAAGAGGTATAACAGCATAAAATATTGGATGAGAGATTGGATTGTATCCTTCCTAATTTTCATTTTACTTAAATTTCAATAAATCTCATAGAGGGAAGTCCTATCCTTCAATCTTTAAGTTTAAGAAGCCGTTAAAGGCATACAGGCCTCAAATTACAAATCAGACAGTCACCAAGTGGGTTTAGAGTATATAATCAACATTTGCATCATTTTTTTCCACGCGTGATGCATCCGTGCGAAGTCGCAGTTCAAAGTAAGAAATTTAGTCCTTGATGACGTCACAACTCAATGCTAATCGGTGCTAGCTGTGAGTTGTGACGTCAGCAAGGACTTTCTTTACAGCGCGACTTCGCACAGACGCACCACGCGCAGGTAAAAATAATACGAATGTTGATTATAAACTTGAGCAACACATAATGTCTGTCTAATTTGTAATTTGAGGCCTGTATACCTTTAAGGGTGGATACTGATGAGAGGTGGTAACAGCGGCCATGTATGGACCAAAGTACCATTGGAAGATGACAGAGCACCTCCCCCCTCCCTTCCTGGATCCACCCTTAGTACTGAAGCAGAACCTTATTTTTCATATTTAAAATTAATGTACCATCAGGTACATAATGTCAACACATTTTTAAATTACAGATTTGCTGAGTTGACTGCTGCTGCATTCCTGAGTCAGGGCCTGCCCGTCTACTTGTACTCAGCAGTGTGCCCCACACCATTCGTTCCCTTCGCGGTGTCCCTGTTTGGCTGTGCTTGCGGGGTGATGGTGACGGCCTCCCACAACCCCAAGCAGGACAACGGTTACAAGGTGTACTGGCACAACGGGGCTCAGGTCAGTGAATTATTATCAACTTGTTGTAGCTTTCAGTTATTATTTATTACAATGTTATACTTGCTAATGCCTATAGTGCAGCAGTTTGATTGGGGTTAGCCTTCTACTAGAATCTTCTAGATGGTTCTATTTTATTTATTTATTTATTTGTTTGTTTATTTATTTATTTATTTATTTATTTATTTATTTATTTATTTATTTATTTATTTATTTATTCATTTATTCATTGATTGACATTAAAAGTCAAGAAACATAACACATACTGTACTGAATGCATTGCACTAAAATAATGTACATTACTGTGTAATGGAGTATTGACCTCCAAATTTTTTATTGCAGAAATAGATAGATGGTGCTAAGTTATGCTACAGTACTTCTATTTTTTTCAGATTTTTTAGAGTCCGGGAACTATTTTATTTTATTTTTTATTTTTTTAATATTTGACGCCTTTCTTAATAAAACGATAGGACCTAAAAGAGGTGTGGTTTCAAATCCGACCTCATCAAAACTTTTTAGCAATACTTACTGGGCTCTAAAAATCTGGGAAAAAAAATCAAAGTGGCACAACCTTGCACCCTCTATCCATTTTTGCAATAAAAAATTTTGAGGTCAATGCGTCTATTGCTACTGAAACTCTAGTTTGGTGTATTATTTTGGATCAGTTTGCTTTTTTAATATTTCATGATCAAACATTTGTTCATATTGTTAGTTTAAATTTTATGATAAGTTGTGTTGGGAATTGTTATTGACAATTGCCCTTGATTTGTTTGCAAGAGGTCAGAGGTCGAATAAGAGGTCGAATACAGCAACAAGGCCTTGAATCTTCCATGCTTCCTTGTTATGTACTGAATACTGATAATTAATGGTGAAATCTTTGTTTTTTAAAAAAAATATTACAGTATAAAGTTGCAAAAAATAACGACAATTTGAACAATGAACTAACTACTACATAGTAAAAGTGTTTTTTTTTTTACTTTTCTTAAGTTTTCTTTCTTTGCTAGTCACATATTCTTAGTTTGCTTAGTGTAAACTCGATAATTTCTCTTATATACACACTTAAATTTTTGTTGCATTAAAAAGAAAAAAATATGTTATGTAATTACTACCACCCATAGAAAGAAAATATTTAAAGTATTTAATTCATAATTTAAATTACTGTATCAGGTTTATTAGTACAACACTATCATCACAAAAAAGCACTGTCACATTACCTTTTTCATACCTTTTGTTTCCAGATCATCTCCCCGCACGACAAGAACATCCAGGCCAGCATCTTGTCCCACCTTGCCCCGGGTCCCAACGCTTGGCAGATCTCAGGCCTCAAGGTGCAGGACCCTCTGGCTCGGGTCATGGAGGAGTACTACTCCGTGATCCGTGCCGACGTCTTGGACCAGGCAGTCAACGCCAATGCCACCACCAAGATCACATACACCGCCATGCACGGAGTCGGACACCGATACATGGTTGAGGCCTTCAAGACAGCTGGTTTCAAGGTGGGTCAACCAAATTTATATTTGTTCTAGAATTGCATTTAAATATCAACTGCCTCCTTTCCTAATTACCTCTTCTCGTCTCTCATCGTAAGGGTTGTAGGGTACCTTAAGACCCTAGGGTGTATGTGCTCCATTCTTTCCTGCCTATAGGTTCTACTCCTGGAGTAGACAAATTAGATAAACAGAAAAGGTAGTACATAATAAAATACAATTATGTTTATATGTAGGAGAAGTCTATTCTTTGTGTACAGTACATAATATATGATTTTAGAGGGGGAGTGTCAACAATTTTGATATTGAAACTTTTTTTTTTTTTAAGTATATCACTGTATTTTCAAATAAATCCATAAAATAAAAATGTAAACAATTAACTATTTTTCCTCCTTTTTTAATGTACGCCATATCTTCAAATATCTTTGTTTTTAAATCCGTGATTAATTTATTGTTGCAGCCATTTGTGTCAGTAGTGGAACAACAGGAGCCAGACCCTGAATTCCCCACGGTGGTGTTTCCCAACCCTGAGGAGGGTAAGAGTGCCCTGGACCTGGCCCTTCGTACCGCTGACCGAGAAGGGTGCACCCTGATCCTCGCCAATGACCCTGATGCTGACAGGTTGGCCGCTGCGGAGAAAGGACCAGGGTGTGTAAGAGTTAACCAGACTCGAGATAATTCACACTGGAAAACAAATTATCCTGTTTTTGTAAGAAATATGCAGAATTCATTGATTATTATCATAACATTTTATACAGCATTATTATAATTTTGCATAACTAATAAAGTTGATGCTGTACTATGCAAACTTATGGTTCTCTTTTTTGTTTGAGAATCAGATATGTAATCACAATAATGAAATCCTTCTATTCTATATCACTAGTTACAAAATATTCATCCCCCAAATATTGTCCCAATATCTTTATTATTTTCTCCTAATGTTTTGTTATTTCAGGGGGGCGTGGCACGTGTTCTCTGGCAACGAGCTGGGTGCCTTGCTGGGGTGGTGGGTGCTGCACAGCTACCGTGTGAAGCACCCTGACACCGACCTTGGCACCCTCTACATGCTGGCCAGCACAGTCTCCTCCAAGCTGCTCAGGGCCATGGCCAAGAAGGAGGGCTTCAACTTTGTGGTGGGTACTATTTAGAATAGAAATTTGCTTTATTGCGGCGAGGTTTAGGCAAGCCTATTCTTACACCTAACCGCCAATCACCTCAGAATGAAATTCAGATAACCAAACAAAAATTGTGTAAGAATAAATAAGACTAATTAAAGTGTGAAATTTTTTGTGTAGTTTTCTAGCTTGCATTGTGAGGTGACAATTTATAGATCCATTTGTATGCTCATTTGGAAAGCAAGTATCTGATTTAACTAGAGATATGAGCTTACTGGAAAGCTGCTTATAACCATTTTAGAAAGTGTCTGTTTGTCAGTAAAACTGTGAGAAAAAAAAGAAAAAAAAATAAAAAGAGGTCTTTGAAATTCACGAACACAATACATATAGTCTTTCAAGTGAGAGGGAAATTTTTGGAAGTGATGTAAATTACGTAGTTCCTTTTTTATTTAGCCGGAAATCATGAAATTTACGTTTAATCCAGCAATTTCTAAGTCTTAAAAAAAAAACTGTATGTTTTTCTATTTTTGTGAGTCCTTTGGTTTACCATGGTTTCATTGCAGGAGACTCTGACTGGCTTCAAGTGGATGGGCAACAAGGCTTGTGAGCTGAGTGCAGAGGGAGGGACGGTCCTCTTTGCCTTTGAGGAGGCCATCGGCTTCATGTGCGGCACCGCGGTGCTGGACAAGGACGGAGTGTCTGCCGCAGTCCGTGCCGCAGAGCTGGTGGCTCACCTCGAGATCAAGGGTCTGACGCTGGCCCAGAAGCTGCAGGAGATTTACGCAGAGTGAGTCGATAGTTTCCGGATTCACGCTAGAAGAGTTTTGATTCATTTCAGTTTTAAAATATACAAGTAAACAGCTTTTATACAACAAGAAACTGAACAATATCTATACATACTGCAGTATTAGAAATCTGCTAGCACTGATTATATTCTTTTATAATTATACTAATTGAACTACTAAACTAAAAGTACAGTATCCACTTTATTTATTTTAGTAGCAAGAAGAGTTCATTTATTTTTTTTATATATATTTTTTTTTTTCAGATTTTTGTTTTATTGAGGGTTGGGGGGATTTTTAAACTGAAATTTTATATATTTTACTTTATAAAAAATGTCCATCAATAATGGTACTTGATTTGAAAGTCAAAGCCTAACAATAAGTATTGCTATTTGTTGATCCTATGCTTCACCTATTCATACCTTCAAAAAGTGTTGTTGTTCCTGCAGGTATGGCTACCACATGAGCCTCAATTCGTACTTCTTGTGCCATGAGCCCCCAGTCATCAAGAAAATGTTCGAGCGACTTCGCAACTTTAATGGTTCTCCAAACACAGTAAGTAAAATTCCCAGTGTTCATTTGTGAAGTTTGGAACACAATTCATTTTAATGTGATGAGTTCTTAAAATAAATAACAAACTTAAACAAGAAAGTTTTTACATTTTTGAAATGTTTCGCATCGTGGAGATGCTTCTTCAGTCACAAGAAGAAGTAGAAGGAGATTCTACTTCTTCTTGTGACTGAAGAAGCATCTCCACGATGCGAAACGTTTCAAAAATGTAAAAACTTTCGAGTGAACCTCTGTGACCGCAAGAATTTCCACCTGCTGTGACTCTTTCGATCGGTAAGGCCTTGCTGGTTATTCCTATCCTTTTCTTTTAATAAGATTATCACAACCTAAATGGTTTATTTTCCTTAATTTGAAAACTTAAACAAGAGAAATTGTATTTTTCATTCTTAATTATTACAATGATATTTGTACTAAATAGCTATGTGTGTGATGAAATATTTTAGAAATTTATATCTCAATTCAGGATGAATAGACAACCTACATGATTTTTTTTTATTACGTACATATTGTATTTGGACTTATGTTTTGTCAATTTTCTCCTTAAAATTAGATGCAAAATATTTTTGCCTCCAAACATGGAGAAAGAATTTAATCTGACTGTTACAGTGTTTTGCATCATAATTTCAATTAAGGTGCTATAGAGTTAAAAAAATCTGAAAAAAATTGACAATAACTTACGGTCCTATATAAAAATTTTGCAATAAAAAATATCATGCTGGTTATCTATTTAAAATTATACCTTACTAAACAGTTACAGTACCCCAGCAGCCTGCTTGACGGACGCTACCCAGTGACCAGCGTGCGAGACTTGACCACGGGCCACGACTCAATGCAGCCAGATGGGCATGCAGTGCTGCCTTGCTCCGCCTCCAGTCAGATGCTCACTCTGAGCTTCGAGAACGGCCTGGTGGCGACCTTGAGGACCAGCGGCACGGAGCCCAAGGTCAAATACTACACGGAGCTGTGTGCGGCACCGGGCAACAAGTGAGCAGTCATTGATTTAAACAAACTTGTAAACCTTCCAATTAATACCTGAACTGAGAAAAATATGAAAATAATCATATTGTGTGAGATTCACAAAAAAACATGTTCTGGTTTCTCACTAACCATGAACATTTGAATGTTACTTGTTTAGTCAGAAAACTGGTTATCTTTCTGGATAACTCCTTCGTAAAACACGCCCATTAAAATTATAACGTTATGTGCTATTCTTCTGTGTGACACAACTTTCTTGCTGCAGGGACCAGGAGGCCCTTCATGCCACGCTACAAGAGATGGTGGACGCTATCGTGAAGGAATGGTTTCAACCGGAACTCAACGGACTGCAAGCTCGCACCGGCTAGACGTAGCTTGCCAACACATGGAGGTGTTACTATGCTGATAAAAGGTTTCATTTCAATGCTTTGGTGAAGGACTAACTATTAAAAAAAAAAGCAGTATAAAATTTTAATTATAATTCTTTGTCCTAATTGTATTTTAAAGTCGGTTTAATATAACTAAGTTTCCAGTAAATCTTTTGTCTCAAATTGTTGTTAAAATACTGTAATAATTTTAATTCAACTATAGATTTTAAAGTAATCTAAATCATTAAATGGCATTGATTATAATATAATATATATTACGAAATAACTAGACAAATAATTTTAAATTGCATTTGAGGTTAAGATAATGTTCGCCAATATAAATGAACAAATGTCTAGAACTTTACTAATAGGTAAATGTCGCCAATATTTAACATCCATGTAAAATAATTTGAAGTTGTTTTGACTCGATGAGTACTTGAAGCAAATCAAGATTAAAGGAGACCGTCTTGTGCTTTACAAACAAAAATTATTTACATTTTCTGTTTTAAATTAAAAAAAAAAAAACAGAATTAATATATTAATAATAATGATATTCTTTAAAAAAAAAAAAAAAAAAACATGTTGCAGGTTAATTATCTGAGAAAATGTGAGTGCTGTATGTATCACGTTCCCTTGTTTAATTACTGTAATTTTAACAGAGGAACATATTATTACTCTTAGATTAAGGTGTAAACAAATTAGTTTGTTTATTATGTAACTCCAAAAAAAGTTTGTAGAAATTTAACTATTCTTATAGTTAATCATGCAAATGTCAAGAACTGAAGTTTTCTCTAAAGTTTTGAGGGTCTTTGAGTATAAATATATGCACGAAAAAAAAAAAAGTATTTATAGTAACTTAATAAATCTATCATAATCAAATTATCCTCACTGAATCACATTGTGTCAAAAATTTGAAAATTTCATAAGGGTTTCTTTAAATCAATTTTGTGTGCTAGATTTGACAGAATATTTTGAAGTTGTGCAGATTTCCCAGTTCCATAGATTCAGTGTGACTAAAAATATTATTTTTTTTACTCAAATTAACAACAATTCTAGCACTGAAAAGTCATGATTTGTGTTACTTGATATCTGGATATATGAATTGATTTATTATCTTTAAGTATTATAAATGTTTTTTTAATGTTACGAGTTATTGTTTTGTGGTTGATTCATGCATTATATTTTTTATTATTATTTTAATATGGAACTGGATTTCATTTAATAAGTGTTTTGTATATGTATTCAAATTATTAATAAATAATATTTTACTCTGAACAGAAATTATGTAAAGCACATATTAATAACATTGTTAAATTCATTTACAATATTGTTCCATGCTGATTAAAATCTCCTGAAAGGAGAACACACAATTTGGTATTCCACAAATATGATTATGAAATTAATTTTTCTCTAAAACAAAATATCTAGTACTGTAGGTGCTAAATTTCAATATACATCATTGCGTATTTTATGGAAACACATTGATAGTGAATTAAAAATGGTGTTTGTGTATGCATTTTACTATAGTTTTTATGCTTGTTTTTAGAATCTGATTTGTATTATATTTGTTTTGGGGTTGTACAAGGGCTGAATTTACAGCTTTCATGCTGCTGCTAGTGCTGCTGCGACCTAGCAATCTGATTGGTTCGAGTGTGCATGTCTTCTGCCAATCCTTCTATATCTTGCTGAAGGTTAAGGGAATGACGTGCACCTTCAATAGCTTGTTTGTTAAGAGCTTGTATTTTCATCCTTTCTGCCATTTTAGTTTTATTTGTTAAAGATATTATCATTGTTTATTTTATGTAGGCCTAATAATTTCTTGTCATTCCATCTGAATCATTCAGTTGTGATAATTAAGTTCAAACGTCATGCAAAGACTAGAAAATAGATTTAAATCTATTAATTTTTATATATATAAAAAAAAAAAAAAAATATTGTCACCTCAAAATATACGTGTCTGTTATACATCAATTTTTTAACACAAATAACACAATAACCTTATGCCACATGTACTTAAAGGTTATATTTGCATCTAAATGTCATGGGGGACATACATGACCAAAAATGTGTCAATTGCCCCAAAATACCAATCAATCATAAATTTTATGGTTACGTTATATTCTGAGGCAGCAATTTTTCAATAGTATCAAATTAATATTTTAATTTAAAAACAAATGTACAAAATATTTGTTCTTTATAATTTTATTATAATGTTGATTTTAATTATCAAATGCCTACTATTTTTATGTTTTATGTGTTCATTGTTGTGTTCTGATTATTGTGCCATAACAATACTCAGGGATTGTCCTGTGTCAAAGTCATGCCTTATAATGTCAACAATCACGTGTTGTCAGGATAGAGATGGGAGGGGCCTCTCGCTTGTCAGAGAAATGGTCGCAGTCTCTCATTATCACATTGACGTGTTTTATTAATTAACAGCTGACAAATGCTACTGCACTGTATACTGTATACATTTAACAACTAATGTAATAGGTGTTGGTGTCAATAGATCAATAAAATAATGTAAAAATATTTTAATTTGTGTTATTTTAGTCAAAAGCGATCTTTTAATTTATACGAATTTGTATTATTAAATTAGGAAAATTCAAGCAGATTTATCTATTTTTATAGTAATAATATAATATTTAATCACTAATGTATACTATCATTACATGCCTAAAAAAATATTGCAGAAATGAATAGAGTGCACCAAATTATGTTACTCTGAATTTTTATTGATTTTTAGAACTCAAGAAGTATTGCTAGTATAGTTATTCAAAGTTCATAGTCCTATCCTTAATAAGATTTGACGCCTCTCTTTTTTGCTTTATTATTATTTTTTTTTTAAATATTATAGTTTATGGACTCTAAAAGATCTGAAAAAAAAAAAAATAGAGTAACACAATTTGGTACCCTCTTTTCATTTCTGAAGAAAAATAATAATAAAAAAAAAAAAAAAAAAATCATGCAGGTTGCGACATTTTTTTTTAACAACATTTGCACGCGATTTAAAAGGAAGGTTGCATACATTGTAGGATCGAGCATGCAGGGTTTCATTAATAAGGTAAATAAATCATTTAATCTTCCTTTGCGAGTCGAAAATTTATAAATATCAAATTAATGATTGCAATTAAGGTGGATCGACACATGCAGTCAAATATAGCTATATTTTACTTGTTATTCAATCATTTATTAATATTTAGATTTTAATCATAATTAATTTTAATATCCGAGTAACGTAATATTTTAATTATGATAATAAAATATATTAAATTACGAAGTTATAATCTATGTAAGTGCACTATATTATAGACACTATAAATTCAAATCATGATTAATAATAATAACGTAGCTATTTATAAAAGTATTATATCATATAGAATTAAGTTTTCTTATATGTCACACAACGCGTACGTGTATCGATTACATATCGTGCTATATATTGAATTCTATTGAAAGTATTGAACCTCACCATATATAATATATATATATGTACACCCTTTTTGACACTGATGAAATACACAATATACTAGCTAATCTAGCTATATCAATTGTGTTATAGCCTGACAAATTTCATTAATTTATTAGTTTTGTTGAAATAATATAATATATAAATTGTATATCGATCATCATTCCATTAAAATATCATCACTTTACACTTAATTGCCAATATTATACTCACTTTGTGAGACTAGAAAATTTAATTCTCCAGTAGGTGTTAGAGGATGACTGGCAACGCGTACTTGCTAGATTTGCGGCCTCTTGGTGTCTTGATGCGAGCTCTTGGTTGGCTAGCCTGCTCTCGGGAGGTCACCCCTGCAGGTCTAGTAACCCTGAAACTGCGCAGGGTGTCTTGGCTCTCTCTTTATTGTGTCACCCTCGTGTCCGCGCAGCTGGGGTTTGCCTTCTGGCTCCTGCACCAAGGAATGAAGGTCAGTGACCCCTCTAGTAGTTTGGAAGCTTCTGTGGGGAGAAAGGGGAGGAGCGCCGTCCCCAAGATCCACTCTTGCGTAGAGACCACAAGAAGATTTTTGCACTCTTCAAAAATCGAGAGAGACTCGTATTTTTTTTCTTTTGTTGCATGCAGCACCTGCTTAATATAATATATATAAATATACGTATATATATTTATAGTTGTACATATTATATATAATTATTTTGAACATTATATATTATATAGAAAGACAAATTTAATAATGCTCTCTGTCATATTTGAATTCTCGGGTCTCTTGAGATGTCCACCTCATTTAACAAGCATATATAATGTGAGTTATTAATTTTGTTTAACTAGCAATGTATACATGCAACATATATTGCTGCATGAATTTTTTTTACTTCTCAAACATATTTGAATAGATCGAGGATCTCGAGCTATATATGTGTTGTAAAATTTTTGAACCCTCTCTAATAAATACCCATAAAATCGTGCCGCAATACACTGTGACGTCATAGTCAAGCAAATATTTAACATGCAAACATATAGGGCAAGTCATCACTGTTACGTCACAGCATTTACAGCACGATTCTTAAAATTCTGGAAATGTCATTTGAGGGGATCAAAAAAATTTAAGGAAAATTAACAATGCATACAATACTCGAGGTCCTAGCTATAAGCTCTATCCGCATATTAAAAAATATGAAAAATATGTATATATTAACTTAATATGGGAAATATATATGATCGAATTAATATATAATATGTGTATAGTCCTCGCTTACTTTAAGTTTTAAATACAGGTGCAGTCCTCATTAACACACTCTTTTTTTTTTTTTTTTTTTTTTTTTCAGCTGGCGAAGGAGCAATCTAGCGACATGCTGATTTTCTCCTACTTTTTCGTGATCGGCAGTTTCGTTCCACACTTGCTGCCATTTTTCGTGCTGCTGCAACAGCGAAACCAGCGCGAGTTCTGCACCAACTGGGCAATTTTCCAGGTGTTGTTGACTATATATATTCTCAACTTAATTAATTAATATCAAAATATTTTACTACTGAAATTTAAGCTTTCTTTAAACTTAAAATTTCTATAGATTTTTAGTTAATAAAATAGCTACAGTAGTTCTAAACCAGATTCAGATTCAGAATAGGTTTTATTCAAATTCACATAATACAAATACAGAGTTATAGAACCGTCCGAGTACATCTTGCCTTGCGTTTAGGCAATATGTGCGGCATCCAAATGGAGCGTGTTGCATATATAGCAGGGGAGATGACGTCATTTTGCTGAACAAGTTGCCTAGCCTCAAGGCGAGATGAACATCTGGCGGATCTGAGTGATTTTAAAAAAATTGTTATATTCGGTCGAGCTTTGCTAGTTGCTACAAGCTAAGAAGCACGCGTACACGCTCAAATGATCTCAGAGAAGGTTTTCAGTGTCATTTATTGATGCTTTATGAGGTCAACACTATAAAATCCAAATTTAATTTAGTATAATTTTTATAAATTATTTCATATATCGATATCAATATAAAAAAGGAATACTTTCTATCTCTGCAGACGGAGTTCGAAAAGGTGGCTCCATCTGGCAGAAGACTGACTCTCGGGCTGGGTCGCCGAGCCTCTGTCATCTCCGTCCTCACCGTTGTGTTCATGCTGGTCATGCCGGTGGCCCGCTACTTCATGCTGCAGAGGACGCTACATTTCGATGACGTGCTGCGTGTCTTGGGGATAGTCAACGAGGTTCTGCTCTTCTCGTGGTGGAATTTCTCGTGCCGGACCTTGAGAATTGGTTGCAGTTTGTTGCTCAAGGAGTACATGGTACGGTGTTTTGCTCCTTTTTATAAAGAAAAACCATCAGGGGGGTCTTCAAATAACACAAATTACAACAATCCTAAAATTAAGACAGTCTTAGCGTATTCTTTATTGTTGTGCTAAGACAGTCTTAGGCTATTAAGTTTAGGTTAAGTGGTGTTATTTGAAGATCCCCCAGAGGCCTAAAATTGTTCAAAAAAACTTTTTTAAGTCCCATCCTTTTATTAAAAAAAGATGATACTCCCTCTAAATTTTAATTTTTTTCAAAAATATTTACCATACTCTACAAAATCTGAAAAAAAAATCAGTCGAGTGACATAATTTTTTTACCCTCTATTCATTTCTGCAATAAAAAATTTTAAGGCCATTTAAAAAACATTATTTTTAGTTACTGGCTAATAAAATGGAAATATTAATTTGGTCTACATATTGATGAGAACCTGTCTCCCCCACAGCTACTGTACGAGTACAACAAGAGCGACCATTCCCACCCTCGGCTCGACTCCTCGATGCTCTCGTTCCGATCGCTCTGGCTCCAACTTGCAGTACTGACCCGGAACTCAGCGGACTCGCTCTCACTGGCGCAAGGTACTTTGATCCTCTACAACTTCTCACGCCTGCTGTTCACCACTTACACGATGTGCTCCATCTTCGACCCTGCCATTCTGAGCCTCATGGGCTCAGGTTTCCTCCTCAGCTTGACCGCAGTGAGCTTCATGTGCAAGGCCTCACACGATACTCAAGATGGGGTGCGTGTTATAATAATTTGTTAATATTAAACCAGCAATGTAATATTTAAATTTTAAGGGGCATTCACAAAGCATTAAGGCCACAATTAAGGCTCAATAATTTAAGACCAGAAATTTTGGGTCTAAAAAACACGTCTAAAATCAAGCTTTAAAATATCGAGCCTGAAATGTGGCCTTAAGACTTTGTGAATGCCCCTTTATTCTTAACGAAAGTTAAATAATTTCTTAAAACATGTTTATTACTGCCTTGAATATATAATTTGTGTATATCAGGGATTTTTTTGGCTATTATTACAGGAAGGAAAATATAATAAATAAATTATAAGAAAATTTCACAGTACTTTGAATTAATACAATTTTATCTTCAAGATAATTAAACAAATTGTTTTCAAATTTAGATACGGAGGGACTTGCAGGACGCGCTTCAAATTACGAAGAAAATGAATTGCACTACTGAGCATACGCGACAAATGGTAATTTATTATTTGTATACCCTTACTTAGTTTTTGGGAGTTGTACTGTACCTGAGGCATACAATATATACAATGAAGCATGAAACTTTAAATTTCATTGTATGGTTTGCTCTTAGTTAATATTAACAATCAATATCCCTCGTTAAAAATCTAATTTACAGATTAATCTTTGAAGTTGCATTCTAGGACAACGAATTTGAAAATTTTCGATGGCCCACATGCTTGGCCCTTTAACTACGCGTAATACTATAAATTTTTCCTTTTTTCACCTTATAATAAGAACTTTATTCAGTATAATTTAATGGGCTAATTAAACCTTATTTACACAAATTTTCGAGCTTTTAAGTATAATCAAATCAAACCCACTTAGCTTAAGAATTATAGTTGAATATCTGTAATACAAGCATATAACAAAAATAATGAATTTTTGTCACTTATAATGACGTCACGATTCAAATAAGTTCCCTCTCGATCCAGATGGTGGACTTTCTGTTGCTGATGTTACGACAGAGCCCCGCGATAAGCCTCACTTTCAACGGCTACATCACCGTGGGACGCAGTCTGCTCACCAGGGTATACTCATTGTTTTATTTTTTAATTGTTAAGGTAGAGATAACGCCGATCAGCTGTTTGACTTGGTTCTCTTTGATTAACATGTAAACCTTAGCAAATTCACTTTTTTTTTTGCCTAAAAGTCATAGAAAAAGTTTCAAAACAATTTAACGAGACGATTTTTTTTTATTTATTTAATTTTTAAAATTTCAGCATAGGGCTTTCCTATGGAAAAAGACAAACTAAAAACTTTATTAAAAAAAAAATCGGCTTGTTAAATTGTTTTGCAACTTTTTCTGTGGCTTCTAGGCATTAATATCTCCCTTTCAAAAAAATTGTGAATTTGCTAAGGTTTACATGTTAATCAAAGGTAACTACGTCGAACAGCTGATCGGGGTTTTATCTCTACCTTAATTATTTATTATTTTATTTAATTATATTTTAATTAATATTGATACAAAAAAATCTTTGTGTTGATAAATTAAGTACTTAAAACAAAAAGAAATAAGCTGCATTTAAAGTATACTTCTTTGTTTAATTAATACATATTATTGAAATGTGAAAAATAGCAAATAAAAAAAATTGTTAACTAATAAAAACAAGACAAAAATAATTAGTTCCCCTACATATATGTTTGTATCAAATTTTGAATGTTTCACCAAATATGCATCTCCATAAAATAATAATAAATGGACAACATGCATGACAAAATTTTATTGCAGAAATGAATAGAGAGTATCAAATTATGCTACTCTGAATTTTTTCAGATTTTTTGAGACCTAAAACTATTTTTAAATAATTATTGAAAGTGCGGACACGCCCCCTGGAGGCGTCAATAGGCGTCCAGTCTCTATACTTTTTATTAAGGATTCAGGGGAGCCAACTTAAATCACAGAACTTAAAATAATTCTTTAAAAACAGTTCCGGGACTCAAAATAATCTAAAAAAAATTCAGGGTAGAATAATTTGGTACCCTCTATTCATTTCTGCAATAAAATTTTTTCATACAGTATGTTGTCCATTCTCATATATAACATAGAATTCGCTAAAACTGTTTCACCGAAAATTACCAACTCCCTATGGCCTGCAGGTGTTAACGACGCTCGCCACGACCCTGGTGGTGGTTTTGCAACTGCAAATCAACCAGAAGAGCCTCAGCTTTGACGAGTTCCTCACCTTTACCGGGCAGTTCTACGTCGCATCATAACTAAGTCACGTGCTTAAAGGCATACAGGCCTCAAAATACAAATTAGACAGGCACCAAGTGGGTTTAGAGTATATAATCAACATTCGCATCATTTTTTTCCACGCGTGATGCATCCGTGCGAAGTCGCAGTTCAAAGTAAGAAATTTAGTCCTTGATGACGTCACGAAGTCCTTGATGACGTCACAACTCAATGCTAATCAGTGCTAGCTGTGAGTTGTGACGTCAGCAATTAAGGACTTTCTTTACAGCGCGACTTCGCACAGACGCACCGCGCGCAGGTAAAAATAATACGAATGTTGATTATAAACTTGAGCAACACTTAATGTCTGTCTAATTTGTAATTTGAGGCCTGTATACCTTTAAGGATAGTAGGGAGCAGAGGATGGTTTACTCTGAAGTCAGTCGTTCATCTCAGTGACGTCATCACGTCGGGTTTTAGGAGCGCATTTGATTGTCAGCTACTCGAATCTAAACTGTAGTAGAAAAAGTTTCATCAATCAATATGAACGCTCTGGTATTGTTAGTATTGACACTGATGGAGAGGCTGCTGGCTTAGTTCGAGAAATATCCCGAAGATTAGCGGAAATAGTCGAGGATAGTTCTTCTTGAATTTGCCATTTCAAACCATCCTTCATATTTCTATTATCCTTGGGAAAAATTGCAATGAATCTAATAAGTCTCATTTGTAAATCATGCAGTTCAAAAATGCAGAGTTGTTTGTTTGTTTTAATTTTAAGACAAATTAACAAACAGCTCTATATATTATTTTATTATATTTCGTTAATGAAATTTAATATTCAATCTAAGTTAATATAGCTTGAGTATATATATATAAATATATAATTATATATATATATATATATATATATATATATATATATATATATATATATATATATATATATATATATTTATACACAGTGTATTATATGGAATAAAGATAAAAAATTGCATCATATTCACTTTTAGGTATTTAATTGGTATTTTTACAAACATTATAATCATTTAATCACATAGTTGTGTAAAAAAATATATATAATTCAATAAATTTATTAACATTATTATTTATACGTCTTTTTTTGTTTTTTCAATCGATTTCATCAATTAAAAAACGTTTTAGATAGTATTTTACTTAATACCATCAAACATAAAATTAAAATTATCTTTACAATCCCTAAATTTCTTCTAGAACTATTCAAAGTTATCAAATTTGGTTCATTATTTTCAAAATTCAAATCAAGAGGTGGATCAAATTCTGCAAATTGGTTAGATCTATCATTAAAAGTATTTTCATGCATGTCAACAATAAATACGGTTCTATCTTGATCCAATTCGTTCAAATTGTACTCGACATGATTGCTGCTCTGCGCACTATCTTCGTCAGGCTGCAGCACCAAGTTCACCTCACTATGGTCCGACGTGGAGTCTACTTTGGACTTTTGTTCTTTGGTATTCGAGCTTGGGGTGTCTTGGGCAATGTTCAAACTTTCTTCTAACGTAAATACGATATCTAAGTTTTCAATTATACTTACAATTGGATCAAAATTATAGTCAATCACTAAATCCATTTTAAATGTGTGTGTTTTTTCTATTCTATTGATTGATGTTGAGTTCTAAAATAAAAAAAATCAAAGTTTTTTAGTAATTATTTAATATTTCATGGATAAAATCATAGTAAAGAATCCACATAACAATTTGTTGACCATCGTGCTTTAAGTTTAAGAATAATATTGAAATTCAATTAAAGTAGAGTACGAAATTCTTAAAATGTTTAACTATATTCAAATTTTATTTAAATCGTCGGCGTATAATAAATCGACTCTGATCTCGTGTCATATTTGGGTAATATTAAAATAATTAAGTTGCAGTGCATGAGAACAAATCACTTGATTTCAATAATAAGCGATTAAATTGACACCCGATTGCAGAAATGTTAATTATATTTAAGGGTAAGATAACACGAACAATCTATTGTTGTAGTCCCATTTGATTAACATGTAAACCTTTGCAACTTCTCATAATGATTCTGATTTTTTTTTTTTTGAGATAGACAGTTCTTGGCATTAAAAAAATATAGAGAAAATTTCAAAACAATCGGACAATCCAATTTTTTTAAATTAATTTTTTAGTTTCGGTCTCCATGGGAAAGCCCTATATACTGAAAATTTAAAAAATTCATTTAAAAAAAATTGGATCGTCTGATTGTTTTGAAATTTTTTCCATATTTTTTTGGTGCCAAGAACTGTCTCTCAAAAAAAATTCAGAATCATTATGAGGTTGCTAAGGTTTACATGTTAATCAAATGGGACTACAACAATCGATTGTTCGTGTTATCTTACCCTTAATTAACTGATAAATAGGTTAAGCATTTACTTATTACTATTATTATTATTATTTATAGATAGCATATCTGATATCATGCAGGAGTTATTTTGTTCTTTTCACTATTCATATATCCTAAATATATATGAAACTATGCACAACCATGCAGAATATAAAATTATGGGCGTATTATTTCTAATAAACTAAATTTTTAATTATTACCTCTCAACATTTAAAATTAACATTTATAGTGAATGTCAATAAAATTTTCTGTTCAAAATTCAAAATACATTTTACGACAAATTAAAATATGCTTACGTTTTTCAGAATGTAAATTTTGAGTCAATTAAATTTTTCAGTTTACTTGAAGAATTCTTGCATTAAATAAAGTTGCATGTGTTTTGAAATTTTGTATTTGTCTTTTGATGATTTATTTTTCCTTAGAAAAATATCATAATAATAGTATGATTTAATAAATTATGATTTATTGTTGAAGAGCGCATGTGTGGAACTAAAACCACATGACCATGTGGTAACCCAGTCAGCCGTCTTACATTAATATATATACTGACGAGACGAGGAAATGTCATAAAAATACTCAGTATTTTCATAACAAAACAAACTGTGTTCTAATATCGAGTTGTTGTCAGTAAAAATAATAATATTTTGTAAATTGTTACATATTTTTGTCATCAGAAAGAGACAAATTATTTTTTCTGTTGTGCATTATATATTTTTATATTAATTGAGTGGTTGTTCACTTTGTGTATGGGCATTTGCCTTTTTCAGCCACCAATTGGGTTATTTTTGTTTCCTCACAAATATGTAATTTTTTGACCCAATAAACAATTATTATTATTATTATTAATTGAGATGTCATTAATTGACAATTATTTTGTTAAAAGGGTCATATAATTAACTCCAATAATTACAATTATAATTATGGAATGAAACTTATAATACGAGACAAAGTCTTACTTACAATTAGTAACAATAAATACAAAATTGATATTCTTATTGAATGAAAATTTACTATGTAGTACGCTGTTATTTTTTTATATAAATACAACAATATTTGATTAATTTTTGTTTACAATAATATTATTTGATTTACTTTTCACGAGATAATGTTTGTTGAGACATGACACGTCACAGCGCATCATTCTGGTCCATCAGAATATATGTCAGTTTCAATTACATAGTAACAGCTATTGAGATTCCGATCAATTTATCTTGATCATGTTTCCAAAGAATACGATCTCGTAAAGTATCTCAATGTAATTGAAATGTATATTATAATATTTAGCATTATTTATTTAGGATATTATTCTTTATTACATTACATTATATATTATTGTTAAAATAAAGAGAGTGTGCATGGTAAGTAAACATATTAATTAATTTAATTTGAATTTTTATATATGCTTATATGAATTTGTGTATAATTTTATTGGTAAATCTAAATCATAAAGTATTAAAATTAAATTTTATTGCCACGCATGAAAAAAAAACAACGTTCAATTTTTAAAGAACCTCCCTTAAACGCAACTTTAATATATTTTAAGGTGTACTTGATTTAGAAGAGAGAAAAAAGAAAAAAAGTAAAATGCCCATATTAAGTTATTTTCATTGTTTTTATTGTTAAAGTTTCATTTACTAAGATGTCTTTGCCAATTTTCACAAGTCGGCGCCCCCAAAACTGAAAATGTCTTGGATGTCGAGGCTTTTGCTGGGGATGTTAAATTGCTGAAGCACCACCAGGTTCGTCAACAGTGCCCCCACCAGCTGCAACAATAATTAACATTAGCAATGAAGGTGACAACAATGAAACCTGCTGCATCACACTGTTTGAAATCCCTATATTATGTGTTTGAAATATATAAAATAAGCAATATTTCGATGGCATAAATTAAATATTACAATATATTACACTGTACATTTCAAAAGGATTATAAATTAAATCCTGAGCCATTATTTCCTCTCAGGTTTGCCAAATTCCATCTACACATTGTCGTTGATTGCCTCTGCGACTGTAAATTAAACAGGCATATTTTATGCATAATTATTAACACTACATAAAAGTGAATGTAAAATATAATTTCTGTATAAAATTATAGTGATCTTGGTTCCCATTAATAAAGTAAATACATTTAAATTTCATATTTGAATATAGAGCTAGGGATCAAATTATTTTCACTTTTCACTTTTAAAGTTTAGATTCTTATCTAGTTCTAGTTAGTACCATGCACACAATGGACAACATACATGAATTTTTTTTATTGCTTTTTATTGCAGAAATTAATAGATGGTACCAAATTATGCTACTCTGAATTTTTTCAGATTTTTTTGAGACCCAGAACTATTTTTAAATAATTATTGAAAGTGCGGCCACGCCCCCTGGAGGCGTCAATAGGCGTCTAGCCTATATCCTTTTTATTAAGGCTGCAGGGGTGCCAACTGAAATCGCAAGACTTTCAATAATTATTTAAAAATAGTTCCGGGTCTCAAAAAAATCTGAAAAAATCCAGAGTAGCATAATTTGGTACCTTCTATTCATTTCTGCAATAAAATTTTTTCATGTGTGTTGTCCATTAATTATATAATTAATCTCACCGTAGTCATGAGTCCTCGGCCTACAGTGACATAGCCATCAAAACTGACCTCTGGTGACCTTTGACCCAGATATGTTAAGAAGCTCAGCATCTGCAGAAACAATACAAAATTATTAAAATTATCAATTATTGATTAAAATAATGTTTTCAAGTTAATCAATATTAAAACTCATCTGTGTAAGGAGAAATAAACAAATTATGCATATGATTAATCTATATATAATTTAATATATTATATTGTTTATATTGATTTTTGTTGAGGTCTCCAAAAAAGTAAAAATTAAAAGTAGCTTTTAAGTAATTATATAATATCACATGTCACATGTAATCTGCTTATAAGGCTTATATTCTCGTGAATGTTATTGTTGTTATAATATTATTAAATTATTATAAAACAAATGTAATTCAACTTGAGCTGACCATCAAGGATTCCCTTGAAAACTTTAAAAAGCAAGAATTTGTAATATTAAACCTCCACAAACTTAACTATTGATATTTTTTATAAAGGGACAATTCAAAATTTTTTTTTTACTGCACTGTATTATTATTGCAGAATTTTAAGTAATAATGTCGTGGATTAAATGGTTGATAGTTAATACCGATAAAAAATATGTATTACAAGTACTTTTAATTTGATAATCTTTTCATGAGTTTGCGATGACTTTTTAACTTCATTCATAAATACGTATGAGATTTGTATTTAATTACTGCTATTATATTCAATAATTTATGTTTAATAATCAATCCAGGTTCTTATATAGTTTCTGATAATTTATAAAAATTCAGTTTCAAAAATATCAATTCAAAATTTCACGTCCATAAGGACTTTCAAAATTAAAATTACGTTTTTACATTTAATTATTTGTAAAATACATATTTTTTTAATTAACAAATTTTACCTCTCGCTTTGTTTCGTTGGATAGCTGAAGAAGTTTTGTAGTTTTGATTGCTTCTAACGTGTCGCGGTAAACCTACAAATGAAAATAAAATGAAAATATTACAAACAATATTATATCAGAATGGATATACTGCTTGATTTTTGTGTGTAAGCAAGGATCCAGGGGGGATTTAACAAGGGCAATATATGCATTTTCCCCAACTCAAATTTTTTATTCCTTTTTTGGCATTGGCTTTATGGAGAGAACATTTCTCCTCCTGAAATTTGGTTCTGGATCCGCGCCTCTGTGCATTTAATTCATTATATCAAAATTTCAGCATATTCAGTATTTAAGCATATATATTAAATAATTTGCGTTAATGTGAGCTGTAATACCATTCTATTAATTGTATTCGTGCTTCTGTTTAAGTTGAAGGGTTTAAATTTGTTCGTGCTTATTTTTGATTGTTTTGTTTTTATCTTTTGTTAATGTTATTAATGTATTGTTATTTTTAATAAATATAGGTAATTTTGTTTGAGCTTACTATACGTGTTGAATAATTGTATGTAACTCAGTTCCAACCGATAGGGCTTTATTTAGGGCCTTGGTTGGACTGTATTTGTACACAATTTAATAATAAAAAACTTTAAAAAAAATTCAGTATATACTCTTTTTTTTAATTTGAATACTTTAACACCCTTAAATTCATGCTGCAAAACTATGTGACATCATAGTTATTTAAAGTTTTAATATGCAAGCACCAAATGAAGTCATTTATTACCTCACAGGACCTTATTTCATTTCGATCTCAAGGGTATTAAGTTTAAAAAAAAAATGTAAAAGAATTGACGGTTCATAAATCTACAAAAATTTCATACACATGCATGTTATCTATTAGAGTAATTTGACTTTTGAACTATGTGCTTACATTTTCCGAGGTTTCATAAGCAAAATAGCAAGCTTGAAAAATGACCGCGGTGCAGAGGAGATTCCAGCAGATGAAGAAGATGACTGTGTTGATGTTGGACACTCCCAGCAGCTCGTACGCCAAGTAGATGCAGCAGGTGAACATGGTGAAGATGAGGTTACCCTGCGCCAGTGCCAGGGCGTCTCCGGAGACTAGCACCAGATGGCGCAGCTGCAGCCACAGTGGCCGCGAAGAGAGCACCAGCATGTCGCATGACCTCTCCAAGTGCAGCATCTGAGAGGGTGTTGTTTTGAGAAACTCGTCATGTACCATTGATACAAAAAAAGCATATCGATTTGTATGAAAAAAAGATGCAAAAAAAAAAAAAAATACAAATTTTATTAAAAATTTTAAGCGTGTTTATATTGTTGAAAATGGTAAATTAATTTTAACGTTTGATTTTTAATGCATTATAGATTTTTGGAAAAAAAATATCTACTCTCTCTCTCCCCCTCACCTGGTATTTGCTGAGCAGCAGATGAGATGCGAAGCGGACAGACCTCTGAGTTAAAACCCACCAACCCGCGGCTATCGACACGTTTGACGCGCTGAATGAGAGGTAAAAGTCGAACAGTAGAGACGAACTCGCGCCCACGATCATCGGCTTGATCACCATGACCCCAAAGAGAGGACTTATTGTTGCCGCGATTGCAATCCAAGACGAAATTCGTGTACCGGATTTTGATTTTACTTTCTTCTTTGAGAGTTTTCGTATGCTTCTCTGTAAAAATAAATTGTATCAAAGCGATTGAGTACTGACGTATCTTTCCCATGTTAACATTTCAATATGGGTCCTCAGAGTAATTTTTATAAAATAAATAAGCGTATTGCAGCGGCTATATTATAGAATCAAGATAATTAGTAGCTCCAATGCTCAACTTAGCTTAATAATTAATACGTACCTGAATTTAATTTATTATCTTGGTATACTGCAATGCATTCAGCTTAGGATAAAAATTACTCCGAGGAGCCGTTTTAAAAAATTAAGATGGAGAAAAAGATACGATACATCATTGTTGCTACACTCAATTGCCTTACTGTGTTATATGGTGGACAATAATGGTTTAATTTATTTTTATATAAAAAGTAATCAATTAAAAGGTTACGTATTATATAGTTTGATTTATTTTTAATTATTTCAGATATTTATTTGATATTTGAGGGGGGACAGACTAAAAAAAAAACTAACATTTCACAATAAGACACTTTTAGCATCTGGTCGTCATTGCAGATCAGGTAATATCACCCTAATATAATTTTTTTTAATCGTTACCGCTTTCAAAAGTATCTGAAATAATAATTTAAAATTTTTATTTTTATAGTGTGTAAACATTCAATTTACAAAAAAAAAAAGTAAAATCGTATTACATTATTGTTCATTTCAATTTATAACAACACCAACTGAAGCAAAGTACCTCCAATTTGTTGACGTTGTTGATAAATTTGACGTTGGATCGCACTTGGAGCGCAGCCAGGAGGGAGGTGACTTGCAGCATTGAGATCGTGTACAGTTGCATGTAGGAGACAAGCAGCAGGTTGTGGGGCAGCGTCGGGGCGATCTGAAACGTGATATGTAAGTACCTGGGTGTATGGCTGAATTCGGATTATTCTCAAAAACAGATTAAAAAGAATAATATAATATGTATACTGAATTATACCGAGAAAAACATCGCTTTTTTTTTGTGATTTTCCGTCAATTTGGCGTTGTTGTTCCAACAAAATGTTTTTTGTATTTGAAAGTGTGTATGTCAGTTTGCTTCTCGCTTTGCTGTTATACCTCTCGATCACACTCGCCTATAAAACTCGTCAGTCTTCTATTTAGTCCTTCCTCTGTTAAAATAAAATCGAGCATTTGATAGTTCGGCATAATCGAGAGAGAAACCAAAAGCCAAACGGTGGCAAGCAAAATGACCTATGTACTTTTATCTACAATGGATGTAAAAGATTTTTGTTGTTCTTATTTTGTTGTAACTATGGTACTCGTGGATTTTTGTCACAAGTCAAAAACTGATGCTCTCATAACGTTTACATTACTTGTCATCTGCTGTTGGATTCCTTTTGTGAGACAATATTCGATAATCATTGCAAAATACTCAAATACATGTATTTAATAAAAAATGCTATATTTATTGTTGATATTTTTAATATATAGAAAATAAGTGATATTGTTAAAATGCCATACAAAATAATATAAAATGGTCTACTTCGGTACTGCATTAATTCAACAACATCTAAGTTAATTAATTACAACAATGTTTTCTTAACAGGTTAATGCAATAATGTATTCAATATAGTAATAACTTAGTAAAATTGAAGTTCCCTTTTCAATCATCCTCTACTTACAAGCAACCCTCTGTAAACGAGATACATTGCAGGCACGAGCTGCACCGTTAGCACGACACCACAGTACACGAGGTTGGCAGGTCTGACGTGGAGCGTGTCACTGTCATGGCGACGGTGCGCAGGCAGCCACCCCAGCAACCGCATCATCGACAACACGGGCCACATTTCATGTACCAGTGACATTGTTCATGCAGGCTCCTAGACTGAAGTGTATTAAGGTAAAATATTTATCCAAAAGTTATATTTATTATATATATAATATATATAATAGTGGGAGGTGTGGCGCAGTGCGCTTGACCGGGTCTCGTCAGATCACCGAAGTCAAGCAACGCCGCGCGTGGTTAGTAGTTGGATGGGTGACCATTTTCAACAAAAACCACGTTTCCCACCCAGGGGTAAAACGTTGCGCTTTTCCACTATGTGGTTCCCCTGGCTTTGAACCATTGCACTTCCGGTTCATTGACAAAAGCTGTAGCGTCCATCCTGGCTGAGGTTTCCACGTTTCCCTCAGCCGCAGGCAAATGCCGGGATGGATTTGCAAGGCCGTGGCCGCCCTCGTTCCAGAAGAGCCCGCAAAACGCTCAAGTTAGGGTTTCGGAAGGTTTGGGGTTTCAAAGTAGTATGTAATTAGTAAATAGAAGTACCCAATAGGGTTTGATTAAAAAATTAAAAAATATATAATAGAAAAAATAAGAAATTGAAGCGCACAGTTATATTTTAAATTTTTTAGCCCAAATTTCAATCCACATTATAATTATTCTCATGGTTTTAGGTATATATAAAATATATATTTATACATACATACGAGTAATATATTTTTAGATTTGTATGTTAATATTGTCGGCCGCAGCACCTTGTTTTTGCTTCATTTATTCTATAAGTTTTGGGAAAAATGTTTATTATTATTGAAAAAAATTATACTTATAATAAAATAAGTTTATACTTGTAAGGAAGTTTCAATGATAGAGAAAACTGAAATTTTGTTTTATGGTAATTAATACTATAATATAATTATACTTCAATGTTTTGACAATATTTACTCTGATTTGTTTTTGTCATATTTTTATGCATTCATGCAAGTATAAAAAGAGTAATAAGCATTACCAGATTTTAAAAAATACATTCGCTTCTCAATCAGTAAAACATTAAGTCTTGAATGGCAAAAACAAGCGTGTACTATAAAAGCATTATTTCAATGATTCCTTTAAAAGAAGTCCGAAAATTGAAAAATTCTGGACACATATTATACATCATAAAATATAATTATTATTAATACATTTTTCTGTATGTGATGCAAGTGCGTCTTTATACACCTCGTCGGAACATCATGAACTTTACTCCTGTCTGAGTTGGTATGAGCTCCAATAAAGACATTCAGATTTACAAATTTGGACTATATATAAGAAGAGCATAAGTCTATCAAATAGATTTGATTGGCCATAACTCCAGCATGTTAATACCCGCAAACAGAGTAGGAGTAAAGTTCGTGGTGTATTCATTTATATTAAATTTAAATAAATTTTAATTTTTTTCTTAAGTAAAATCCACTTGCCTGAGTAACTCGTAGAACGTAGAAAATTTATTTAACGCAAGCTTCAGAAGTTACTTTTTCATACTACATAATATAGGACATGTCCCATTTTTATAAATTAGTTTCTGCATGCCTATAGGCATCAAAAAATGTGCGCAAGTGCCAGAATTGCTATTTTGTAAAATTTACCTTACCATCGACTTATCAAGGTTATTATATAGCGAACATCAGTACATTACCTTTTTAAAAAATATTCCCTAATATTTTGTCACATGAAAGCTAATTATATTTGTGTGACTTTTTCTATGCTGTATGGACTACAGAATGTAATAAATCTATAATTTTTATAATTTGTTACAGCATGCAGGGTCAGACACTCAAACTTATTGTCAAATCGATTTTCTTTAATCAAGTGATTGCTTTCATTAATAATAAATTAACTATTATTGTCCTTGCTGATGACAACATTGATTGTAAATTACAGTTAGTTCACTTAACAAAATAGAGTTTTATATTATATATTATTTTTATATGTCATAGTTATTTTTCTAGAAATTATTATAAAAAAAACACTTTATTTAATAATATAATTACAATCAATTGTTTATTGTTCCTCAATTTCTTTATTTTATGTAATATTAAATTTGTTACAAAAAAACAAAGCATGATACAGGTGCATGCAATTTAAAGTGAATTTACTTCTATATGCATGTAAATAAATTAAATCCCCATCGTTAATAATTACATTTTAATGAATTATAATAATTTTAATTTAATTTGGTAATTCATAAAGCCTAATATGCTTCACACTTAATAAAACATTATTAATTACAATAAAAAAAAGTCACACGAATAAACAGAGAACATAATAACACCCAGCGTGCATTAAAAATAAAATATAATCAAATCTGTCACGATTAGGTCTCGAAAATATCTGATACGAATTTTTCGTCACCAAAAGAAAAGTACTCGGAGACGCTAAGACGTCGTTCGGAAAAATTCAGTTGGTAAAACACCACCAGGTTTGTCAGCAGCGCCGCCACCAGCTGAAAATGGAACTAAAATGTAATATCTGTAAAATCCACTTGCTGAAATGAGACAAAAGTCATTATGGAGTATCGACCTCAATTTTTTTTTATTGCAGAAATGGATAGAGTGTGCAAAGTTATGCTACCCTGATTTTTTTTCAGATTTTTTAGAGACCGGGAACTATTTTTAAAAAATTATTGAAAGTTCTTTTTGTGACGTCACGAGACGCCACTCCTTAAGAAAAAGATAGGACTTGCCGCCTCGTGACGTCACAAAAAGAACTTTAAAAGAAAAATGAAAAATAGTTCCCGGGCTCTAAAAAATCTGAAAAAAATCAGGGTAGCATAACTTTGAACGCTCTATCCATTTCTGCAATAAAAAAAAAGAGGTCGATACTCTTTTGTCACAAAGTCAGTTTCAGAGTAAAATGTGAGGCTAAATCAAATAGCTTGTTGCTATACAGAGTAACAAAATGTAGGTGTGCAACCAACTTCGTACCCATGACACATCAATATTCATTCGCAAGTATGCCGTAGAATGTAATACATTACCGTCTTTAATATACGACTGTCTGAGTGTACGATCAAATTCGATTAATTTGACACCTGAAGTAAATTATAACTTTCATTGTGGCTGCAGTCAACACAAAAAGTAGCAAAGAAGGGTTGACAGGTTTTTGAAGATATATACGTACCGTGGCAGCGTAGCCGCGGTTTATTGCAATGTAACCACTGAAGGTGACCTCTGGTGACCTTTCACACAAGTGAGTAAAAAGCTTCACCATCTGGAAAATTGAATTTATGTAAACTTGTCACGATAATATTTTGTGTGTCCGAGATTGAAAATGTCTACATCTCTGGACACCATGAATTTTAACTCTAGCATTACCGGGAAGAGGGAGGGGGGGGAAGGGGAAAGGAAGTCAATACGACCCCCTAATTTTAAAAAACGGGAAAAAATTGTAAAATATTGCTGCAAAAAAATCTGAAAAAATTTGTAGTCCAAGTCACCCAGCAATGTATTTATGAAAAAAAAAAAAAAAAGTGACAAAAAACTTTAACTTTTTTTAACATGTGATTTAAATATAGCGGGTAGTTTAGACCCCCCTTCCCTGGTAAAATGTGTGACAAAAAAGTACCTTGGCAAATTTAGGGTTAACCTTAATTGCTTTATTTGTAGGCGTTACTACGCAGTCCATGGTGAACTTGAATTTTTTAATTATAATACTACATAGACTGGGTGCACTTCTTAATCAGAACTCCCAAAATTGCAAATCTTGATTGAGATGCAGCTCCAGCAATTTTCAGATGTAGGTAAAGTTAGTGCTATTCTAAGAAAGTTATATTATTACCTCTGTATCTTTTGTAATCAACTTTATATAATAAGTATTATTATGCTGCAAATCATGCGACTACATTATATATTTAAGAACACTGAAATACAATACGGTTACCTTTTCTTTAATTTTAAACGAAATTCTGAGATTTTTTGTAACTTTCATAGCCTCTAGTAAGTCTTGATGAACCTAAAAAAAATAATTCTATATTACATAGAATATGTGTAGCATTCTTAATACATTTTTCATGTGATCATAGTAAATCACAGGTTATTTTTAAAATTTCTTTCATTTCTGATTTCTGTAGTAAATTATGTAAATATGTAGCAAATCGTTGACTTGTCAAATTATAATTATTGTGAAATGCTTTCAGCTTATAATTTATTCATACGTTATATTTGATAAATTGTTAAGTATTTAACAACTTGATAAATGTTCGAACTGTAATTATCGGATATATTATTATATTTACTTACATTTTCTTTGCAACTATGTGCTTCAAAACAAACAACATATATGAAAGAGCTACAGGCTACAGTCAAAATTGTCAGAAATATTGCTGTGTCCACTGCCTGTCCATTTAGCAAGGTATATAAGCTGAACATCAGAATTGCAATGCAGTACAATATGCAGAATCCTTGGGGAAAGGCGAGTGCGTCCCCTGATCCTCGCACGAGACGGCACAGCTGCAGCCACAGTGGCCGAGTGGACATCGCCAGCTGATCGAGCTGTCTGCCCGCCTCGTTGTACTCTCGCAGCAGCTGCACCGACACACAAGGGATACATGCCTCAAATTAGACAGACACCAAGTGTTAATTGCTCAAGTCTATAATCAACATTCCCATTTTTTTTCCGCACGCGGTGCGACCATGCGAAGAAGGTCTTTGCTGACGTCATAACTCACAGCTAGCCGCGATGAGTTGTGACGTCAGCAATGACTTTGTAACGTCAGCAAGAACTACATTTCTTACTTTGCATCGTAACTTCGCACGCCTGCACCGCATGTGGAGAAAAATGATGTGAATGTTGATTTATATACGCATTGAACCAACCTTGTATTCGTTAATGAGACGCTCTGAGGATACCCGGACTGATTTCATTGCGACGACCCACCAGCCCAGCAGAAGGTAGAGGTTACCCACGCCGAGGGTTCGAATCACGTCGATCTTGAGGTTGGGAAGGTCGCCCAGCAACAGCGGCTTCACCACAAGGATGACTACTCCGGACACGAAGTACGAGGCTGCCGTGACCAGGGAGAGTCTGCTCGTACCGAACACGAGGGTTCGTCTGGAGACTGAGACCCTTTCTACGTCCAGCTGGAGAACAAAACATCAACGATCCATGCATGGTACGGAGGGTAGAACGGGACGCGATTCATGAAGAAATTTATCGAGGTTTCTTTTCAACCACGTTTAGTGTCATAGAATTAATTGGGCTGAAGCTAATCATCGTGGTTAGTGAGAAATTTGGATAACTGAATATCTTTCTGGATAGCTCCTTCGTGAATTGTGCACATTGTAGTTAACAGAAAAATGGTAAGTTACATTAAATTTCTCCTCCTTTTGACGCGATGCCACAGCCCAATTGCTGTCTAGCTTTCTCTCTTTATCAAAATAAGATCTATAATATTTTATAAGCAAGTATTTAGGTGCATAGGCAAACATCATCAAGAAGGAGACCAGTTGCAAAGCGGTGATGAAAACAATCAAACAGACCAGTTAACTAATATTTTATGTTATTTGTTTCATATCCACTGTACCTGAAATTTGGTCATATCGTTGATGAAGTTGACGTGCAAAGGCGCTTGAGTTACAGCAAAGAAGGGCAGCAGCTGTGGCAGGAGCAGACCAAACACCAGCTGGAAGTACGACAGGAACTGCAGGCCAGGGTCCAGACCCGAGGTCAGCTGCCGACATAACAATCATCAAGTATCACCACATCAGTCGCGTACAGTTTGTTGGAAAATTTACAACTATGGATGTATTGGGCCATCAGATGGGTACAGTTATTAGAAGTTGAGAAATTGACCAAGGTGACAACGAAGTGATTTTTGAACAGTTGACTGCAATAAATAAATTAATATAATAATATAATATTTTTAAACAAATTGCACAATGAAAAGGGTAAAAAACGTGTGATATTGAAATTTTGAGTTACTAAAATAATCAATTGTTAGGATTGGAACAGCGTTTAGAATTTTATCTTATTAAATTCACTAGAATTATAATATATCATAAAAGCGTTTACCTGAATTCCTTTAAAGACAATGTACATTGCAGGCACGAGCTGCACCGTCAGCACGACACCACAGTACACGAGCCAAGCTGATCTGACGTGGAGCGTGTCACTGTCATGGCGGCGGTGCGCAGGCAGCCACCCCAGCAAGCGCATCATCGACAACACGGGCCACATCTCACGTAGCAACGAAGATCGAGGCATGGTTAAGATTTTTTTGTTTTGCTGAATAATAAAATTTATTTATAATTTATTATTTTTTTCGCTCCAGTATTAAATTTCTGCTGCACGTTGGCAAGTTATTTTTGTAAGTTGCGTTGAGAAAGTCGCGATGAACGAGTTGAAAACTTTTCCGCTTTTATATTCAAAGTTCCTGCCTAAATTTCCAAAGGTTGTCAACTTCAGCGCAGCTTCTGAAACGTACGAGAAGCCTTCCAAGTGACAATGGCAGCAATGTTTGAGGCACTCTTCGATCGTGACGATAAAGTAATGATTAATTGCTGTCTTCATGTTTTTACATTGTTGATGTGTATACTTCATTCCAAGATATAGAAATTCAATATTTATGTCACGATGTCGATAATAAAAAAATAGCAGAGCAATTTTTACTGGCTGACATTTAGTCTGCTGCGTAAATATTGTAATATTATAGTCATTTTTATTTGAGACATTGTCTTATATTAATAAATTATTTATTTTAATCATCATTAACATGAAATAATTCAAACAATTTATTTATCATTTTTTTTATGGTAAATAAAAATTACTATAAATGTAATAATAAAAAAGTACTCATAGATTACTTTTCATCATTTCATAACTTGAAGCTAAAAAAGAATTAAGTATCGTAATAGCAACATTTTAATGATCATTAAACTTGTTGTATTCATTTTTTTATGTTAATTTAAAAATGTTTGTACTGTTTATCGACTTCATTGACATGTATATTACATTATTAATTATGATTAAAATATCAATACATAAGTTGATATTGCATTACATTTTCCCTTTTCCTTTGCATCTATGTTTTCTCACAATAATATGAACGGGTATGGCACAGGTATATTATTTTAAGTGAAAAAAAAATGTTAAATTTTTTTTTAATATTCCTTTTGTAAAAATATAAAATAATTCTTAAATTTTCTCACATATTTTTTTAACATTTACGTGGAAAGATATAATATTGTAAATACGTTTAAAACCACTTGAAGTTAAATATACGACATCAAGATTATTAACAGATCAGTTTTTCTAATGGGTCCATCTCTAATGATCTCTCAAAGAGCGTTTTGGTCTCCGAAGGTGAAGAAGTCATTGAAGTTCAGTCGACGCTCGGTGATCTTCAGTTGGTAAAGCACCACCAAGTTTGACACCAGCGCCGCCACCAGCTGTAAAGGACATTAAAATTATCATGGTCTGAGAACTGAGCAGTCGGATTTGTGTCAAACTGGATAATAATGTTCTAGAGCTTGCGTTTGCGTTCGCCTTCGACTACATGCATTCTTTAATAAATTTTAAATGTTCATAAAATGGTTTGTGTGTCCGATGGCCGCAGCGTGACGTATCGAACTATGTATTTGGGAGGTGCTTGATTTCATTTTGGTGCTCTCCATCTCCCCACTATAACCTCATGAACCATCATTAATAATATTTATATCTTGAAATTAGTTGAAATACGTATTTCCCCATATATGTTTGATATACCCTAGTTGAAAAATAACGTCATCCTTTACACGTCTAAACTTAAATCTTTTTACCTCTAAAACACATCTTATTTCCTCTTCGTTCAAAGTGAGGATGACATGAAGATAATATTTCTAACATTTTATGCTCAAGAAGAGGAAAAAAGGCGTAATCTCGTATTTTTTCCTCTAAAATGGTGCAAAATAAAAGGAGAAAAAACGAGAGGAGAACTTAATAGCGAAGAATAGATGAAATTGATTTCAACTCAACGGGTATGTTTAATACTTACCGTCGAAATGAGTCCACGTCCCACTCTCAAGTAGCCCCTGAAGCTGACCTCTGGTGACCTTTTGTTTAAATGGACCAGACACCTCAGCAGCTGTTGGAAGATTATATCATTGTGAAATTATTTTTCAATTTTATTAAAATTACGCTCACCTCTTCTCTAATTTGAAGCGAAATGTTCAGATTGTTGATAACACTCATGGCTGAATTGATATCACGATGAACCTAAAGAAATATTAATTATTAATTTATTTATGTGGAGAATTTTAAAAGGACATAATTATTGCAGGCAATCAAGTATGTGACTGTTGCTAATATAAATTATTTTAATTCTGCATGCTGCAAATGCAACCCGCTTTTCTTTACTGCTGAACAAGTTGCCTAGCTTCTAGGCGAGAAAAACTACAACCTCGTGATGTTTTCTGACTAAAAGCCTTGTGAATCTGAATTTGAGTTCCTTATTTAGCAAAAATTCTCTCCTTTCTCCATTCATTATTACGATGTCACAATCATGTGCTTGCGTGTTAAATATTTGAATGACTCTGACGTCACACCATTTTGTAGCATGGTTGGAGTGTTATGGTGTTATTGAGCTTTGAAAAAGTTGTATTTTTTAATTATTTATACATACGATATGGTAGATTGAGTTATTAAATTTAAATGTTGTCAGCTTTACCCAGCTTGCCCTTTATAGCAAGGAAATGTGATCAAAGAGTGAAAACAATTCAATGAAAAGCGAAATTGCCACCTCATTCCCCAGATAAGGAATTTTCTTTATGTATCTGCATGGGTACTGTGTGTTTTTAATGCAATAAATACTTTTGCACTAACGGTATAAAATATACCTTTTCTTTCGCACTCTGCGCAGTGATGCATAGTATGTAAACTATTGAACCACTGAGGAACACTGCGATTATAAAAAAGATGGTGGTCCCCGCGGTCTGTCTATTCATGAGATTGTATGAAAAGTACAGAAACACGGTGAAACAGTCAAACAGAAGAAAGCTCTGAGCGAAGGCGAGTGCGTCCCCTGATCCTCGCACGAGACGGCACAGCTGCAGCCACAGTGGCCGAGTGGACATCGCCAGCTGATCGAGCTGCCTGCCCGCCTTGTTGTACTCTCGCAGCAGCTGCACCGACACACAGAAGTTAAATAATTTAGGGGGCATTAACAAAGCAATTTAACTCCCACTTTAGCTTTGATTTTTATACCTGGTGCTAAACCAGAGGCTAACCATGTTAAGCTCCTATAGTTTAGCACCATGTTTAGCAGCAGGGATTAAAAGTGGGGGTTAAAGTGCTTTGTGAATGCCCCCCTTTAAATTTCTATTAATAATTAAGACATTTAGACACATTAAATTATTTTAATAGTATATTGTAGAGTAATGATTGAAATTAGGTGTTGTATTATTATATTTTTTATATATAAAATATATACGCAGTAAATAAGTATGTACAGTTCTTAAAATTAAAAATTGGAATACATAGGTTAGATTCTAAAGCATGTATTCCAATTTTTAACTTTAAGAACTGTACGTTAGGTATATTTATATATAAATAACGTGACAGCTGTGCAGATATTATAGTGTAATTGCTTTTAAGTATTGTATCTATGTATATACGTGTTATATTTAACAAAAGACTGCTTACATTTTTTTTTTAAGCAATGAATTAAAATTGAACCGAAATTTGATTTGATCTTGTTTAAAGCGTGTTTCGTCTCAAACACAGCAGCAGCAATCTAATACATAAGGTAATACTTTGTGCACATTATGTACCTGAAATTCATCAGCCAAACGTTGCGAGGCCTTTCGTATGGCCGTCATGACGATGATCCACCAACCAAGCAGCAGGGACAGGTTCCCCAGACTGAGCGAGAAGAACAAGTCCAGCGTCCACGTGGGTCGCTCCCACAGCACGAGCGGCCTGAGCACCAAGATGCCGAGCCCGGGTACCAGGTACATGACCCGCACCGCCTGCGAGAGGCCGCGCAGTCCGAACACGAGCGGGCGTCCGGTGACGGAGAGACGCTCCACGCTGACCTGGACAGACGATACATTAGACATGTTTTCACCTGGGCAGATGATACATTAGACATGTTTTCACCTGGTTTTATATTCACAACTACGATAAAAAAAAAAAGATTATTAGCGTACATTGTTTATAATTCAAATTTTAATTCAATCATTTTGGTTGTACAATGACAAACTTGGATTACGTCGAGATAAAAAAAAAAAAAAAAAAAAAAAAGACTGACACAAAAAATAAGAACAAACAGCAACCAAAAAAATCACAGCAATCAGAACAATAACATTATACAGCCAAAATATACTTTTAAATTCAAAAACTTCAAAACGTCCTGCATTTTCTAACTCTCTAATAAAAAGTAATTTCCTAACAATTAAGGCAAAAGTATAAGAAAATTTTTGCATACTGTCTTTTTGCAATATGATATGCAGAACTTATGATAAATATTTTAAATATCTAAGACATTAGATACAAAATACTAAAAAGTTCAGAACATTAGACACGAAACGATATAAAACGTTACCTGAAACGCGCTCATCTCGTTGCAGAATTCGACGTGCTGCGGCGCTTGCCAGGCTGCGAGGAGCGGCATCATTTGCGGCACCAGCACGCCCAACACGAGCTGAAGATACGAGATAAGGAGGATCTGTTGGTCCATCTGTGACGTCAGCTGGAAGGAAAATCTTTGAGAAGGGGGCGTGGTCGGGTGGGGAATAATTTCGTTGTAACATTGATGTATATTCATTATTTAATAAAAAAAAAAGTCCAATGTTAATTTCATTAATTTGTATAGTATTTTAAAATTGAAAAAAATTATTTGTTATTAGAATGTTTTTGAAAACCATTATAAATTGATATATATTATAATAAAAGACTATAAGTTTTCTGGATCAGTGTTTCTGTAAACAATATCTCAAAATGTGCATTACCATAAACCCCTTCACGACAATATACATTGCAGGCACGAGCTGCACCGTCAGCACGACACCACAGTACACGAGGTTGGCAGGTCTGACGTGGAGCGTGTCACTGTCATGGCGGCGGTGCGCAGGCAGCCACCCCAGCAAGCGCATCATCGACAACACGGGCCACATCTCACGTAGCAACGAAGACCGGGGCATGACAGCAAATTTGTTTACAATTTAAACGAGTAATCAGCGTCTTGGAATAAAAATGAACATGTTAATTTTGCCCAGATTAAGTACATTCCTGGCATTGGAAAAATTTCCTCAATCTCTTGACAATGGAAGTTTTCAGAAGTAGAGACTGTACCTTTACTTAACTACTTTGAGATTCTAATTCTACGTATAGTATCTAATTATGTACATTAAATTGTTTATTTTTAGTAAAGAAATTTGTAAATTATTTTAAGAACATACCATTACAATTTGTTTAAGAAAATTATTTCAAGGTTAGCAAATTTTTTATGAAACAAAAATAATAAATTTTATTGACACTATTATTAATCATAAAGGGAGAACTAGCTCTGTACTTAAAATAAAAATGCATGCGTTGAGCTGATAATAATTGTAGCTAAACACGAGAACTTACCCGGACTTTCACTTCGGTTCTCTTTACGACGGGATAAGAAATAATAATCGAGGCTGAGTTGATTGAATGTAAAGTTTATGACAACATTTTCTAATTAGAGTGCTGCGTCGTCAAAATTCCACTCTCAATTAAATAGGTTGTCGTCGCTGATGAAAAATGTGCACGACTATTGGTGAATCCATCAATAGAATGTTTTATTAATTATTTCATTGCTTTAATTGTATTTATTGACTTGTTCTAAAAATTATTCAATTTATGGCTCTATAGTTAAAATACGATAGATAAATTTGGATTTTTTTTTTTTTTTTTTATCTACGTGTAAAAATTTTAAAATAAATTAATTTTAACTTGAAAATTTGTAAGAAATGGACAACATACATGAAAAAATTTTATTGCAGAAATGAATAGAGGCACCAAATTATGCTACTCTGAATTTTTTCAGATTTTTTTAAGACCCGGAACTATTTTTAAATAATTATTGAAAGTTCTGTGATTTCAGTTGGCACCTCTGAATTCTTAGTAAAAAGGATAGAGACTGGACGCCTATTGACGCCTCCAGGGGGCGTGGCCGCACTTTCAATAATTATTTAAAAATAGTTCTGGGTTTCAAAAAAATCTGATAAAATTCAGAGTAGCATAATTTGGTACCCTCTATTCATTTCTGCAATAAAAAATTTTTTCATACAATGTATGTTGTCCATTGGCAAGTATGATTTTTATTAATGGACAACCTGCATGTTTTTTTTTGTTTTTTTTTTTTTTTTACTGCAAATTTGGATAAAGACTTCGAGCTATGTATTATTTGTCATTATATTTTAGTCTAATTTTACGCATGCACTTTTGATGTTAATTTATCGATGCTGTCAATTTTCACCCGTGAACATCAGGCAGACAATTAAGACCGTTAAAACACGATAACGAAGACATACGCCTTCAGGTAGGAATCTTCCAAAGAGGTTGAACCCGTTTTCCATATTCAGCCGTGGTCATAAGGAAGGTTTGGGTTGCACCTGCAGGCAGAGGACACAGGGCCTTACTGGTGCGTAACAAGAGACATCTCACATGCGCCAGTTTCTATGTACACAACGCTGCACTGGCAAGTTACAACGAATTGTTTTGGTATAAATATATGCATGTTACAATTAAATCAGGTGAAATCATATGAAAATAATTGTTAAATTTTAGAAATACAGTAATTAATTTATTCTGGAGGTGCAGCTACTAGCGCCTACATGGCCTAACAATTTATCAAGTATACAGCATTTAATATTCAGGAATTGTAAAGCAAACAAATTGAATAATTTTTCTAAATAATATAATAATAATAATAATAAATTATCAAGAAAATCATATTTTATTTTTTTCGTTAGTATTTATTTTTTCTAATGATGTTGTAATTTTAATTGCACTGATTGCCATAAATGATTGAAATGTATAAATTATATTTTGATATATTAAAAATTATACATAATACATCTTGTTGTTAGTTATTTTAGAGTATAATTGTTTTACGTTCTTCAACATTGCAAATCATCAACATTATTTTTATCTAGTTGCATACAGTGTGATGCGTGTCCATAAATATAATCATGTCTTATATTACAATATCTATCGCTTCCCCTTGAGAATTGATTAATGATTGAAATATATTTTACCGCCATATTTACACATAAAAAAATAAAAAGTTACTTATGACGAAGATAAATCATTATAATTATCATTTCTCTATATTATCATCATTTTATAGTGACTATAATATATTGTTATACGAGTAAAATGTAATATGTAAAAATATAATGTTAATTAATACGTATAGTCATGAACAGCTTAATGAAGATTTTTAATTTCAAAAATTTTATACTTGAAAAGGGAGAAAATATTATATTTGTAAGAAAGTTTGAAATTTGAGGTTTAAAACGCAAGGAATCATTTAGCAAAACAACCTCAATAGATGATGCAAAATGTATTAATGGACATGCAATGCATTTATCTGTAGAGTGTCCACTACAATCAATATAATTAAATATTTTTAGTAATTCTTTTCTTTGGTAATCGAACTGATAATTATAAGTATTGTTGATTTCAGGCAATGTACACAATAACAAGTCAACAATTTCTGCCTTTTTCTTGCATGTATAAATATAGAACAAGATATCCTGTTCATATATCTGTGACGCAATTTACGATCAAACTAGTTTTACTTTAAACATAAACATGCAGTAATAAATATATATAAGTGCATATCAAGTATTGACTTATAAAATACAAAGAACTTAGCATATAGATTGTAAATGTAGCCCAGTAATTTAAATTTACATTTTATGTGATTTTTTTTTTCTGTGAATAATTTGTATAAATTATAAATTTTCATTTAAAGAGCAATGTTAAAAAAAAAACATTTAATCTCTCTCTCATATTTATGAAGTATATAACACTTTGGGAAAACATGAACATTGCTTTGTTTGTAAACGTTATTTATATTATTTTTGTCGCGCAGACTATATTTTGGGATTTTTAGGCCCTATATTTACACTTCTCCTTGTCTCTTGGAGCTGTGTATATCTGTATATATCTCCAGCAAATCAAGCAGTGGTAAGGTTGTTCCGAGTAGGGCTACAGTTCACCTCCGGATAACTCTAACTTTCCCCCTCTCTGGTTTGCAGCTCGAAGATACGAGTAGATCTGATGTAGATTTGACAATTTTGGAGACGTAAGAAGAGCACCCAATTTCAATCCATAAACGTTCTAGTTCGCCACAGAATGCTCCATACTGTCCATAGAAAGCGTGGCATCGCCTCTAATTAGAGTTTCAAAAAACAAAAGTTGGTCCCGCGAGGTTGAAAGAGTTATGACGCATGAGTTATGTAATCCTCGTTACCGGTTAATTATGATCACAAGGAGCGGGTGACGTGATCGAAGTGACGGGTGCAGTGGCTCGTCGAGGTCACCAGGTACCACCCTGAAGGTCGGGGACGACACCTGAGACTTTGCATTGTTGTTCGCCGGATGTCGTTGAATGTAATTTGCATTTGTACGTGGTGGAATGCTAATTTAGAGATGCAAATGTACAGCGAGTTTGATACATCCATAGTTTGATATTATAAATTATCAATGATATATGAAGGTTGTTTTCGTGATCATATGACTCTTTTTTTTTTTTTTTTTTTTAATAAACTATAGTGTTTTTACTTTGATATATTCTGACCATGCAGCCTGCATGATCACATGAAAAAGTTGAATACTTTCAAATTATTAAAAAGCTTTGATTTATATATCCCTTGCAGCATGGATTAAGATTTTAATATATAACTATATATATATATATATATATATATATATATATATATATATATATATATATATATATATATATATATATATATATATATATATATATATATATATATATAACTATATTATATTATATAGTTATTTTTCTCATTTTTTTATTTATGTTTTTATTATTATTTACTGCATACAAGCATAATAATTTTCATAATTAAAAAAATTAATTATTTATGTAATGATGATATTATATTATAATACGTTTTACCTTCAAAATGATTACCCACATTCTCATTGCATATTATACATTCTGTTGTCACGTGCAGGTAAAGAATTCCCACGCACGTCACCTGTGACGTCACTGCGATGCATCCTTGGTACCAGACAGTAAGTGTGAGTTTTGCATGATAATTATGACGAGATGGAACTTGTTGGTGACGCCTCAGTTTGTCACAGGTGTGAATTGTAAGTTTAAAGTGACTAAAATTGGATTTTAAATTGCATGTCTAGAATATTTTTTACATTTGGATTTCATAGCACAGACACCCAGGGACCGCATGGGTATCCCCGGGACACAGCGGAACGTCCTTGCAATGCCCCGCGAATGTCCCGTGGTCTATATTATATTAATTTAATGCTTTTTAAAATTTAAAATTTTTAGGAATTGCTTAACTTATAGTGTAGAAGGGACACAGAAGAAAATAACGCAATTATATTGAACTTTTGGATCAAACGTCCTTTGAGTGTCTCGCAGGGATACACCAGGGGTATCCCATGTATGCCCCGCAGGTGCACTCCTAGGACGTTACTGTTTTTTTAATATTGGTTTTAATTGGTTAAATTATAGTATTTTAAAACGTTTAGCTTCATCTCGAGAAGATTTTGATTAATTTGATAACTATCGATGAATGTCTCGCAGGTGTCTCTGTGGGACACACGGGGGGTATTGTCGAAAATTGTAAAATAACAATTTTCTTTGCTTAAGTATGTAGCTGATTGAATTTTTAATCACAATTTTGAATAATTTTAATTAGTAAACAGAATGTCCCGTAAGTGCACCTGGGGGTCATTCATGAGACGTAGTTTTTTTCTAAAAAATTAAAAAATAAAAAATTGTTAAAATTTGAAGATAAACATTATTTATGTGCCGTATTGGAAGTTTCTCATTATTATTATTAAAATTTATAAAAGAAACCATAGATTGTAAAGTATCCTAAAGTATCAAAAATATACAAGTCGATTTCATAATTTATAGTTTATAAAGTTAAGTTTTCTACATTTTAGTATGAAGACATGTGTCCTAGTGGTAAAGACACCAGACTTCAAGTCTGATGGTCCCGAGTTCGAGTCTCACCTATGCCAGTTTTTTAATATTTTTTTGCTATTTTTTCTCTTTGATAACATCATTATAATTGATAAAAACATTTTTTAATTGGTAATTATAAGCATATTTGCTATATAACCCTATGTATCCCTGCAATGACTTCAGGGTGTATCCCTGGAATGTCCCCGAGGGGTACCCTTTTGTGCATGGAAATAGGGGATACACCTTGGGGCACTCCGGAGGGACGTTTGAGGGGTATCCCTGGAACGCCCCGGGGATACACCTGCGGTCCCTGGGCAAGTATACACTCTTAAAAAAATTTGGCTGAATTTTGACATCTTATAATCAGTGCATTTTTAACGCCTTAAATCATGCTTTTTTCAGGTGTTTCGAAGTCAATATTCAGTAGTCAGTATATACTGTCAGTATATAGTTATACTGACTACTGAAAATGCGCAACGAAACACCTGAAAAAAGCATGATTTAAGGCGTTAAAAATGCACTGATTATAAGATGTCAAAATTCAGCCAAATTTTTTTAAGAGTGTATTTATTTTCTACTCATGAGTAATGAGCATTAATGTGATCTGTGTAGTCTTTATTTTTTTTTTAGTAAAATTATTATTAATAAACAATGGAGTATCGAATTTAAAAATAATTTATTGCAGGGGCGCAAAATTATGCCACTCTGATGTTATTAAGATTTTTTAACAGCCTAGTTTTAAAAAAAAAAGTTGGAAGACCTATCCTTTTTTTTAAGTGCTGCCTCGTGACGTCATAAAATAGACTTCCAATAATTATTAAAAATAATTCTTGTGCTCTAAAAAATCTGAAAAAAAAATAACTCTGCACCCTCTATTCATTTCTACAATGAAAAATTTTGAGATCTGTACGTACTCCATTATATAAATGAAATTTACTTTTAACCATTACAGGTAAGTTTTTATAGTCCCTTGACCGATAAGATAACACCTGAATGGCTTATGTCCCATTTAAAAAAAAATAAATTTAAACTCTCAAATGATATTTTAATTAAAGCTAGTACTATACGTACACAGTAATTTTTCATTAAATTACAGCAATTTGCATGCACTTGAGGAGATGAAATTTGATTGTAATCAAAATTGAATTCTTCTTTAATTTGACAAATTTATGCAAATTTCTCGTTTATCACATGACCATATTATTACGAAGGAGTTATCGAGAAAGATAACTAAGCTCCTCGACATCCTCGTTCAATGTCATTGGATGACGCTAACCGTTGGTTAGTGACAAACTTGATTTACAGTGTATCCACTGCCTGGCTCATAAATACCTCAATAGTAATGTGTCGAAATTCTTTGTTCTAAAATAATATCATATGACATATAAAAATATGATATTTGATATGCCAGCTTGTCATGCAATACTTCTATGTAATTTTATTAGAAATATATGCAGCAATGGACAACATACATGAAAAAAATTTATTGCAGAAATAAATAGAGGGTACCAAATTATGCTACTCTGAATTTTTTCAGATTTTTTTGAGACCCGGAACTATTTTTAAATAATTATTGAAAGTACTCTGATTTCAGTTGGCACCCCTGCAGCCTTAATAAAAAGGATAGAGACTGGACGCCTATTGACGCCTCCAGGGGGCGTGGCCGCACTTTCAATAATTATTTAAAAATAGTTCTGGGTCTCAAAAAAATCTGAAAAAATTCAGAGTAGCATAATTTGGTACCCTGTTTCTGCAATAAATTTTTTTCATGTATGTTGTCCATTACAGAAATTAATACATGTAATTAAATGTTCTCTAATTTCTTGTACAACTTATCTAAAGGTACAATAAATGATAAGGAAGGATTATGCAAAAATATAAAAACAAAGTATAAAACTCTTAAATAAAAATTGCTTAAAGCTAAAACCATAATAACAAAAATTATTTTATATTATATATATAATACGTTGATCATATTGCGATTTTATATATAAGTGTGTCAATTTTTTTTTTAGTAAATTCACTTACATAATCTAAACATATATAAGTGGCTTACTGTAATACTCATTATATACTATTATCTCTCATATATAATAATTATCTATAACATTTTTTTTTTAAACACATATTGTAATAAAAAACTATTATTATTACAGAACATATTTTGATTCAGGAAGCGATCATATCTGTACTGGTTTGCGTGGATTGACTAAGTTGTTTGCCGCCACGGGCACCGGGTGTCCCTGAGCATCTCTTCCCGGTCTTGACCAGCGTGACAACACCCACTGATTGATGTAGGGCAATCTCTAGAATATAAAAAATAATTTTATATGTCGTCATTTAATTAGTTTGAGTCTATGTTATAAAATAATATTTTTTTTTTCTAAACTTGTTTTTTTCTGCTATTTCGTTTTTGTATTGCATGCTCTTTATCTTCTTACACAATCTTGTTATAAGTTGATTTAACTCACTGATTTAAGTATTTAATTGGTTTCGGATTTTATAAATTATATAATATGATAGATATTACTTGTTGCGACTTAACTAATTCAACCTGTTTATATTTTAATTAATTGTTGTATGCAATAAAAAAAACATTGAAATTCAAGAATTACGATAGCAAATAATTATAGTATTAACCAAGTTTTGCAAACTTACATCTCGGCGAAAACGTTTAATTCGCTAATTAATAAATTTCCTTTTTTGCCCGGTCACGAAAGACTTCAAATTATTCAATAAGTAATTATATTCTTACGTGGCATTATAAGGCCTTTTACTCTCCGATATGTTTAATTTGTTTTTGTCAACTATTACTACAATAATATTTTTTTTTAAATTAATTTTGAATGTTGAAATCAATTCGCCATGATAATTATATATTAATTAGCTGTTAATTTTATTTCATTGATGGCCTTATTTTTACTGGCCTGATTAAAAAAACTAATTTTGTGTGGCAGATCAATTAAAACATAGACATCAAGAGAGGGAAATCAATCAAAATTATGAGAGAAGAATTATATATTTATTTAATGTCTACGTTTATTTTAAATAACTGCTTAGAAAAGTAACTTTGATTAAAATATAGCATAGCATTCGATAACATGTTTTTCATAGTTTAATTGAATTTATAAACACAACAATTATAGGAGTAGGAGTTTAGTTTATATGCTGCATGATGTGGTATGAAAAAAATGAATGCATTTACATTTATCGTTACGCTAAATTACCCTGCAATCATTTTTTAATTTTTAATATCCATTTTCATATGAGCAAACAGTGATTCATTACTTTCAAGCCTTTTATAACCGTACGTTAATGACTTGGTATTTTATTTATTTATTATTTTTTTTTCGCAGAAAGTAAATTGTATTGCCGCATTTTTCTAGCTGTATAATAATTTGAGAGCAGTGAAAAATAGTAAGAAATTTTAGATAACATTTTCAACCATTTAACTTGAAATTTTATTTATTTCGCTTCTCATTCGATGTAAATAATTGTTTCAGAACACTTTTTCTATAGATGGTATACTTTAAATGTTAGTTCCTTAATATTAATTATTTTATTTATTCAAAACAGATTTAGATAGACTTAATGCTTAGCTAGTCCAATTGCAAATAATATACAATAGTTCATAGAGTTCATACAAAGCATATTGATACACATAGACCATGATGTTAAGTAATACACATGCAGACAAAAATTAATTAAAAAAAAATGTACCAAAATAGTCAAAATACATTATACATTGTATTTAAATAAAATTAAACATAAATTTTGTATATTATAGTTTTTTAAATGTCCTTGAATTTTGCAATTTATAATATATATATATATATATATATATATATATATACATATATATACATATATATATATATATTATATATATTCTCTAAAAAGACAAAGTCCTTATAATTGCATAAATGGCTTTGTTTTTTATTGAATTCCTAAAAAAAAAATATATTCCACATTTTTTAACTTTCAGTTTAATTCAATACATAATTGATATAGTACGTCACTTTTAATTATTTTTAATGCTTTTCAGTATTAAAAAATTTCAAATCAAAAATTATATTAACTCTATATTATATAGTTTGCATAGAATATAATGTACAAAAAATAAACTTCGAAATTGGAAACAGATATGATATTTTGTAAAAGAGCTATACAAATTCAACCGCAGCAAATAATAAATATAATTTGCCAGTTATATAAATGGAGTAATTTTCATTTTTTTCATACTCTTGTGTAATTATGTTTTCAATTATTTAAAAAAAATTAAAATATAATATAGGCTCTTTAATAACATTCTTAGGAAACCTGTGTTCTTTTATCAAATGAGAATTTTATTTTATTCTTCGACAACATCTTTATTCACAAAACTCGCAATGTAGTATAATAGTAAAGAAAGTGAGGAAGCGCTCGTTTATTTTAGCAAGTCATCGAACATTCTTCTCCCTTTTTTCGTACGACAATAAAAAATATGAAAGTAATGTGTACGGACTTTGTTAGAGAATACTGTTACTGTTTCACTTCAACTTTTTTACTTGCACTTTTAATATTTTACCGATTTCTTTTACTATTTAAGAAGGGCTGGACTGGCTGTATGCGGCCCGTTCGTGCATGGGCAGGACACTAATTAAATTTTTCACTCACTCCACATGAGTCTTATTTCTCAACACACATTTTGTTCTATTTTTTCTTTGCAATTAACTCAATGTAGATATTGGGTAAGGACAAGTTACTTTTCGATGTTCAGATTCTTTAGGACGTCTGCATATATTTTTTTAAGGTTTCTAAGTTTGGTCATGTCAGTTCATCTCAGTATTCACGACTGAGGAAACCATGGAAACGGTAGCCAGGATGGTCTGTAATGATGATTCAGATGTAAGCACCAGTGTTCATGCGGTGTCTGCATTGAGTCGAGGTTACAATCGACTACGAATGGGCTGCGATTATAGACACTACGTCAAGTGCCTACATATATTTTTATGGCCAGTCCAACCCTACTTCAAGATATGGAAAGATTATTCTCCAAAATTAGCATGATCATTGAGATTTATTTACTTAGAAACTTAGAACACTATACAATGACACTATAATATATTTTATTATGATTTTTACATTTCAACTGATTTTTTTTTTCATAGTTATATAAAAATATATAATGACTTTTTTATATTTTGTAAAGTGTAACTCTGCATGCCAAGGGGGCAATATATATTGGGTGCGATTCACGAAGCAGTTAGCCAGGTTTCTAACTACGTTTAGCTTAACCACGTTTAACTATACCTGTTTTACGTGTTAAACCACCTAGTTAAACGTGGTTAAGCTAAAAGTGGTTAGAAACCTGGCTAACTGAATCGCGCCCATTAATAGATAAGGATGTAGGATTTAAAAATAAAAATTCTCCGTTCTACCCCTCAGATATTTTGGCATTCACAACATTTTCTTGTAACTAAAAGTTAGTAACGTTTTCATAATACCATAATGGAGATTAATAAATCTCTTAAAAAGTGAACGTGATCAATACAATACATTGTTATTGCTGCAACAATGCCATTTTAAAATAAAAGAATAGATTAAAGATTAAAGTAAAACAATAAAATGTTACAAGATTAATGATTTGAAATTAGGACAAATATTTTTATATAACTTAAGTACAAAATAATATAAAAATTACCACGAAAAAGCTTTTGAGAATATACAAATTATTATAAATACATGCTGCAACTGTTTCTCAACAATGCAGATATAGAATTTCTTTGCCAATGACAGTAATATTTTTTTAATAGTCATTAAATATTTTCTCCAACGAAGGCATGACAATGTTTTTTTTGTTTTTTATAAGTGAGAAATTTGATCACAAAATTATACTTCAGATCTCTCTTAAAAAGTAAAACTGCACTTGTAACACTGAATCATTAGAAAACGTGCAGTTTACTATGTAAAGGATGTGCCATTTCTTTTACTTCAGTAATTCTATCAATGAAATAAAAAAAAACATGTATGCTAAAACTTTCATTTTTCAAAATTAAGGCTAATATATAAAAAAAGCAATTCTATTCAAATTATTATAAATTGAAATATAATTAGTAATTGATTTATTATTGGGACATAATCTTTGTTAAGCTGATGTGTTGCGATGTGGTATATTAATTTATAATTTTATTTTGGTTTAAATAAAAGTGGTGTAAAAAAAAATCTGGAAATACATTTATTATTGCTAAATTCTGCAAAGAATTAATTAATAATAAAATATATTATTAAATTGCTAAGAAAAATTTAGGTATAATAATTATATACTCATGTGTTATTTTTCTTTATGATATATTTAAGCTGCTATTACACAGAACAATTTTTCTAATTATTGCATACAATTTTTCTTACAAGAAATCTTCAACTCCATTTGTTTGTCTGAAGAGATGAAATTTTCATGTAAGGAAAAATTGTATGCAAAATAGTATCGTGTAATACCAGCTTATATTATAATTTAAAGCTTTTATATGCTGCTTAATTCAGGTAACTACAAATATTTAGAACGTAATTTCTAATTTCAATTAACCTTATCAAGAACAAAGGTAAAATGGTGATCAAATTCACAGTATTTTTTTTTATAATGCATAATTAATATTGTATTAAAAGACATTTTAAACAGCATCATGTGAACTTAAAACATGACCGCGACATTCGTCAATATTGACAGGTGTCGCTGGAGGAGAACGAAAGTGATTATTCATCACAGTGAGGCACTAATTTCTTTACTACATTACCTGACGAGTCATTAACCCAACAATTCCGTTAAACCACACAAAAAATCGACATGAATAAATTATTGTATATAAGTTAAAAAAAAAAGAGTAAAAGTTAACAAATTGCGTTATAGCTATATTATACTCATAATCAGCTAACCTATAATTTATCACAATTATGATGATGGTGAAATTTCATTATCGCACTTCATGGTATTCATTGTTAGTTGCAATGTATGATATGTACTATAAGTTGCAACGTACTGTACATGAGTTAATTGTTATTATCTCATAATGTCTTGTTAAGATTATAATATAACTCTAACATTATAACTAAGGGGGAGGAGGGGGGAGTCGAAACGACCCAATAACCTTTAAAAGCCCGCTGAAAAAAATAGAATGGTTACAAAAAATATTTAAATAAAATTAAGTAATATAATAAAGTTATCAATCCAAGAAACGTATATATTTCCGCAAACAAAACATACAAGGAAATCAACTCTATTTATGTAATTTTTTAACTTAGTTTTTTTTTTTAACCCGTGGGTCGTTATTATATCCTAATAAATTATTATCCTCATCAAAAAATTGACAATTAATTAATTATAATAAAAACATTTTAAACATTACTATAAACATTATCAATAAATATTATTTTTAATGACGTGTATGTAAAAAAATATCAAGGTAAGGCTATAACAATGAGATACCTTTTGTCATAACAATAAACATAACAATGAGCCTCAGGTGTACTCTCTGCATGTCGTCTGTACTTGTCGTGAGGCTCTTTGAACAAACGCGTCATTACCCCCCAAGGCCGGGGGGGGGGGGTTAATATTACATGTGAACTCTGTATAGAGAAATAATTGTTGTTTTCACGCATTGAAAAGTCTCTTGAGTCGAGATAAATAAATTATTTAGTAGCTGTTAATAATGGTCCATTGTTCCAACAATAAGATTGTTACAGAATATTTTCTAATTAATAAATTTACATTAAATTTTAAACAAATCTATATGCATATATTAATTTCGGTGAAAGTGGTTAAATATATTTATCCATTTCTATATATAATATAGCTAATCTCATATAAATAATTATTTATGTTATTGTTCTTTATAATTTTATTATAATATTAAATTTCCATTCGTATAAAATTACACCTCATAGAAATTAGTTGCTAGAGAAAGAAAACTAATTACACTAATTATAGTACTTTCATCATGGACTGATATCTTACTATATGTTAAAACTGAATTAAAATTAATAAATTTATCATCATTTGAACTATAAACACATAAAACTGTATTTTGTTTATCCTAACCTAATAATTAATTATAATTAATATAGTCGCGTATCATGGTCCTTAATTAATCAAAAACAAATCTTTATCTATATAAAATATTTCGTTTCATTAAAATCTCAATGTTAGACAAAACATTATTTATTCCGCTCTTCTTAGCTATAAGTTAATATATGCCTCATAAAAATATAATAAAGCAGCCAATGTATGTTCACGTACAGGAACATACATTGGCTACATACATACATGCATATAGGAAGCACCTTTTATTTATTACTTGTCTGGTACAGTCAAATTAATTTAATATTCCCTCCGAAAGTAGCCGGAAGTGTAAAGTTTGTTTCTATTCTGTTTGTAATTCAGTTTTATTCCCTCAGAGCCCCCCCCCCTTACTTTTCCCAAAATCGAATCCCCTCTCTTCCTTAATGTGAAAAATCTGGCGGTCTGGGGAAAATATCAAACTCCCCCATCTGACGGACCGTCACCTCAAAGTCCGTAATAATTATTCTCGATTGTATGCTTCTTTACATTATAATAATCAAGAATATGAAGCCACTTGCTTTACTTGCTGCACGTCTACCTGCCAGCAACAACTCGGATATCCCCGCACGGACACCGCTTGGGTGCGGGATCACGGCCACGCGTGTCTGGAATACTCACGAGACACGAGGCTGGCACGTGAGGTTGGCGGGGACACGCGACGAGCTTCACGGCCCGGCGTGGGTGGAATCGAGATAAGACACTCGCTGTGTCAAAACTACGAGCATCCTAGAGGAAACAATATATCTATTCTTATATATTATATAAACATTTCAAACATAAATTTAAACATTGTAATGTGAAAATGGAGAACAAAATATGCTAGAGATTACAATTTGTTCATAATATTTAGAACTATATGGGAGTTTCATGTTTACGTTTTGGGTAGCACGGAGATGCCCGAAGCCGCCCGAAGATCTTCGGGATGTAGACAGAAAACTCTAAAATGCTATGCTGCGCGGGTTAACGTAACTCACAACATGATCTCCTTTTTAATAATAGTTTTGCATGGTCACCAAATATTTTTTTCAATGGCATTGGTTCTTAATTAATCTTCTTATTATCACCATTTATGAAAGAAATTTGTATGAAAAATAATGCGAATAGCCAGGAGAAATTAATTTCAAGACCAAATTTAGCACGTATCTGCTATGCCGCTGACAATGTTTTGCCTACAAAATCGTGACGTCATATTGTTTACTAACGTATGGTGAAAGATCCGTGTTGTTTTGAAGTTAAAGGGTAGGCATGCATACAGTCACGTACCAAGTGCTTTTTATTTAATCAACATTCGTATTATTTTTATCCACACTCGATGCAGCTGTGCGGAAAATACGGCTATAATACAAAGTAAGAAATCATAGTCTTGCTAAAGTCACATTTGACAGCTAACCACGGATGCGGCTGTGAGTTGTGACTTCAACAAGATCTGGTTTTCTTACTTTGCAGCAGCAGAGCTGCAATGCAAGTGGATAAAAAATAAAGTTAATGTTGATTATTATTATATAAAATCTGACTGCCTGATTCAAAATTTTTATCACTAAAAAATATTTTAAACTAGGAAAATTCAAATATTAAAAACAATTATTAGAAAAATGATTCCTTATGGTCATGTACTTTTAAACGCGAGAGTAGGATGCACCGCACGCGCGAGTCACGGCCTCCTAACCCACCGCTGGTGCTACGTGTGCGTTGTCATTGCCGTGTGCACTGTCACGCTCGATCGGGTGCAACGAAAGTGAGCATGTCTTGGAAAATAAATATCACACAAGATAAAAATCACTTGCAGTTTCGTAACAGCTTATGGAATTACTTATACGGGGAAAGAAAGGATTTTTTTTTGTTTTGCATACTTGGACGGAGGGCATCGAGTCATTATTAATTGTCAAATTTATTCAGGTTTTTGAACCCTCTGACACACTTAAAATCGTCATGCAAACTCTTTGCTGATACAGTCATATCTGTAAATATTACAATATTCCACATGAAAGACAATATTTTGACTGTACACAACTATTAAAAGATCCTTTATCTTAACATGTAATAAAAATATACATATCACAAATTCTCCAATGTATTGAATAAAAAAAAAAGAATTATAATAATAAATTTTTTTAATACGTACTATATAATATTCGTACAAAATTAAAATAAATATTTCAAAATTGTTAATTAAATGTAAATAAAAATTGTGTCAAATTGTGTACAATCTTACTAACTATAAGATTTTATTACGAAATTTGTTAACGTTCTTTTTGTTTGAAAGGTAAATTTATCAACTTTGAAGCACGTCGTTGTTCAGAGAGATTTTCACGTCGGTACTCAGGGTCGGACTGGGCTCAAAGGGCCTACTGAGCAAACACTAGTACGGACCCATATCAAGGGCCTACTTGACCCTGTGGGGGCCTACTTTTAACGTTGTAGGGGTCTCCCAGCCGAGGGGGCCTACTGAGCGATCGCTCACCAACTCTTATGGCCAGTCCGAGCCTGTCGGTACTACTCGCAGCTCGTCGTCTTCAACCGTCAGATTCTACGATCATCTTGTGACTCTCTCAACTTGGAGTGGAGATATGTACTAAAAAAAAAACACCACCTGCAAAAGATGAAACAATAGAACATGATTCATTATAAATTATATTAACAATAGATATGGAAATATCGACACATGATGTTAGATTATTATTTATTTTAGAGAAATGAAATTTATAAAAATAAAAAAAAAAGAGTAAGTAAGATAACCTCTATCATCTATATATAATAATTTGCAGCGTTGTCTTTTTTATATAGAAAATGTTATGACTAAATTGTTATTAGATTATTATCTTATTTTATTATGAGTTATGAGCATGGTGTATTTTTTTTTTAATTAGAGTGATGCGTGGAAGGTGTTATAATTATATTAAAAATTATAACTTAAAAAAAAAAAAACTTCTTACACTCAAGAGAAGTTGAAATAATTTCCAGACATAATTTTATACAAACATTTATGGTATTATACCAACATAGTTTTTTTTTTTTTTTCATTTCCTTCTGTGTATGGTCATGTAAATAATACATGCTGCATGAGAATTTATCATACTAGGAATATTATTATAGTCACCCAAGTCAACCAAAACAGAGCAGATAAAAATAAATAAAAGGGGGGGGGGGGATTTCAACAACGGGAATGGAACATTGAAGTGACGAAATATTTAAAACCAATGGAGGCTTCAAGTGATGCGCTTTCGCTGCGCAACTGTTTGTCGCTAAGGTTCATCTTGCACTTGAAAATGAAGCAAAGTGTTTTTTAACTTTTCTCGGTTATAAATCAAGTAAAAAATCTAAATCTTGAATTATCTACTTTATTTTTCAGTTTGGACCAAAGTTCCGTAAAGTAATTTTCCCTGAAAAATCTTATTCTTAGTGAAAAAACGAATTCACGTTTTTTTTTTACATAGGTTTGGTATAGCGGGTGGGATCACCGAAAAATCAGCTGACTTGAAGCCTCTATTCCCGTTGTAAAAAGTTTCAGTGTCATAAATTTCAAAAGTTTCATATTGGAAAAGGGTCTAAGTAGTTTATATTTATATGTACAAAATTAAGCTGAATTGTAAAAACAAACAAACAAATCAGCCATGCTCTTAAAAGTCAATGATTGTTTAGCTGGCTTCAACATTAAATAATTTATAATCCTAGCAAACTTCTAAAAATCAATTTGTTTCTTCCTCAAGGGCATGTTTTACATAATTACTTGGACAAGGCAGAAGAAGGCGTGCCAAATGCAAGAAAACATTATATTAATGATAGTATTTTCGCACGCACGAAAGACGTGTCGACTATCATATACGTGAGGTCACGTAGGTGACTTGACCTTCCTCCTTATGACCTTGGTCAAGGGCAACGTCATGTCGTGATTCTACGTCGTCAAATTAGCGGATCATATTATCATCTCCAAATTTTACACGTACTTTTTACGTAGTGTTAATTTTCATTATTATGAAAACTCTGGTGTCATGTCCATGTAATAATGACTATAATAAAAGAGAAAAAAAAAGTACACACATATATATGTAAAACATATACAATGATAAAGCACAAACTTACAACTGAACTGAGTTAAGTGCAGTTTACTGTCTTATACAGACCCTAAAATGTGTTCTTATTCAGTTAAATGTTTTTTTTTGTTATTAATGGATAAAATTGTAAGTATATATTGTTAATGGAGTATTGTCCTCAATTTTTTTTATTGCAGAAATGAATAGAGGGTGAAAAGTTATGCTACCCTGATTTTTTTCCGATTTTTTAGAGCCCGGGAAGTATTTTTAAAAAATTATTGAAAGTCCTATTTGTGACGTCACGCGGCGTCAAGTCCTATCTTTTTCTTAAAGAGCGGCGTCTCTTGACGTCACAAAAAGAACTTTCAATAAATTTTTAAAAATAGTTCCCAGGCTCTAAAAAATCTGAAAAAAATCAGGGTAGCATAACTTTGCACCCTCTATCCATTTCTGCAATAAAAAAATTTGAGGTCATCAATACTCCATTAATATTATAAAATTATCTTTTTGAACTTGGTGACCCCTTTATTATTCTCAATTGTGTACTGCGTAAGTTGGTTGAAATAAAAAAATAATTATTAACAAAAAAGTAAAAATGAAGAGATTAAGAATTTCTTGAGATTTTGTTCAACTTTTTTGTCCTCATGTTTGCTTGACATTATTTCTATCTAGTTAGAACAAGTTATAAGCAGCCAAAAGAAGGAAAAATTAAAACAAACAAGAATTCGATTGGGAGTCTCTCAATGCATTAGTTTCTTAAAATAGAATCGAACTCAATGTTATATTATTCAATTTATAACATAGGAATACAAATTATATATCACAAGTAAATCATACTGTTCTACAACTTCAAAATTCATTATATTATTATCATAGGCATTATAGCTATTATAGCATTCAGAATTATCCAACAACTTAATTGTTTTATGGCTTTAATGACAATTTATGACTACCTTTTTTCACTTTAAGTAATTACATAAATAAATTGTATTGTATTTCATTTTGCTCAATAAACAGTTATTATTATTATTAAATGAATTTCATAGGATACCCCGATAAATATATTTTATTTTCTACATCAAATTGATTCAGGATTAGAACTTAAATTTTAAACTCGTCTTAAGTGTGGATACCAGATTTTATCAGGTAATAATTTAGTTATAAATTAAGGACACCAAGTATAAGGCATCACAAATTAACCTTGGATTTGGTTCATTAACAACTATAATATAGTACAAAATTACAATTTTACTACATTACAATTTGGTTTATTATCGTATTTCATTTAGTACAATTTTCGTCTTTATTATGCTGTAATTAATCAGTACAACACGAAAAGTTATCAAATTTTGATGTTTATAATTAAAGTTTATATATAATATATATAGCTTTAAATTCAAAGAAGAAGAATCAAGGCCGACACAACATAACAATGTATCTATTAAGTGCTGGAAGTGATAATTTAGGGGCTCAATAAGAAAGGATATCTCTTCATGTATCATCGAGGTCAAAATTTTTACTTTTGTGTTTGGACAAAAGTACTATTACAATAAATGTAAAATAGAGGCTTCAAGTCAGCTGTTATTCCGGTATTTGTGCTATCTATAAACTAATGTAAAAAAAAAAAAAAAAAAAAATTACTGGGAATTTTTTAAAAATTAACATTGGTGCTTATGGAGAACATTTTCTCACTACAATATTAGGAAATACTTAAAGTTTATTATAAACATTAAAATTAATTAAATACAATATACTTTTAACCACTTTTTTTTTTTAAATATTTTCGTTAGACCCTCAAATTATAATAAAATATCAAGCTTCTACTGATTGAAATATTAATAATTATTTCACAGAGAACCAGTATTAAAGTCATCGCTTTGCTGCTGCATCATCTTAGAAAATTAATTCTAGTTTTCAGAAAGTCTTCTTTATAATACAGGTCTCAATCATGCATAATATAAATTTTATAATATTTTTTTTACAATCGTTTAATACGTATATTACTATAAAAGTGCAAGTGTTTCCTGTTTTAATAAGAGTCCCACTTACTTCATTTTCAGTCTCTTTATTCTCCCTCTCTCTAATTAAACTATGCAATTTCTTGACATATTGCAAGTTGTGATTATGCGGTTGCGTGCTGCACTAAGTACACAGTACAGTCGTCATGCAGTGGGTCAGCGCGCTCGAGTGTAGATTTCGCCGCCGCCGAGTTTGTAGCTCAATGTCAGGGACTCGAGAACCAGTCAGGGAAACCTGTCGGTGGATTACATAAGTAATTAGGCGCCTCTTACCTCACAGAGTGGAAAGTGAGAGTGCCCAAGCGGAGAGAGGGTTTTAAAAGTAAATGTTCGGGAGACCACGCGTAGATACACGTGACTTTTAAGTAAAAAAAATATACAAAATAATTACTAAGATTCACGAGACTGCATGATGAACAAATATTTGGGTATTGTGTTTTTTTTTTAGTTACTTTAAGTTCAGATAATTTATTTGCTATATTCATTTGTGAACAGCTGATAATCTTATTAGCAAGTTATTATAAGCTTTAATTATAATAATATTTAATATATTAGGGTTATTAGGGTTTATTCACAAAGAAAAATTTAGCCCAAAATTATGTATTACTAAAAAAATTAATATAAAATTTTAATACTAAAATTAGCTATATTGTTTGAAATCTATCATAATTATTCTAAATTCGATAACCACTTTCTGCGTGTATTGTAAGTAATGCACAAGAAACAAAATAAGAAAAAATCAATAAAAACAGTCTCATAAAAGATTAAACAAAACCTTTGATTTAAAAAGAGTCATCGAACCTTTTAGTATATTTTATTTTTAATATACTTGAACTTAAATCTCCAAACTTTCTCTATCATTAAAATTCATGGACTTTAAATTATTATTCATATTATTTATTTTTTTTACTAAAAAAGGACAGTAAAAGGTCAAAATTATTGTACATAGGTGAGAAGATATTTCCAGCATGAAAATTCCATTCAATTATAATTTGCGCACTTTTTAAAATTTAACATTTAATTTAATAATTTTCATAAAAAAATAGTTATATATTATAATTTATCGCGACTTGTCATGCTAGCCTGGATTTCTATTAGATCTGGTATCAACTGGATTTTAAACCAGTAATTTATATAATATTATTATTTTTATCATCATTTTTAATGGTATCGTTTTCTGATAAATATTAAAAAAAATTTATTACGTTCCAGAAAAAGAAAATAATAATAATACGTGAAGAAAAAAAAAAAAATCCGAGTCATTTTTGCTATATAGTATAACAAAGGGCAGGAGAAAACTTTGGTTTTGTTTGATTTTGCAAGTATTTGCAAATAATTTGATTCATATATAAGTGTGATCACTAATAAATATACGCGCGTCATACCAATTTATTAAAATGTTTATCTTTTAGAGGATTTAGAGGATTAGATCCTCAAAAGAGGATCTTTTGAAAGGATTAGTTTCAAATGATATTCTACTCTCAGTTTATTATGCTACTGTATATTCTCATGTAAGCTACTCTGTTATAATCTGGGGAAGTGATAATGCGGTATTAACCCGTTTATTCATATTACAAAAAAGATCAGTTAAAACAATAAAAGGTTTTAAAAAGATGGATTCCTGCAGAAGTCATTTTTATGATTTGAAATTGTTAACTCTACCCTGTATTTACATATTAAATTGTGCAATGTACAAAAGATTACACCCAGAGTCATACGCTCTAGTTTCCGACATCTCTCCCTACGATACTAGAAATAAATCAAAAGTTATAATAAAAAAACATCATTCAGCCTTTTATAAAAACAATCCATACTACCAAACTCACAAAATATATGACTTTTTACCTGAGTCATTAAAAAATGAAATAAGTGATAATGTGTTCAAAAACAAATTAAAAACTATATTAATCAAAAAAGAATATTACAAAATTAAAGATTTTTATGATGAAAACTCAAAAATAACCGATGAGGACGTCGCAAACTGGAACGTTGCTCTTACCGATCAACAAAAACAAAAAATGTTATCTTTATCAATGGCTCAAAATTAAAAACAGTAAATTTGTTTATTTTTAGATTTGATCATCTAAGTGTTATGTGAACTATATATAGTGCAACAAGAAACATTGTGCATCAAGCAATGTAGTGAATCAAGAAATTATACGTGAATTATATTTATGTGAAAGGGATTTTGAAACTTTTTTTTTTTTTTTTTCTCTTATATAAAAAAATATTGTGAAAATTAAAAAAAAATGTTAATAATGAACATAATCATGTTATTAGTGTATTTTTATTCACGAATATTTTATATACCTGTGTATGTTATTTTTAAACATCTATGTACTGTGTATGTTTTTTTTTAAGTGCTATGTTAATTAGAATTAAGTATCTGTTATGTATAATCTATGTAACAACTATGACGTGATCTATGCTGTAAAGCCAACGATCGAAATAAAAATTTGAATTTGAATTTGAATTTATAGAATATTATGAATTTTTGCAATAGAATAGCTTCCATAAAATGCTATTCACAACGAACTTAGAGTATAAGTTTTAGCATGGAAATGTTTTGGGTATTGATCCAAGAAAAAGTTACCGAAGGTGGGTAAATTTGAAGTTACCTTTGCAAAAATGCATCCAGATTTCTAAATAACCGCTAACCGCGGTTATGGTGTCTTAGACTGAAATTACAGCCATGGTTAGTGAGAGAAACCTGATGAATATCTTCTTTTTTGAATTAAATCCATTTAGTGTCTAAAATGTGATACGAAATCTCAATACATAAAATTTCAAGCCAAAAATCTAATGCTAAGTTCTTGGTGATACGCCCATCATGTATAGATGCATATTATTATATGGATCATAAATGTAGAATGTGTTATTTAAAATCTTGAATATTCAATACACAAATTAAACAAAAAATAACACAAATTAATAAAAAAAAGTTGACAAATTCATTACATATTATTTTTCTTATTTGACACGGTTAATTGAGATTATAAACATTACGATACATATAGTCATTATAAATCGAACATAAACAGTAGCACGTGTTCATAACTTTTTATTTATATTTTTTGCAGTTATTGTTAAATATTAATGGGCCATAACTCTTACTGTTTGTCAACAGCTCATTAAATGATTATTGATTATGTAATCATTTCATTGAATGTACAAAAAAAATCAATATAGCATATTTACGTATTGGGCAAATCAATTACACTGTATTATACCAGCTTACATCATGTTAATGATAATTGTGTATAATGAATAAAAAATTATTGATATTTTTAGCCACGGGCCTCTCTTGTTTGGGGAATAATACAAGCAGGTTGTACAACATTATGGCAAGAAATTTGAGTGTGATAATAATATCAATTATGGAGTGCAGAACGAGAGCATTGCTCTCCCTAATGGCTCAATATAGCGGCGGGGTGTGTAACTAGGCATAAATCCTACCAACGGTAATAATTACAGTAGTATATATAACAAGGCTACAGTAGGTTTTACGGATTGTACGTAATTGCGCAATTAAGTTTATGAAAAAAATCCTCCTTGAAGTGCAAAACATCAATGGAAACTTGCACTACCAATGTACCGAAATTTGCATAAATGGCAAGGGTGCAACTGTGTAATCAACTTAATGTGTCACCTTTATTTGATATTTTTAATTGAAGTTATAAACAGCTTAAAGATGTACGTGTCAATTAATGTTGTTTTTTTTTATAATTTTATATCAGAAGTGTAGTAATATTATAATATAATAATTCATTTGAATTAATGGATTAATCAATGTGACTAGATTAAAAATCAATTAATCTCAGCTATTATTATGATTATACTTTGTGTTGTACGTATTAGTTTTTAGATATTTATTTCTACTATATGTACTGCAATGTATAGTCATGTAAAATGTGTGTTATATATGAGTATGTCGTATTTTATATTTTAGGATTTAACTCCTAGTTCAGTGATTTAACTGCAATGTACTATTTTTGTCCATAACAAGGACTTGTCTCTATTGGCACCAATAAACAACTCAAATCAAAGAAAATTATTTTCATTTTGCTTTGAGCACTTCTAGAAATGATGAAAACAGTGAGCAAAGTTCGAAATAGAACTTCTCGAGTTGAGCACTTTAAATTAAATTTAAATGCGCAAAGTCCGAAATAAAACTTCTCGTCGGGGTTTGCTTTTTCGATTTATAAGCACTTCTAGAAATGAGCAAATTTGAATGAGCAAATCCCGAAATAAAACTTCTCGTCGGGGTTTGCTTTTTCAATTTAAGCACTTCTAGAAATGAGCAAATTTAAATGAACAAAGCCCGAAATAAAACTTCTCGTCGGGGTTTGCTCTTTCGATTTAAGCATTTCTAGAAATGAGCAAATTTAAATGAGCAAAGCCCGAAAATTTTGTAAATTTCGGGCTTTGCTCAAATCGCTAGGGGCACACCTAAATGTGCGCATTTTTTTCGGACTTTGGTGCCAACATATATAATATATTCGGGTGTCAGAAATAAAACTCGATTTACTCGATGTCATTGATATAATATCGTTACAAAATTACATGGTCAACCTGTGTACTTTGACAGTGTGGACATGCATTTTTCACGTACATTATTTCATTCCGGTTCCTACCAATGTCAACTAACAATTTTAAATATCAAATTTATTTAAAATTACTTATAGCTATAACAGTGACAGCTTTTTTTGTGTGTTAAAAGAAAGAAAAAAAAAAAGCCATTAATAGGTGCTCAATTATTTTTACTTATTATTTGCTGATTTGCTTTCTAAATTTTTTAATAAGGACAGCCAATAAATGGCAGCAAAGAAACTCCTACAACAATCTGCTTTATTTATGATTGAAATTTGCTCGTGTACATAGGAGGGTGTTGCAATGGCTTACTGGGTCAACTACAATGCAAATGAAAGGACGTCTTTCTTACGTTTACCGTATGTTTATTTCTATGATAATTGGTACTATATATTTACATTTAATATCCCTATTAGCATCCATTGATATAATATTTATTTACTTCATCTGTATTCTTAACAATAATAAATAAATACAGAAATTTCTAAATAATCATGCATCATCTAAAAACGATGAAATTGTTGAAACTGTTCGTTATAAAATATATTATTTTACTATATTCCACATATTGAGCAGTAATAACTCCCAAATTTTTGTTTTAATTTTAAGACATACATAACATTTTTTTTAATGTAAGTGCCTTTCACCTCTCCTATTTACCAGTTTAACAGTAAACTTTAAAGGCTAGATCCCCCGTGACTCCCCCCCCCCCTCCTTCTGACAAAATCAAAATTTTCTTGGTGCATTCCTGCTAACATTATTCATCCAGAACTGATAGTTATTTTGGTATTTTTAGCTCACACATAAAAAATAAATACATTACAACTATAATTATAATTATAGTAATCTTTCTATATCCGTCAAATGAAAGTTGAAATAATTGACGAAAATTTATACTTTTTTAGGTGAATATAATTTCTATCCCGACATAGATATAAACCAGGGCATTTTTTCACATCAGCATTTGAAAAACAAATTTAAATGTCTTTAGCAACAATGATTTCGTTGAGAGAGTTCAACGCTTCATGTAGCAGAACTTTTACTTTAATATTTTTTACCTTGAAACTCATTGTTATTTTTGCAACAATATAGAATCATTCACTGATTATTGAAATCGTTGCTGTGGTTTGCAAAAATTACTGCAAAAATTATTTAATTTGATTTCAAGGGAAATCTTGACAAAGCTTTCTTTGGTAAAAATAAGACGAGTTGTATAAACGTTAGCTATATTTACACATTAACGTTCTCGTTTTTATACATTAAAATAAATAGCAAAAATATCCTTATATTAGTCGATCGCTTAAAATCTCAAGTATACAAAAAAAAGTTGACAAAATGAATAAATAGACAATAATGGTTGCATTTTTTTTTATTTCATAATTAGAAAATATACCTAAAATTATGCTTTTCTGAATTTTTTCGGATTTTTTGGAGTGCGGGAACTAATTTTAAAAAAATATTTAAAATACCTGAATTTGGGTGGTACACCTGATGGGACAACCGTGACGTCATTTGTCGTGCTGTGATTGGCTGTTGATGATGTCACGGCTGCTGTGATTGGCTGTCGATGACGTCACGGTTGTCCTATCAGGTGTACCACCCAAATTCAGACATTTTAAACATTTTTTTAAAATTAGTTCCCGCACTCCAAAAAATCTGAAAAAAATCTGAAAAGCTTAATTTAATGTATATTTTCTAATTATGAAATAAAAAATGCAACCATTTTTGTCTATTGTACCCACTATTTTCTTGAGCCTGTTTTCGATTTGCTGTAAGGCTTGTTATCTCATAGTTTTACTGATAAAAAGTACCCTTATTGACATGGTCAAAAGCAGCTTTTGAAATAAATAGTGGACACTTAAAATATCAAGAAACTTTTTAAATATCCATCATGCAATTCAAACGGTCAACAGCAACTTTTAAAGCTAGTGCATGAATCATGCACTAGCTTTAAAAGTTGCTTTTGACCGTTTGAATATCAAAGGGTTATTTATTTTTACAAGTAAAAGTATGAGATAACAAGCCCAAGAAATAAATTGGTTAAATAATGTTATGATATGTATTGGACAATTTGTAATTTGCGGATATAAAAAATGATTTTTGTAATAGTTTGTCTCCTCTACGTTTTGCAGCTGCTAACGGAGTACGTGACAGTATAAATGTGTATACCCAAAATATATAATACAGTAATATAATATATGTATATATAATTATTTATATAATATACTTCAGAACTCAGTCTGAATCACGTACGCCTTCGCATACCTCGCTTTGAGGTGAGAAAAAAAAAAAAAAAAAAAAGAAGTACGAGACCCGCCAGACTTTCAAGTTGTAACTTTATACAGAAACCTCGCCTAGCTGTCAATAAGGGAAAAATAAATACGTGTAAAGTAATCAAGGTTTTTTATTCATCTTTATTAAAAAAAAAACTATTATATTATAGTGAATTACATATAGTTCGAAGATAATATACATAATTATATACTGTAATTTATATTTCATTAGCAAATCATTTTAATGTCTAAAAATGCATATCTATTTAGATATTGTGAACTTTTTCTGCTGAAAAATATACGAGTCGGAAATTTTTATAAATAATTTTGAGTCAGAGAGATTTCAACAGATTATTTTCAAAAGCACAGGACAAGGATCAATCAATTTAATTAAGCCTGTATGTAGGGACTCTGGTACTGTGAGCAACCAATATCTGCAAGGAATGTATATATGTGATAATTTGGTATTTTTTTTATTAACAAACTGTAAGCAAATAAAGTCCAACCAAGATTCTAAAGAAAAGCCCTATCGGTTGAAACTGAAGTTACATCCAATTATAACAATTTGTGTGGTAAGCTATAAGTAAACTATTCTTTAAATTTTGTATTAAAAATAAGCATTTATAATAAACAATGAATTATAGGGAAAAAAACAAAAGAGAAAAACAAAAACAAAATAAAACGTAAACAAAAAAGAAGCAAAAAATAGATTATTAATTAAAAAATATAAATTACCTGAATAATAATATATAATTAATCACTATATAATTAGAAATTTGGAAATAAATTTCTGCTGAGCAATGATGATTCAGCAAGTTTATAAGATTTATCTCAAGCTGTTTAAAAAGGATAATTTTTTAAACAAAATAAATAACTATAATATACTTTAACTTGCCGTGACTAAATTTACTTACGCACTATCACTATGATTTTTTTTTAGTGCTAATAATATTTTATTGAAAAACTTTCATTGAATATGAATGATGGGCAAAATTATATTAATTTGCAAGTGTTTGAAATTATACATACAGTTTCCACTACAATTGAGCCACTTTCAGGAATTTCAGGGATGCTGAACTTCTACCATGCCCCTTAATACTGTACACAGTGTCACAGTATAATATATTATATGCAGAATGGATAACATACATGAATTTTTTTTTATTGCAGAAATGAACAGAGGGTACCAAATTATGCTACTCTGAATTCTTTCAGATTTTTTTAAGACCCAGAACTATTTTTAAATAATTATTGAAAGTGCGGCCACGCCCCCTGGAGGCGTCAATAGGCGTCCAGTCTCTATCCTTTTTATTAAGGCTGCAGGGGTGCCAACTGAAATCACAGGACTTTCAATAATTATTTAAAAATAGTTCCGGGTTTCAAAAAAATCTGAAAAAATTCAGAGTAGCATAATTTGGTACCCTCTATTCATTTCTGCAATAAAAAATTTTCATGTATGTTGTCCATTGTTTAACTGAAAATTGTACGTTAAATTATAGTCAAATTTTCAAAGGTAAGTTAATTTTTCTTCTTTTCCTCGTCACTGCTTTTTGGTCAGCTGCTCGAACTTTTGACTAAATTAGATGTAAAATTTTCAAGGAACCAAAGTGTACAGGAAAACATCGACGACGAATCAAGGTTCTCTCTCTCTCGTTTCACACGCTGGCGTTATGTGACCTTCTGGCGAGCGGTGGGAGAGAGCCGCCAGTCCGCGCTCCTGACGAACAGTCAGTCGTCGGCACGCTATCAAGCAACGTGCAGTGCAACTTTTATTTGTGATAGAATAAAAAGATCGCAGGCACGTGTTATTATTTTATATATTATGAAAAAGTGAGCACAGCTATATATAGAAATATATAACAAGGGTGCAATAAAACTTAAAATATAATATAAAAAAAATAGTGATAAAAAGTGAAAGTGAATTAATTTAAAATGTTATTATTTGAATCAACATTTGATTCAAGTGATATGAATAAAAATACAATTGATGGAGGAGGGACGAGTAGAGGAGGATTAAGTGCAGTTGCAGCTGCTGCTGCTGCTGCATCTATGACATCACCAGATGAGCACCACCAAATTGGTAGGTACCTGGTACGCTGGGTGTGTGAACAGGCAGACTTATGGTTATTACTGTACCGCTGTGGAGAGATCTTAGCTCGAGTTCACGGTCCTCTTGAGAGAAGTGCTGAGAGAGTCGAGGAATTATTACAACAATTGGGAGGATCAGACTCTGAATTCAGCTACAATGTCAACAACAACAATACACTTCATCAAGCTGCAGACAATCAACAACAACTACCCGAAGAACAAGAGCCTTCTCTCGCTCAACGCTGGCTGCTACCATGGTGGCATCAAGGTATATTAGATGGTACCAAATATATTGGTGCTCATTTGTTATTTTTATAATATAAGCTCGAAGGGGAATTATTTTGTTTTAATTGTATATAATAATTTCATTTGGTACTTATATAGACTATAGTTGCATCAAGGTATTCCAGTCCATCCATGGTACCAAATTATATATTAATGGTGCACAATTGGTGATCATTTTATCATTAATTTTTAGTATAAGGTCAAAGGGAAGGTTTTGATTTAAATTGTACGTATATATAATATATATCTTTTTTTTTTGCAATATATTTGACTAATGGTTATAAGGTATGTAGTGATACCAAAAATATTGGGTACACAACTGGTGATCATTGAAATCATGTAATTTAGTATTATTATATTTTCATTAAATTAGCTCAAAAGATAGGTTTATTTTAAATTTGGATCATTTTAACTGGCAGATTCACTGTGGCTTAAAGTTAAATGAGGATTTTATTTTTATAATACAAAAATATAGAAAATAAATGTTTACTTTTATAGAAAAATAACATATTGTACATAAAAGAAGGTAAAAAAATATTTGTTTTTGGTTATTTATTTGTTTATTTCGATCTCGCAAAAGGTAAAAAATTTACTCTTACATGGCACTATATAGAGCTCTAGGACACATAAAGTAGTAAAATATCCTCTTTTTATAGCATATATAAAACAGAATATAAATGAGATACCTTTTTTTTCTTCCCTACTTGAAATATAAAATTTGAAGGTGTGACAGATTTTACTTCCCATTACGTCTGGCTGAAATAAATCACATCATTACTTACCCCATCTGCATATTGTTAGTTAGCATGGTCACGCCCTTGAAAAAAAAAAGTTCTTGACATTTAGAGGCAGATGATAATTATATTATGAGGTAACCGGCCGCCCATATATAATGTACTTCTTTCTAAATTTTTTATTTACATTCTTTAAAATATAACTATATTTTTACTGCATTAAAATTTTAAATATTAATTTAAATGCAAATGATTGTACATAAAAACTTGTAATGTAAAAATTATAGTTATGACCTATTTTTTAATTTTTCCTCTGTGCATTCAGTACAATTTATTACCTTTTTTTTTTACATACTTATTTCTCAATCTTTGAATGTGTAATAAGAAATCCTGTTTTTACTGATGCACTCGCTAGCTCCATGTAAGTCACTGCAGAGTACTGTAATATCTCAGAGTCATGACCAAATAGACAAGAGCCTTTTATGTCCACGTGGATGTACTGGTATGTATATATGTAAACAATATTTAAAATTTGAAGACTCTATCACCGCCCACGTGTGTTATATAAGCAATTGTTGTTGTTTTTTAAAAATAAAATTACAAAGGTAAAAATATATGCCATGCCATCTGCAGCCAAAATTTAAATTATAAAAATAAAAAGTTTTAATTATAAATTTAAAAAATAAATAAAATAAAATCAAAACCATGTTCTGCATGTACCACAGCATAATCCATATAATTTAAATTACAACTTTAGGAATCACAAGTCATGATATGATTTTTAAAACATTGCTCCAAATTAAAAAAAGAAAAATATTGCATAAACATTTAAAATAATAAAATCTAACAATATTATACTTATAATATTAGAAAAAGGGTAACGGTAAAGTGGAGAAAAATGGCAATAGAATATTATGATAATATTTTACTCTCGCTACACCATCTTTAACATTTACTCTTTTTCACAAGATTTTGAAATTTACTTTTAAAAGAGTCATGTATGTTATAAGATAGTGTTAAGCTAGAAATAATTTAAATAATGTAAAGATATCTATATAATTATATTATATATAGACTTAATTATCTAGAGAAGCATATCGTAATACATTCTTTCAATTTTCCATGCAAATTAAATCCAATAAAACGAAGAAAAATAACATTTATTAAATTATCTAACCTTTAAATCACATCTTTAATTAATTTCTACAGTAACGCCTAAGAATCTAACAATTATAAAAGAAATTATAAAGTTACGATAGTAATTAATTATCAAAAGAATCTGTCTGCGAGGATCTTTAGTTAAGTTACGGTGCTCACATTGTCTTCAAATTTTACTTACATACACGTTCTGTAGCACGTGACTGAAAGCGAAAGGTGATGTTTACCTCGCGGTCGCCGCTCTCATGCAGCTCCATTTTGCCCGGGGCTGGACCGCCGGTCTGACCACTGCTGAGCCTTTCAAGGATGGTAGAATGTGGAGAGGATGATGACTCTCTTTCAAGTCAGACACCATTTCGTATCCCAGTGATGTCAATAAGTCACGCGTCCAGCTGCTTTATTAACGAACTGTCCCGAAGTTTGACGAAAATTGTCGAGGACCGAACTTGTACCATCCTCACCACTTCTGTTATCTTGAAGGTGCTTTACTGCTCTCATCAGGTGATCAGTGTGCGTCATCGTTGACCTGAACAGCTAACCTAAATCAACTGAACGGCAAAATGTCAATTAAAACACGGCAGCAGTTAATGAAAGTCTATCGACGTCAGAAGCACAATAAATTATGCGAGATAATATAAAAAAAATTAAATCCAATAAGTTTCACAATTTGTTTTGCGTTCAGTGACGTACGTGGTGTTTTTTTTTATTGTATAATTTTATATAACTTATTATTATAATTTGATATGGGCCTAAATATTATATTAGTAGTAAAAAATAACAAGGACGCTATTTCATGATTTCATGTTGTTGACTAACACTCTCAAAGTATAAAATATGGTGAAAATTTGTTCAGCTCTCTACAATTAATTTATTTACTATTAAAAATTATATAAGTATAAATTTTGTTGTTTCTTTTAATCACAAATGTATTTATTGAGAATTTTAAGAAAACGAATTTTAATGAAAGTAAACTTCAACAATGAGGGTGGGAACATCGTCTGCTTCGCATGCAGACGCAATTAAATACATTTGAAATTTAGAGAAACAATTTTGAACGTACCTGGAAAATAAACTACATGCAAGTCAGAATTTTGAACCTAGATGTTCATATATATAAATAAACACAAATGAATTTATCATCATTGATCTTATCCAGCAGCTGAATATCTATTTTAAATATAAAATAAAAATTTATAATTCTTTTATATTTTTTAGACAGACCAAGAGATATCACGCACGCACATCTCTCGTAAGAATTTTAATTGAAATCCTTTATTTTATTTTTTATTTTATTTATTTTATTTTATTTTTTTTTTTTTTGCTTGCTTTTTTTATATCTAATTTCAAACCATATACTTTCAGTGTTTTATTTTTAAATATACAGATGATCATCTAGTTTTAGAACGTTAGTTTATTTTCTATAATGTAAACTTATCTCATCAGAAAGGTTTTTGAACCCAGAGACTTGTTACAACCGTTATAAATTATATATAGCTTTTGCCATCTCGCTCCACACCGCTGGAACTTGGCAACTTTATAAAAGATTGTGGTGAAGATATATTATTGTTATAATAAAATTATAAGGTGATCATTGTCACCCGAAGGTACAAACCTACAGTTTGGCCAAGAGGCAAATGAACTTTAAATACAACCCTGATAAAGTTTATATTCGTATGAGCTACTCGAATTTTACCAATATACATTCATGGCGTTATTGCCGCCTCTATTATGATTTTTTTTAATAGTTATAAGCTTGGAATACCTCCTCTAAAACTGCAAATCTACATTCTTTATAAAATGTCTTATTATATAATATGGAATGAATGGATTTCAGCACCAACACCCCAAGAACTATAATTTACTATACACCCGATTGCAAGTCTCATTGTTCTTGATTGTTACAACAATCGAAATCATCAAAGTTAGGCCTGGCTTAGAGTTAGACCTCATTTATGCAATCGGGTGCGTGTAAATAAAGCCAGTAAATAGTTCTTGCAAACAGCCAACAAATTATTTTAGCCTGTAACTGAAGGTCATTCTGTTTAGTGTACGTGAGGGTGTTTTGTCAAGCAATTATTAGATGCCCACTTGTATATCAATCGTTGCAATAGGATCTGTACGTAATTATATAATATAGAATTATAGATGATATTTTATTTTTCTTATGTTACCTGCATGTACAGACGATTCTTTTGATTATTGATTTATCAATCAACAGACCTTATATTGTATCTCGAAAGGTATACACTTTCACCACAGCCTGATTTTCTGGAGCTGTATCTTTATCTAAAGCATCTATAGCAGCTTGAAATGTGCCCTTGAATATCATAGAACGACTGCTTACGAAAATGATATCATGTACTCATCAGCACAATTACTTTATAATAATAGTTTATCTATAGATAACAAAAGCGAAGAAAATGTTTACATTTACAAGAAAAAAAGTTTTTTTGTTTTTAAAGAATGTGTATAACACTGACGATTTTTTTTTCAATTAAGACAAAATATTAACTAAAATTGTTAAGTAATACTAATATGATTGTATTGTTGATTTGTCTTTTAGAAAGATTAAAAAATTTGAATTTATTTTACATAATATATATCTCATTATATCTTTTATACTTCAATAGTCTTTCGTTCTCTATAAACCAAGTTCTTATGTATCTTCTTATTATATTTTGGTTTTATTTACAACTATTATACTCTTACATTTAACAGCTTTAACTTGAATACATGCATATAGTATTATAAATAAATATCAAATGAATAAGACTGCAATGTTGAATGCATAGTCATAATAATAATAATAAAAAATAAATATTTTTTAACAGTAAAATTTACGTTCACGTCTCCATCATAAATATGTAATCAGAATCAGATGAACTATCAGGGAAAATAAGAAAGTTTAACTCGTTCTCGATTCTCATCTGACTTTGCATTAATTACAATACAGTTTTATAAAATCAATTATCCTAACTGTTGTCTCTTAAACCATTAAAAAAATTGTATTTGAAAGTAATACTTCAGGGCATAAAATTATTATCAAAAAAATTATTCATTATTTTATTTTTTTTTTATTAGTTAAAACTGTTTAAAGGAAGATAATAAAATTATCATACTTATATTTTGAAAAATTATAATTCTTGTCATTGCTTTACATATAATTTGATTGAAATATCATAAAATAATTACATATTTTATATATTAACATCATTTAAGTGTTATACTCAGATTAAAATAAATAATAATTTGTATTTTTATTTGTATTATATAGGGGGACATTCACGAAGCACTTTAACCCCCCTAACCATAGGAAATATAAGGACTACCATGTTTAACCCCTGATTTAGCACCAGGGATAAAAATTGAGGCTAAAGTGGGGGTTAAAGTGCTTTTTTAATGTTCCCCATATATTTTGTTAATTAATATTTATGGTGCTGTCTCTGACAAAGAAAATGAACAAGAACTTCATGCTTCATAAATCGCTTTTTACTCACTGAACTCTATGTTTTTACTACTTAAAAACAATTTGAAGTTCTATAAGTTATATAACATCAATATAGCAACACTATATAAAACAATAAAATAATTTACTACTTCCAAAAGAGAAAACCAGTTAAAAGGAGATTCCATGAAGTCACGTTTGTTCTTATTGTCGCTGCTTCTCCTTTTATAGAAATCTCAAGTCAAGGAAAACTTGACTACAAAAGCCCGATACGAGTATTATTCCCAACTTCAAGTTAATGTACTTGTAATACGTGAGAGGTTTTAGGACAAATTTACGATGCACACTAATAATATTACATAATGTATAAAAAATCTGAATCAATATATTTTAAATAAATGTAAATTAAACTGTATTTTTTATTCTAAAAATATAATTTAATTGTTGAATTTTGTTTATAACTATAATGCCATACTTAATTAAGAAAATCATAAGTTGCAAGCTATATAATATATAGTTAAAGTTATACTCTTATAAAATTGTGCTATTTTTTTTATTATTTCACCCAATACATAAATACATTTTGTGCTAAATTCATCATATCAATGACGAACAACCGGTTTTAAGTGTCATATGATATAATATATAAATTTATATAATACGTTTATGCGTGAACGACCAACCCGGCAAAAACGAGATTGTAATTGATATATATATAATTTTTAAATGCATGGAGTTATAATAATTATAGTGATCGGGAGTATTAACAATAAGGTTAATAATGCTACAGAGTGTGGTACATATATATACATTTCATATCATATAAATATAATTATATTATAATACTATAAAGCAGAGTCTTTTCTGCGCGCAATGACATTGCGCGCAGAAGACTGCTAGAAAGAGATAAAAATTTATTTAAGGTAGAGATAACGTCGGTCAGCTGTTTTTTTAGCTCCATTTGATTAACATGTAAACCTTAGCAAATTCACAAAAATTCTGAAATTTTTTTGGGAGGCAGATATTAGTGCCTAAAAGCCATAGAAAAAGTTTCAAAACAATTTAACTAGCTGATTTTTTTTAATTAATTTTTTAGGTTGTCTCTCCATGGGAAAGCCCTATGCTGAAAATTAAATAAATTAATTTTAAAAAATCAGCTCGTTAAATTGGTTTGAAATTTTTTCTATGGGTTTTAGGCACTAATAATATCTGCCTCTCAAAAAAATTTCAGAATTTTTGTGAATTTGCTAAGATTTACATGTTAATCAAATGTAGCTAAAAAAAACAGCTGACTGACATTATCTCTACCTTAAAATGAAGAACCACTGTCGGTTGCGTCTCCATAATAAAAAAAAACTTGGGAGACATCGATGCTTGAAATTCCACTTCATGCCCTTGGGAGAGTCCAGCGTTTAAGTGCCACTCCTCGCAGTCCTCGCTGTACACACGCGGTGATATCGTCAGTTTAGAGGCACGAGGAGGGCCGGATGACTTTTATAGTCTATATTTGTTTCACACAAACTGTAGCTAAACCTGTTTTACTTGAGATCTTGAGAATGAACTCGATGGCGATGTGTGTCTAAAACGTCGTCGGGTGCTGGTAGACTAGCTTTTTTCAGAACCTACAGAACGTGCCAGGAAGTGAATTTTTTTAGTGAGGGTATTTTTATTTATATGATAAAACTACGTGCGAGAGAATTTATAATGTTGATTTAAAATGATGAATGCATTCATGAAGCATCGCATACACACAATGGAATTAAGTTATTATATAGTATTCAACAGAATGCCTCACATGCATATATGAGTTATTATATAACATATATAATGCTCGCTTTTTTATTCACTGCATGTGTTTGTATATATATATATATAATACATAATATATTAATTATAATGGAGTATTGTCCTCAATTTTTTTTATTGCAGAAATGGATAGAGCGTGCAAAGTTATGTTACCCTGATTTTTTTCAGATTTTTTACAGCCCGGGAAGTATTTTTAAAAAATTATTGAAAGTCCTTTTTGTGACGTCACGCGGCGGCAAGTCCTATCTTTTTCTTAAGGAGCGGCGTCTCGTGACGTCACAAAAATAACTTCCAATTATTTTTTAAAAATAGTTCCCGGGTTCTAAAAAATCTGAAAAAAATCAGGGTAGCATAACTTTGCACGCTCTATCCATTTCTGCAATAAAAAAAAATTGAGGACAATACTCCATTAATTAACATAGTTTCTGTTTAGGATCAAAATTAGAATGACAATAATTTTATAATATATGAAATAAATAATACGCTCATTCACACTTGGACAATACGGTCTCAAATAAAAAGCAACGCGATTAGAGATTTAAATAAAAAAAAAAAAAAAAAAAGGAAGAGGAAAAGATGCATCTTTGTTAAATATAATATAATTATATATGTATTATATAAACATCCAACTAAGTATTAATTAGATAATTATTATCCGTTATTTATATAATTTTTCATGCAGTTTACGTTATAGTCAGTGAGTTACTATAGTGTGCGTAATACAGCATTGTGATGTGATGCTGGCAGGGCTAAACAAACATCTATACGTATTTTCTTACAACCGGTAAAATTATAATAAACTTTTTTTGTCCTTCAGAACGGTTTACAGCGTAATTATTTATGATCATTGCTGATCTACCTTTATAAATTTGCAAGTGAGTATAAAATTAGTTTTATTTAATTCAATTTAATATATTTTTAAATAATCTATAAATTATGCAAGAATTTTATTATGAGAATCATGTTTAGTGTAAAGTATTGATATCCCTTTGTACTTGATATAAAAATATTGAATTCAATAAATTAAATTGCTTGTAGAAATCAGACAAGTTTGAGTCTTTCTTCGGACTAACCAAAAAAGAAAAATAAAAATTTAACAGCATTATTTTTTATGCCAACACATGCTATAATAATTAGGACAGCATGATCGTATATAATATATCATTTTCAAAGTCATATTATTTAAACTTTTTAGCCCATGCATGCATGATTTATCATGATTTATAAATAAATAAGAAAATATCAAACAAATCAAATTATTTATTTCAAAATATAGAAAAATAGGTGAAAAATATATAAGGGGTTATAAAAGTTAATATGAAATAAATCCTAAATATTATGAAGAATTTGAATAAAGTGTTCACAGAAAGGACAAGTTTACAAAACATAACAGGTCGATCCAAATTTCAAATAAAATATGTTTTTAAAACTTTTAATAATAATGAAAAACAGCCCATATATTATATATATGCTCCAATTAATTTTGGTAAACATATACAATGCTTTGCGGAACATTTATGCCTTAAAGTAGAGTGCACGCCCCCCCCCCCCTAAAAATTAAGTACAGTAAACACTCCAATCATCAGAGTTTAAAAGAGAATTTTTATATTTTTTTTAACGCTATAACATTTTGTCGATAATATTTTGATTTTTTTTTTATAATTTATTAATGGATTTTCATTTAGAAGCCAAGCATGCATTTCCTGGTTGTCAGAATCAATTTCATCGTTTTTCAGTACACCATATACACCTGTTACCTCATTTACGGCCGTTTTGATTGCTATTATATTGTCACTTCAATAGAAACACACACGGCAATAGAGCTATATAGCAATTGGTCCTGATTTTCACGGCCAACCGCGGTCACGTGACCAAAATACAAACAAATTGATTTATTATGCAAATACTTAATATACGTGCCAATAAATTTGAACTAGATAGTAGATTAAATAAATTTGTGATATTTTATATAAACTGGATTAAACGATACAATTTTGCTTGAAATTTCTCATTACAATAAAATAATCTTCTCCTGTACGCGACTTGAAGCGATTTCACTCATAATTTTTTGCTTGCAATTAAATGCAATTTATTTCGAGCATGCTTTAAATCAATGGACGACATGCATTTTTTTTTATATTACAAAAATGAAAAGAGGGTGCCAAATCAAATTATGCTACTCTGATTTTTTTCTAGATTTTTTAGAGTCTGGTAACTAAAAAATATTATTGGGTGCGATTCACGAAGAAGTTAGCCAGGTTTCTAACCACGTTTAGTTTAACCACGTTTAGCTATACCTGTTTTAAGTGTGAAACCACCTATAGTTAAACGTGGATAAGCTAAACGTGGTCAGAAACCTGGCTAACTGCTTCGTGAATCGCGCCCAATGAAAGTATAACGTACAGAGAAAAGCGTCAATATATATAGGCGTCTCTTCTAATAAAAAAGATAGGACAAAAAGGAGTGTGGGTTAAAACCTGATGAACTTTGAATAACTTAACAATACTTCCTGGCCTCTAAAAAAATGAAAAAAAAAAACTTGCAGGTTGTCCATTACACCGGTATTAAGGATTTTTTTTTATTTTTCTATTAAATTTATTGTATGCAATTTTTCCTTGCAGGAAAACATCAATTCCATCATGTAACATGTTTCCATCATGTTTGTATGGAAACGAAATTTTCTTGAGAGAAAAAATGTGTACAAAAATTGTATCGTACGTGTAATACTGACTATTAATACTATTTGATATTTACATCAAATTTCTAAACCAGTCATCCTGATATATTGAACTTTTTTTTATTCCTCCATTTCATTGTTTTATCTATTTAATGCACTAACTGATTTAATTTAATAATGTAATAAATTAAATCTAATTAAAATTTAATTAATACTTTTTATATGATGTATTTTTACACTCTATTAAAAGTACTGTAAGATTGCGGTATGTGCAAATCTTATAAGTTCACGGGGTTTGATGAGAACTTGTTTATTGCAACATAAACCTGTTGAACAACATCACAATTCTATAAAGTGTGTAAAAAAATATTTATATCTATTCTAAGTAACGACAGTAATTACTATAAGATGTTTATTTTTCTTAAATAAAGAATAACGTGCATCTATATGGCACAATTTATGCACGTGTGATCGACGTGATCGTAGGAATAAGGCCAAGTACATTTTGTTATCACAAAATAATTTACAGAGCTATGCTAGTGACGTCATGTTAGGAGTAATATTTCAAAATCTGAGTAATTGTGATATTCAAGTGTTGTGTAATTTCAAAACAAGGCATAATTAAGATTTTATAATTATTGTACGTTTTTGGATGAAAATAAAACTGCAATATATGATTTAGAGTTTTTTGAGTAACCTTAATTTTATACTGCATGATTGATTAATGATGGTAACGCTTCTTTTTTCAAAGTTGATGTTTTGTTGTTGTATGAATACTTCAATTTTTGTCTGTATTTTAATTACGAATTATGATTATTTTTATTTCTGTTACACATAAAAATATTCGATATATTTAATTTTGAAGCAGAGATATTTAATAATTCGATCACTTATAAAAGCATTAGTGTTAATCTAGCTGCTAATATAAGAGGATTTCACATCTGTGAAGCATATATCGTCGCCTCAGAATGCAAATCACGTAACTACACAAAAAATTGATGGAACTTTGACCCTTATGTTCTAGTGAGATAAGGTTTAAAGTTGCATCAATTTTTTTTGTAGTTACGTGATTTGCATTCTGAGGCGACGATATAGAATATATTATATGGTCAGTATGTATGTTATAATGTAATTATACAGTATAACTGTCTAAATTATATAGAATGAACAGTAATAAACGTGAATAAAGCAATTAATATAAGTATTACATGCAATTCTCAAATAAAGGAAAAAAAAAGAAATAAGGTGAATACTTTTTTCTATTTTATAATATAGTTAAAACGTTACTCACTGCGACTCCTATAATGTATGCAACTTCTTTTACTCCCCCGCTTCAAATTATATGCAAATAACTCCCCCGGCGGCCGCTATTATCATCAATTCTTGGTAATTCGGCATAGATTAGTCTGTTCCTTCGTTTTGCAAATTATTCAACCAAAGTTATCTTTCTCGATGAGCTGCTATTGAAAATTTATCAAAATCCAAATTTGACTTGACTTGATTTCTCATTTGCTGTGATATATTGATTGATATACCCTCGTCGCCTTAGAAACTTGCAGCCTTATTAAATCACCATGCTCTGTGTTATTCTTACGGGGCATGGTGATTAACAATTAAGGCTGCAAACGGAAATTTCCGAGGCGATGACATGTACAATGATATTTTAAAAAAAATAGTAAACAATAGCAATTCAATATTCAATTATATAATTTTATATTCCTGATATAATATATTGAAATATATATTTTATGAATTGAGACCCGAATAAGACCATCAAAATTGACTTTGCCTTCAATTTTTATACAAATTAAGTTTATACAAATTTACAAAATTAACTTTGAATAACATATAAATTAAAATTTTCGTATGTTGTGTTTTTATTCCAAATTATACTAACATGTAAATAAAATGTTGCTATTGATTTCAACTAACCATCAACTCATAATTATATTATATTCAATATTGTAACTGCATTTGCAATATCTGGAAAGCTCCGTTAAGATATAATTTTAAAAAATCTGCTCGCTAGAGTTGTAATTCTGCGTTTCATAATATCGTAGTTAAAAGACCTCATTATATAATGATTTCAATGTTTTTTTAGCTACCATAGCTAATGTAACACATAATGCAGCAACGCAATTATAAAAATAATATTAGGCATAAATTAACGTATAATTTTGACCTGTAACAGTAAATTTGAAAAATTAATTTTTTAAATGATCATCAAGTAAAAGTTTCCATGATACAATTTTAAAAATAACAAAGGTTATAAATTATGTATTTTATATTTCAAAACTTTAAACAGAAAAAATACATTTCTTTGCTTTTGTATAATATATTATAGCAAATAAAATTTCACTTCCAAAAATAAATGAAGGTGCAGTAATCTCTGTTATATGTAAAGTGCATCGTCAATTTGCCCAAGATTCCATGACACGGTATTGCACCACAAGGAGCGTATTCAGGCTAGTGCACCGACATTTCCCCCACCCAGAGAAAGTATACAGTATAGATCGAGAGGTGCTGCTGCGAGATGATGTAGGTTATTATATAACGTAAGCCAGAGAGTGCAAAAAATATACCACGCATGTAACCACAGATATCATGCAACAATTACGAGAGATTATTGCTCTTTCGTCGAAGTAGAATATTAGAATGATCTGGAATATCGAGTGATGCTAGAATAAAGAGCAGCTAGAATTTTATAATATATAATTAGGGGAACAATTATCATAATTATACAAAATATATATTATTAGTATACAAAAAAAAATGCATATTTTCACTAAAATTCGGCAAAAATTCCTGTAAATAGACGAAATAAAAATAATATTATGTTTTTTTTTTAAATTAATTGATGTAAAATTAAATTAAAATAAGACTGGTGTGTTAAATTATTTTCGTATAAAAATAAATAAATAAATTATTTTCGTATAAAAATTCATTTTAAATAGAATTCGAACTGTATTATTTTGTTTTATAATTATAATGAGGGTGGAATTGGAAATTAATATAGAATGTTTTTGAGTTTGTTACACATCACTGCACAAAATATTGACTGCAGCGCTGCAGCACATTATGTATATATAAAATACATAATATATACCTCATCCTCCTAAATAAAAAGTGTAGGATAAAAAGTAAGTATGTATAATAGGGCTAGAGCTGTATTGTAGGACCCCTGTTATATAGACAGTACAAATCCTTAATCAAATAATGAATTAATTAATATTTTTTTTTAATATTTTTACATCATGCTATAAAATTAATTCGGATTCGGCCTTTAATTGCATAATAATAAATTTTATAGTTATAATATACAACAGTGGATTTTCCTATTTCTAATTTCATTAAGACTTTAGGTGCATGCAGTAAACAATAGTGACTGTCAGTTTTACGAGATACCTGCTGCAGATTAACTGTGTCCTTTAATTTGACTGTACTGTCAAAATCTGTCATTCAACTTTGTCTTCACAGAGACCCTCTCTGCTTTTTGTCGCTTTGTCTTTTCGGTCTTTTAAGTTTGGAAGTTTAAAATTACCCGGGTAATTTTATAAGCCGGATATGACGTATTCTTGTATTTTTCTCCGCTCTTCGCCCATTTGACCTTGGCTGTATCGATGGAGAACATGGCTGACGTGTGACAGAAGTCTAAATATATTCCTTTCTAACACGATTTTATGATGGCTATGTCCAATTTGTACTCTAAAATATCAACAAAACCACCGGTGAAGCGGTTTCCTCAAGATTCGATACCGGTATCACAAACAAATGCCTGGGTTAACGGTGAGTTCTGTTTTTCTCTACTGGCTCTTTGCACCAGTCCCTCTTCAGAACGTAAACAAACATGTAAAGAAACCATAAAATATAACAAATATTGTATATAAACATAGTCATAACCTTCTTTATAGTTTACAAGGGCATTATGTGCTTGCATTTACTAAAAATAAACATTTAATTTCATGGACAGAATCCTATTTGCAGTACATATGCATATGCATATGCATACAATAGGTACAGAAAATATAAATGTCTATTTTCATCTCAAAAATAAAATCAATATGCATTCTAGAGATAGACGTTGAAACCTCTGCAGTCAGTATACTTCAATAATACAAGCAGACTCATTAACAATCCCCTAGAGCTATATTATGATATGCATAGAAGAAAGATAAAATCCTACTTAAACTTTAGACATATTACGGTTGGATTGTTTTCTTGTTTGTCAACAGCGGAAAGTATCAACAATGCAGGCTCTCCTCCAAACGGCAGCGGTGGCGGGATATCTCAGCGAGAGAGCATTCTGGTCACTCAGCCGGCAAGTGCCCCCAGCTCTCCCCTTGCCTCTCCGAACTCCCTCACCGCGACCTTCAACCTCTCGCCCCCTCTCTCTCCGCCCGCGGGACAAACCACACAAGACCCGAACTGGCAGGCCAGCAGGCCGACCGTACGTGAGCGAAATGCTGCCATGTTCAACAACGAGCTCATGGCGGACATCCACTTTATTGTCGGCAGTCCAAGTGAGTGACAGTTCTCGTCTGAGAAAACACTGACTTAACAGTCTTACGTATAGCATGGTACAGCATAGTAGTATAATTTTTTTCCAGTCTTCTTTTCCTGATTTTAAATGGCTATTTAAACTAAAAAGATATTTTTAAAATAGGCTTGGCCTTGTTACCTTACTTAAAATACTGTATAAGAAGCAGGGAGGGTTCTACTACCATGACATTTTTCTTTGTAGTAATGCAACTTAATCTAAAAGGCTCTCGGTAACAGCATTAAAATTAATTAAGTACACTGAGAAGTTCTGAATTGACTTACGGAGTGTTTAAAATATATCCTAAATAAACATTTGTTAATGAAACCTCTGTTCCCGTTGTAATATCGTATTTCAATGTAACAAAGCTTCACGTACTAAAGTCTGTCTTGTGTCCAGGCCAGAGCATCCCCGCCCACAAGTACGTGCTTGCGACGGGCAGCTCCGTCTTCTACGCAATGTTCTTCGGAGGACTTGCCGAGGAGAGAAATGAGATAGAAGTTCCTGACGTGGAGCCTTCCGCATTCCTCACCATGCTCAAGTGAGTGACAACAGTGTGTGCTGCCCCACTCTTCATGGCTATCTGTGCACCTGGAATTTTGGTGGGGCAGCAAGTTTTGCCTTGTAAGATGTAGTGGCCTTGTTTAAGTGATCTGATGCTGAGAAGTGTCGTGTGATTCAAATATTAAATAGATAACATCAAAGCTGAAAGCTACCTGCCAATGATATATGTAGTACAATATAAAGTGACATTGCCAAATAATTTAATTGGCTTTATCTATGTCTGTGAGACATGAATTGACAACGTTATACCTTTTTCTTGCAATATCCTAAGATGATACATCTAGCTTGGTGCTCAGTGTACAAACTGACAAAAAATACAGTACATTTATTTTCTTGAAATATGTATTTTTTCTACCTGCGTTAAACTTAATACAGTATTTAAATAATTAGAGTTCTAAAATACTTACATGAGCTCAATAGGTAGCCAACTGTTTCACTAAAAAAAAAAAAAAAGTGATAAATAATTTTTCTAATTTTTTTATTTTGTTCAGACATAAAAGACTCAGTTTTCACCAACACTGCTTCACTGACTTGCAGATACCTGTACTGTGACGAGATCCAACTGGAGGCAGACACGGTGCTAGCGACGCTCTATGTGGCCAAGAAGTACATAGTGCCCCACCTGGCCCGAGCCTGCGTGAACTACCTTGAAACCAGTCTGACGGCAAAAAACGCGTGTCTGCTGCTCAGCCAGTCTCGTCTATTTGAAGAGCCTGAGCTGATGCAGCGATGCTGGGAGGTGATTGACGCTCAGGTGAGATTGAATTGTCCGTCTCTTTCAGATGCTTCAAATGAACTTTGCTGAGGAAGATTTGGATATTTTTAAAGCTATATCATCTACAGGAGTTAATAAGCTAAAATTGAAAAGATACTGTATATACTACCAAAAATATTGTTTTGTTAAAAAAAAAACAGTAGTTTTTTTCTACTTTATTAAAAAAATAATTTCATTTTTTTTTTTTTTCACTAAAATTCTGTATGATGTACAACTAGAAGAAAATTTATCTACTGTACTAATTGTTCTTTGGATTTTAATATTTTGTGTTATGATAAAATAAGTATATTGTAATTATGAATAGTGTATGCTATATGTAGAACTTTATATGTTATGTTAGGTAAAATTCAATTTTGAGTAAAGGAGATTGTGGTTCCATAAAAATTAATTAGCATTGTATGTATAGGAAAAACTAGATACGTATAAGGTAAACCTAATTTCCTGGGGCCCTTGACTTAATGTAATAACAAGTTTTTACTGTACATTAATACCTAAACTACTGTATGTTTAAAATTTCTACCTAAAGCTTAATTTAATTTCCTCATTAATTTTTTATCCCAGTTAGGTACCCAGTACTGAAAGATTGCTTGTTGTCTGCAGGCGGAGATGGCCCTGCGCTCGGAGGGGTTCGTCGACATTGATCTCCACACGCTGGAGTCTGTGCTAGCGAGGGAGACTCTCAACTGCAAGGAGATGGCTCTGTTCGAGGCCGCCCTCAGCTGGGCTCGTGCCGAGTGTTCGAGGCGGGAGCTTGAGGCAAACGCCCAGAACGTGAGGGCGGTGCTGGGGAAGGCGCTGCACCTCGTGAGGATCCCCACCATGGCCCTCGAGGAGTTTGCCAATGGGGCGGCCCAGCAGGGGGTGCTCACCCTCAAGGAAACCATTGACATCTTCCTGCACTTCACCGCCCACAACAAGCCCCAGCTGAGCTACCCCACCAAGCCACGTACCGGACTGAAACCACAGGTGAGACTGAGGGCTTTGTGTACCTCAGATTGTTAGTGTTCTTATTTGGTGAGATAGATTTGAATACAGGAGTACGGAAGTCACTGATTTAAATCCTATACTTGGTATAATTGTAATAGGTCTCACAATTACTTACGTATTGTAATTAGCGATGGGCAGATTATTTTTATTATTGGATGAATAAAACTCATTTTTCAGTTTTATCAAATACACTATGAACTATACAGAGAACATACTGTATTGAGTTGATAGAATAAATTTTAGCAAAAAAATTAATAAAGCATCAACAACTTGTTATACAGTACATAAATGTAATGATAATTTTTTAACTTGTGTTTATTTCAATACTCCTACAAAAGTGACATATTTTCTTTTTCACAGATCTGCCATCGTTTCCAATCATGTGCATATCGTAACAACCAATGGCGTTACCGTGGACGTTGTGACAGCATTCAGTTCAGCGTTGACAAGAGGATCTTCGTGGTTGGGTTTGGTCTGTACGGCTCGTCCAACGGTGCTGCTGACTACAACGTCAAGATAGAACTGAAGCGTCTGGGCCGCGTGATGGCCGAGCACGAGACACAGTTCTTTTCTGACGGTTCCAGCAATACCTTCCACGTTTACTTCAAACATCCCATTCAGATCGAACCCGAGGCTTTCTACACGGCCTCCGCAGTCCTAGACGGACAAGAGCTGAGTTACTTCGGACAGGAGGGCATGAGCGAAGTTGCAGTAGGCTGTGTCACGTTCCAATTCCAATGTTCCTCGGAGAGCACCAACGGAACTGGAGTACAAGGAGGTCAAATACCAGAACTCATCTTCTACGGACCACAACTTACAGAAGAACACTGAGTAATTATAAGTTATATAATAATACTTACATTAACAACTCAAATATTATTTTAATACTATAAAAAAATAAAACAAAATCTTCTGCCTTCAGAAGTATGATATTTCATTCTGCCATAAATTAATAACAACTGAATGTTTTTATATTCAGAGGAGCGTAGTTGTTATTATAAAATGCTATATACTGTAGTGTCAGTTTATTAAATACAAAAAAAGAAAGTTAATCATCAATTATCTATAAATTAATTAAATCAACATTTAAAAGTACTTCTTACTACATTAAAAAAATGAAATTAATTCTCAGTTTAAAATGATATTAAACTATGTATCTTTAAAATAACTCAAGCTAAAAAAAAAAAAAAATAAGATTTCCATGTGCTGGAGAAAATAAAAAAATAAGGTGCATAGCAATTCTTGCAAACTTCAGGGCCTGGTTATAAAATAAGGTGAAAAGTCAAATTCACTAAAGGCCGTTTGAATGAAACGAGATGATAAACTAACCTTTACTTTCAATAAACACCTGTTTAATTTCCAGGACCTGTTTTATAATATAAGAGTGTTTAAAATATAATCTACTACAATTTCATCATAATAAGTAATTTAAAATAACAGTGCAAAGAAATTAAACCTGATTATTTTAGCAAATAATTCAAGTTTAGTAACATTTTAAAACTTTTGGTTCTATTATTTTTCCCAAAATTTAGTTATATTTATTTTAATTTTTGTGATACTGATATCTAAAAATAAAAGACACCAAAATCAGATTCAAACTTGAATAGTTAGCTTTTAGGCATATAATTAATCATGCTAGAGAACTGTATTTGATACTCTATTAAATTAACCAATAAAATATAATATTAAATGATAAATCTTGAGATAAAAAATGATACCTTGGATTATTATCTCATTATTTCAAACTTACGTTCTTACGAATTATCTGACCTATATAATATGACCATCACATTTTATAGACTTTTTGTTTCTGTATTGTTTTTAGAAATTTCTATGCAATTTAAATGAAGTCAAGATTACAACAATGTTGGTTCACATCACTGTTTTTGTACCAGTTAATTGTTAAAATGTGTTTTTCTGTTAATGCAACAAACAATGATGGCCATAACACGGTGCTCATGAATATTTTTGCAATTATATATTTTCTTTTTCAAAGACATTATTTTAGAAGTGGATCACTTTTTATTTTATTTTTAATATATATGTATTATTTTTGGCAGTTTTTAATTTACTATTCCACTTGATTGATTTCCAAGTTGGTGTTTCTCATTCTTTGTTTCCGTGTATAATCCTATGTTGTGTAATTTTTGTGTTAAGTTACGGATATAAAATGTAAATAATTATTCCTGTTGTAATTTATAAAATAAAATGCATAATTGTAATAGAATTAAATTTGGTTGTTCATTATTGAAAAAAATATATATTAGAATACGTTTTACAAGGTACAATAGTTCAAAATTAAAAAGCCAGTGTTTAAATTTATGTAATATTTATTCACAATTGGCGCAATAAAAAACTCAATACAAAGACTTTTTCTTTCCAACTATATTCTAGTTCACAAAAAAATTTACATACAGAGTCTCTCCACATCAAATGTGTGTAAAACCATTCCATTGGCACTCTGAAACTCTTCTGACATTGGTATCATACCCTCTTTGACAGCAATAAAAATGCACAAAAACAAGACACATCAAAGCTTTAAATGGATTTAGATATGAGGCCATGTAATATGGATTCTAAACTGCTTTTTGCAGTGATTTAAGCTTTTTTTTTTTTTTAATTAAATTACTGGCACCTAAATTATGTAGCTCAATATCAAAAACAACTTAGTGATTATATTAAGTTCAAAAGAGTATTGCAGTTTGATAAAGAGCTAAACAAATATTGAGAATAAATATGTTTACACAACATACAGATGGTGCGATATTTTTTGATGATTTTTTATGAAATGTTTATTATTTTTTTTTTATGAATTAATTGTCAAAGCTGTCATAGTATTATCTACAGAACATTGAATTATTTTATTGCAAAAGTTGAAAACTTAATGACTCCTGTGAGGAAAACATACTGTGGGATTTTTTTTTTTATCATAAAACTATTGAAAATTATTAACTATAATATGAGAAAAATTGCACATTACAGAAAAGTTACTCACTTAAACTCTTCAAAATTAAGTGGCATCCTTTTTTATATGAAAAAATAGATACAGGTAACAAAAATGAAATAATTAGTGCAATAAAATATCTGAAGTGTTAAGTAAATTAATATTCATTAGATCAAATATTTTTATTTATTTATTTATTAAAAAAAAAAAAAAAAAAAAAAAAAAAAAAATGTGATAAATTTTAAGATAAAAGTAATAATTTTTGTTGCAATATTTTTATTTTAATTGTTGTGAAACATTCAACACTCCATAAATTTTAAGTGCAAATAAAAAGAAAATCAAAACAGTGTAAATGAAATACATGGATAACCTACAAGTATGAGCCGTATTAGTTGCATTATTAACTACATCAAGTAATAAAAAATATTTCACAAATTTCATAGTAAAAATCCTTAAAATATTATGTCATCTATTCTAAAATGTCACAATTTACAACAACTAAATTAAATAAAAAATATACATGATCAATGAAAATATTAAATAAAAAATATCATTATATTTACATTAATACTAAACAATGATTTTTAATTAAGTCTTTTAAAACAAAATGGGAGAAGGGTCACGAAAAATAGTTAAATAATGTTTTGTTTCTTATCACTAAAAAGGAAAAAAAAATCTCATTGTTTTTTTTTTAATGTTTTTCTCATTTAGAAAAAATGTTTCACTTATCTCTTGAGGTAGATCTCACTTCGTCGCTATTGTTATCTTCATATTATAATTGTTGACGGAACTTTGCTAAAGCCATCACGGCACAAGGAACAAAGCAGCAGATTTATGTTACTGTCATAGTAATCGTTAGGATAATAATAATAATAATAATAATAAAATTAATTCACCAGAGACCATCAGAGACCTCTGTGTTTTATAGCCACAACTTTGACTGAAAAAAAATCAGTTAAGCTTATGTGCGACAGTGGCATTAAGGTCACCTGAAAATATGCAATGCAATTCTCGGTCAAATTTATGGCCAATAGACACAGGGGTCTGTGATAGTCTCTGTTAATTCACAGTACAGAGTATCAGAAGAAAATATACACAAGTTAAACAGTTAACATACTATAATAATTTATAACTGCAACAGCAAAAAAATGTATTCCTGATTAAAATATAAGAATTAATTATTATTATATTACACTATTGAAATATATATTATATATTGTAATTTTTAATTACTATGATAATAGAATTCTGGAAGATATTATATTTATATACTGACCAAGTATGGCAAGATTTCTTTCACAATATTTTACTGATATCTTGCCAAGCATTTTTTTTTATAATTTATGAAATTAAACCTCAAGACTCTTACCAATACCATCTACTCTCTAAACAAGTTTCACGTGATACTGTGCGTTATAAATATATATATTTATAGAAATACCATGAATTTTTATTACAAGGTGAAAGAATATAGATGGTAAAAGATCAATTTTTCTCTTGTCTCGTTATATTTATCTTATGAGACATGTGACGCAGAGTCTTGATGGTCCAATACAATCATCATGACAAAACGCTCCACATTTCTGACACATGATCATCGCTTTGAGGTTACATAGACATTCTTGCTGCCTCCGTGCAGACGGAGCAGAACTTGAAGATGGAGAGGGACACGATCCCGGTTGTATCACCTGCTCAGAAGGTTGCTGTTGAGGACCGTTTCGAACTGCAATACCGTGCAAAGCAATCCCACCACGTTCAAGACTGGTAGCATCTACACTCGCTGGTCGACCAGTTTGCATATGATTCGCTACTGCTAATTGAGTGGGGGGAGCACTTGATGCTCTGATTGGTTGAGGAGGTCTAGGTGTTCTTTGTACTAAAATATACTGCGAGAGATGTGTTGAATGTGGCCCTGCAGTTTCTAGTACTTGTAACGGAGGTAATGGAAGAGGTACAGGTGATGTTAACGGTAATGTTCTTGGAGTTAGTCCGTTTGAGTTTCTTCTCCTCTCTATGATAGACGGTGATACGGTTGAAGAATTAGGTTGAGGTAAGAGAGCCATTGTTACAGGTACACCTTGTGGAGATGTAAAAACATGTCGCACTACGATGGGAGGTACCATAGCTCGAGGCTGTGGTAACGGAATCTTGCCCACTGGCTTGGTCGCTGCTTTAGTAGAGACCCCCACTCTGGAAGAGGTGATCACTCCGGACTGAGTGGCCCTCGCTGCAGGTTTAGAGCCTGCTCGCATGGAGGGAGGAGGCAAGAGTTGTCCTTGCAGCTGATCGCGATTGGGACTGTTCTGTATGACCGCCTGGCAGATCTGGTAGGAACGCTCGAGGTTTACAGCACCGGGAGGTGGAGGTTTGTTGGATGATCGAGAACCACGCCCACCCTGTAGACAGAACAAAAACAAGTCAAAAATAAAGTCAGAGTAACCTGTCTCTCCAGAACCAGAACCCAAAACTACAAGTTTCGAAGTATCATTCTTTAATACAGAGACATCAAAGTATAGAAATTAATAAAAAGAAATTTATAATGTAGTTTTAGTAACAATTCAAACTAATGGTAATGATGATAAAATGATACAATCATAAAAACAACTGTCACAAAGACTCCGAGTACAATTTAACTTTTTGTTGCTGCTTATATTTGATATCAAAATCATTTATTTATAAATGTAAATAAATGGGCAAAATCTTATAATTTTCTATCAAATATCATCAATTCCAACAATAGTAAATCCAAACACTTCGCTACTGAAAATACCATGCGCATTTTAATATCCCAATGTAGAAAGTATAAATCAAACTAACACCATAACCAAAAAAGATAATACAAAAGTATCTTTCATTGATTCTACTGCCTTTACCAAACAACAATCAACAATAGAATCAATGTTCATCAAAGGGTTTTTTATGTCAAACTAGAGAAGAGAAGCACACACAAAGACCGCACTATCCACTTAATTAGCTGCTTCTGACAAATACCTGGGGCATAGCTGAAGGCTTAGTTTTGATTGAGGCAACAGTTGGACCCACCGCCACACTCGCTGCTGCCCCTACAGATGGCACCACTGTAGCTACCGAGGCTACAGCTGCTGCTGGTAGGGTAGTGGCGATTGTGGGCCGCTGGGCGACAAAACCAAGACCTGGTGGTAGCACCGTTGACTGAGTAGTAGCCAGTAGAGGAGGTGGAACTTGAGGCCTGGGAGCAAGGGAGGGGGGAGTGAGGAGAGGGAGTGATGGTCGGCAAGGAGGGATGGCAGGAGGGGGCATTTGTACAACAGGCTCTGAGCTTGCAATCACGACCGAGGGAGGGGAGGGGACAGGTTGTGGAGAGGGGAGGTACGAGGGAGATTCGCAGGGTGCTGGGGCAGGTAGGGGAGGGAGTTCCAGGGACGGAGGAGGGGGAGGGATCGGAACACAACTGCTGCTGATGGTGGGGTCGGGAACTGCTTCTGGTGTGAATGTCACTGAAAAAAAAAGGCAAATTTAAGGTATAACCTGAGAATTTGTCTGTCAAGGTCAAGAGGTGTGGCTATAGTGGCAACACTGTTTGCATTGGAATGCGCATAAATTTTTAGGAGGGGGTGGTGACAACAGTCCTTGAGAACGTTGCCACATTTCTCATCACATATAGGTAACGATCATCGCCACGGTTCAAAATATATGAAAATAATTCAGAAAAATAGTCTAAAAAATTAGGTTTTAGTAAAAAAAAAAGTAAAAGAATCTGTTGTATAGTTTTTTTGCAATGCTAATTAACAAATTTAACATTGGAAGGATACAAAATTCTCATTTAAATAAATTAATTATAATTAAACCAACGGTTAAAAAATTCCGAAAAAATTCAGAGCTAATTTGACGATTGTTGTGAGTCCACCAAATTAATTTGAAGAAAATCTGTTGTAGCGAATTTTTCGTCCAAATTTCTCAGGTTAAGCCTTAAAACCTACGTGCTTTAAGTACGTCCGTACATATTGAAGTACAAGGTATAAGATGCATTTTTTTTTTTAATTCAAGTTGTGTCAATTAAGGTGGCATTATGGTAAAATTTCAGAACATAATTATTTTTCTTTCTTTTTATATTTTTTTATGCCAATTATAATTATTGCACAGTAAGAATCTCATGAAATTATTTTTAAAGCTAAGTGAGTACGTAACTTAAAATTACCTTTCTAATACGACAATGAAAGTGTTATTATTTAAAATAATGACAATCTTAGTACAAAATTTTAAGAATTTAACCATACCCCCCCCCCCCTTTATTTTCCTCTTGTCAACTGTTCTAAATGCAAAAAATACAAATTGCTACGTATTTAATAAAATTCTATTTACAATTCCTGTCTAAAATCTTCTCAACCTCAATAGTTTAAACTAACCTAACAGTATTCTACTCACCCTCCAATTCTAGCTTCACATGGTCTGCCATCAACTCCTGGGCTGCAGAAAACGCTTGATTGTTACTTGTAGGGGCCTCATTTGCCGTAGAGACTGGGGGCGTTGAGAAGAGAGGGGGCCACTCCACGGTAGGGGCTGGCTCTGGGGCACCACAAGACTGTTGCGAGGGGTCGGACAAGGTCGCCGAGTCCATCTCACAGACCAGCTGACCCACCACCAACTCCATTTCCCCGGCAAGGACCTCGACATGCTCCTCCTCTTCATCCTCCTGTAAAACGAAAAAGTTTAGGTTGTAACATCACATGTATTACTAACAAAATTAATGGCATACAGTTATTAACGATAGGCAGCAGAACATGGACAATGAATATTTTTAATTGCATATTTGGATAGAAGACCACTAGTTTGGATTATCACTATTATGTATTATGTATCAATTTTTCTTTAATTTTTTTGATGAACCCTCTTAATACCCTTCAAATCATGTTGCAAAATCAGGCGAATATTTGACAAGTAGGTATAGGGAATAAGCTAAGAAATATGGGAAACATTTTACATGACTATAACATCACTGTGTTTTGCAGGATGAACAGTGTATTTTTGTGTGTGTAAAAATTTGGACAATTTTAGTTAAACTGGAGGTCAAGCTAATTACGCCACAAGCCAATAAAACTTTGAAAGTTTGGTGGCACAGCAAAAATAATAGCTGCCCTATTTGGCAATGATACTATTTCATTGACAGATGGCTCTCATGTTTTTTAGCCTCCAGTGTACTGAGGTACAAACCACCACCCTGATTGCAGGACAATACCTGGTGTGAGTGATGTGGTGGTGGGGGAGGGCTGGGTTGTGCCATGGCCCAGCAGAGTTCCTGAGCCTGCAACAACAGCTCCGAGTCTGCCTGCTGCAGCACCACTGCCACGGGAGACTCCACCCCGTCATCGTCATCTTCGTCTTCCTCAGGTGCAGCAGAGTCCGGGGTCTCCTCGTCTGCCAGCTGGGGACTGCTCTCACCAGACACCCCTGAGGGACAGAACACAAGTCAGGCACAGTGCAAGCATCTCATCACCATAATTGCAGGGCTCTGTGTAGAGGGGAGGTAAAAAGAGTGAGAAAAAGAGAGTCTTTGAAAAAAGTAGTGAAAAAGAAAATAGTTATTGCAATATAATTTACAAATAACTTGTTAAAATTCATTACCTGCTGATCCAATATCTGTTGCAGACTCCATTTGTAATCCCAATTCTTGCAATTCTACCACGCCTGCTGTCTCTTCTACACCCTCCATTGGTTCACATACATCTTCTGTTCCTCGTTGTTCTGGACTCAGCGGTGCTTGTTGCAAGTCTGTTGCTACACAGTCTTGCTCGGAACACAAACTCTCTGTGAATGGAACTTCTTGATCGACACAAGCAAAACTTTCATGTTGTTGTGATGTATCTTGGCTCTCACAAATCTCTGTAGGCTGCAGATCTTGAGCAAAACACTCCATCTTCTGTTCATCACAGTCCTGATCTGTTCTGAACTCGGTAGGACTCTCTTGTTGGCAAGATTCTCCCTTCAAATTTAGTACAGGAGATGCTTCACAGTCGTTCGAAGGTATTTGTTCTTCGCTCGACTCTAAAGTAACCGTTGTCTCAATTTCCATGGCAACCGGTTCGTCAACACGGATGTCAGAGTTTTGTAGGACAGGCGAGGAGATGATTTCTTCGGTAGGAGGAGGGGGAGATATTGCAGAGGACGAAGCCAAACTTGAAGCCTCACACGAAGGTGTTTGACCTGCAGAAAATCACATACATAATTAGTTTCACTATTTTGTTAAAGTGTCATTGATTTAGACTTAATTAAGAGTACTTGAAATAGAAAGCAAAAATGAAGTATTTTTTGGTCCCTTGATATTTACTGTACAGTACTACCTATAGTTCTATACTGGTTCTATGCACTGGTATAAAATTTCAATATGCATCCTACGTATAATCATCAATTAAATCAACATGGATAAAATAAATTATAAAATAAAATACACGTAAGTGCCAAAAATAATAAATACAGTAAATAATAAAATAAAGAATCAATTATTAAATTAAGTACTATATTATCAAACTATTTCCAAATTTACTGAATTGAATATAGGTTTTATTGGTTTTAGGAGTATCCCAGCAGCCAGTTACAATAGAGAGAATTAGTGTTTATAATTGAATATTATGTAACTTAATACCGGTATGTGGTGAAAAATACCTAATTTACAAATTGACTACAACCTAAGCTGTTTACTAGCATTATGAAAAACAAATTACAATGTATATCTCACCAATATCACTATCACTGTACAAAGCTTGGTCGTCCAGACGGGGTTTCTTGCCCACCTCTTCATCATCCGAGGCCGGTCTCTTTTGTGGTAGGGAGGGTTCTTCGAGGGGCGGAGAAGGTGCCGGCAGGGGAGGGGAGAGAGTGAGTGGGGTTGCCGAGGGAAGTGAACACACTGTGATGCCTGGGGAGGTACAGGGGCTGGGCACGCTCTTGGAGGAGGTGGCCAGACTGGGGGGAGGGGGAGGGGGCGGCAACAACAACCCAGACTTGGAGGGGAGGGGGTGGGAGCAGGAGGCAAGGCCGTCCTCGTCTCCTGATGATTCAGACACTCGTTCACCCCATATGGCTTCAAAATGTTTGGCCTGTAACACATACAGATTATTGTAAACTGCAGTTTGTTTTTATTAAAGATCATGTTTTGATTTTAAAATCAACTGTATAGAAAAAAGGTTAGATACTTCATTGCAAAGTTCTTACTAGAGTTACTTAATTTTTCATCATTCTTGCATAGATGGATTAAAACATACATGTGTACTTAAATACGGCATTAAATGAGTTTGGTTGCTGATCGTTGAAGACTCTTGACAGGCAAAAATCGAAAACTGATTTCAGAAAATGCTGTAATTATGACGGTCACTTGCCTTCCAGGGGTCGAGTTTGCTTCTCTCTTTCTCTGCCTCTGCCCTCAGTCGCTGCTGGTTCTCAGGAGTGAATTCTCCCTCTGCAAGCCGACGTCGCCACTCCTGACATGCCCTTGCAAAGAACTCGTTGCTCAGACCAGACGGGTTCAACCTGCAAACAAGCAAACAATCAGGAGTCTTCTCTAGTGTAACACAAACTTTGTGTTTGCGATTGCTTCAAATCTACATACTGTAACTGAAATTTGCAAGCAGTTAATATAAAAAAAAGAACATACCAATAACAATAAAAGAAACAACAAATTAAGATAATACTGTGCAGTATGTATCTTATTGCCAAGTTATATTGAAAATTGCTGTTATGTATTATATCGTTAATTTCTATAAAAACAAAAAAATATTAATTACGCAGTAAAGGGATGCACTAAAGGCATATAATAGAGAATCTTATAGGTAGAATTTACATCAGCAATAGAAAATCAATATCTGAGGTTTAATGCCAACCTGAGGGCTGCGTCCGGTGCAGGTAGGGGTCTGTCCACCTCCGGTAGAAGTTGCAGGAGTTTCTGCTGGTAGAGGGGTGGCAGGGTTGCCAGGGTGTGCTTGGTGAGCAGGGCTCTCAGGTTCGTCACCGCCAGGATGGAGTCTGGGGTCTCAAGGTCAATGCACCCTTCCTTGGTTTGCTGGAGCTGGGCCGCAGCAGACAGTTTGCGAGCAGAGCGCTTACGAGGCTTCAGACTGAACCCTGGGATAGAGGCGAGCACCTGTAGGGACATTTGTGTTAATTATTTTTTACCATCGTAACATCAGGAAGTTCCCAAGTAAAATTTTAAAAACATGAAATATTCATGTTCTATTTTTTAGAGAAATTTACTGATAAATAAATTACATCTTATTACATAAAAAATAAGGTCAGTGTTAAAGGTTAACTTCCAATTCGAGATAAGAGTTAATTTTATGACAGAAAAAAAAATATGAAGATTTATATCATATGCCATAAGCATCAAAAATTAAATTAACTGACCCAAATTACAAATCCAAATTAATCCAGTAAATATAATTTAATACATGCAGAATACAGTATAACTTTCTTTGGTACATGTATGTATTAATTTATAAACACTGGTGAACCCTGATTTTATAATTCTAAAAAATCAACATAAAAAGCACTGAAAAGCTGGTATAAGACTTGCCTCCTGCATGGTAGATGCTCGTGGAGCGGGGGAGGGGAGGGAGGAAGCAGAGGGGGCGAGACAGGGGGTCACCACGCAGCTGCTCTTAACGACAAGCCGCGGGATTGGGGCGAGGGAATTGCCAGCAGCGATGGTCGTGTTTTTCCGTCTACGCTTGGCTTGCTGACGTAGTGCATGTTTTATCACCTGGAGTAAACAAAAGTAGAGTTAATATGGACACAATAGTTGCTTGTAACTTTCTGAATCTTAGAATTCAGTGCAAATTAACACAAAATGCTTGACCTAATTTTAAAGCAAATTATGAATATCGACAAACATTTTCAGAGAAAAAGTTACAATAACCCAATATCTAACAAACAAACTGCTTATAGTACCTTTTTGCTATGGCTCTGTGACAGAAGTATTCTGGAGTTGAGATCCTTGGGCGCTGGGTCATTGTTGTTATTTGCAATGGCCACCGTGCTACCAGTGCCACCTAGTGAGGCGTCCGTGCGACAGCTGCGACGTACAGCCCGACCCTCTAGAGGCTTGGCTGTGGTTACATCACTAACGACAACTTCACTGGCGATATCGCTGGGATCACAGAGGTCTACCTCTGGGGCCACAGGAGCTAAGAACATGAGAACCAAACCAAGTGTTAATACATGACTGATAATATCTAAACAAAAAATAATGTACTGTACAGTGTAATGCTCTGTGTAAGGCAGGATAACAGTTCTTCAAGTTTTACAAAGCTTGGGGGTACCAAACCATGCTGACATACTGTATTCCTATTGTGAAATCCCCATTATTTACAGAGTTTACTTACGGTACTTTTAACTCTTTTAAGACCGGATATGGATATCATACACTTCAAGGAAGCCTATTTTGAATGCATTGTTACTGGCCACAAGCAAAATTGAAGACTGAACATCATTATAAGTACACTTAAAATATTATCCAGAATAATGAGCTATCTGCCTTATCATGATTGTGAGCAATAATGAGCTGTCTGTTTTATCAGGTGAGTGCAATTATGAGCTTTAAGTTTAACCAATTTACAGCTCATAATTGCACTTATCTGAACTTAGCAACTAAGTGTACAGCTCATTGTTGTACAGTAAATGATCATTGGAAAGAAAAATGTTGATTATTCCAGACGAGGGACACTGTATTCTAATAAGGTTATGATTTCATGAAATAATACATTGTAGTCCAGCGTCTTATTTTTTATTTGGGGACGGTACCTGAGATGACCTCCTCTTCGTCATGGTGCTGCTCTTGCTCCTGTTCCTCCTCGGATGGTGGTGGGGGTGGAGGAGGCGACGGAGTGGAGACGGAGGGCTGCTCCGTGTCCAGCAGCGCGGCAGGTGCGGGATCGCTGACAGGTTCCTCGGCGTCCATCACCATCGCTCCAGCGTCATGCCCTGCCAAGAGTTAAATCATCACTCAAGTATAATCCCACTCAAATGAAGTTGCCATGTCTAAAAGTTTAATCTAATTCTTACTAGACTATATTTTTAAATCTCATCAGCTTTTTCTATTTATGCACACCAAACCATATTGGTATGCATATTAATTGCAGTATTTTTTTATGGGATAATAATGATATGATATACAGTACATATGCATAAAACGTTCAACTCCGTGTCGTGATAAAAGCATAAAAACCAGTTGTTCATTTTTTTAACAGCCCTGATTAAAATACTTAGTTGTTTTGGGCGGAACACGATCGCAGTAGATATGCATATTAGTCAAACAATCCATATGATATGCATATATTATGATATGATATGTTGTTGACAATTCAGTTTGTGAAGCTTCACCGTAAACAAGACAAGGCAAGTCCTGCAAGCTTTGGTATATCGCATAATATTGCATAAGAACAATATTTTTACCCCTTTTCATCAATTCCTGAAGAACTGGTAGTCAAAGTATGCATAAGCATTGAATATGCTTATAGTATGATACAGTAGCTGTTGAAATGCAATATAATTTTATATAATTTATATTACAATATTATCATATGCATACATGCCAAGCATTTTGCTGTCAAAAAGAGACAGGTGTCAAACGTAATTATTAAATTTGAATTTTACGAAATTTCTATTTTATTTTAAAAACGTAGGGTAATGTGTAGTATAATATTCTTACATTGAAATATTATTTTTTGGTCTCTCTAATCAGACAGGGGGGATTCTTGAGGCCAGACGCACGTCATGGACAATATAACAAATCTTGGATTCTTCGATTTAGTCGTTCCCAACTGAAGTTGTTGCAACACATAAAGGGTATCGTCAGTACTATAATTAATTTCTAGTCACGATTTTAAAGTAAAGAAGTCTCACATTTTAGGAGAATCGTTATAAAAAGAGGATTTTTTGTTATTACAATAAAATATCAAGCACATTCCGCCATGATTGTTTCTGGTTTCTGGAGCTTTGTAACACTGATGCCAAATAATTATTTTTTTCAAGTCTCTTATTTTTATGCAATATAAATAGCATTATATTATGTAAATATTTATTTTTATTCTTAAATTACATAAATCTAAATTTTTTTAATCACTTAACAGTCATTAATTTTAATTTATAGTTTTTATGAAGTTGGCTAAATATACCGCGCGAAAGACAAACAAACAAGCATCGACGGCAGAGAGCCAGAGACGGTATCACGTCAAAACCACGAAAACAAAAATCACGAAAGCATTTTCAACGACTGACTTTATCCCGAAAACAATTACATCGAAATCAAATATAAACGAAATCATTTACCACGAAATTAAATTAACACGAAACAAAATAATAACGAGAACAAAAATCACGAAAACAATTTGTACGAAAGTAATTTGACCGATTTAAAAAAGGACGAAAGTAAAATAATTAGAACGAAATTATTTTAATACGAATTCAAAAATCACGAAAGCGATTTGACCGAAAGTTATTTGAACGAAAACATTTTTTAAGACGAATACAAAAACCACGAAAACAATTTGACCGAAAAGTTATTTGAACGAAAACATTTAAGACGAATAAAAAAATAACGAAAACAATTTGACCGAAAGTTATTTGAACGAAAACATTTAAGACGAATCAAAAAATAACGAAAACAATTTGACCGAAAGTTATTTGAACGAAAGCATTTAAAACGAATGGAAAAATCACGAATACAATTTGAACGAACGCTATTTGACCGAAATAAAAAACACCGATGAAGAAAAATATTAATAAAAATTCATAACAATATAATTAAACCAAAAAATAAATTGTAAATTAAAACGAATGCAATTAACAAAGAAGCATAATAATATACAGACTGAGCCAGAAATGATGTTCCGAGCCCATGCTAAAATTTGGGCAGGTTTAACTTTGAGCTATATTATAGCTAGAAATTTGAAATTTGGCATACGTAAAGCCATCAAAGGTTCTAAATTCTTTTGACATGTGTTAAACAATTTTTAAAATTAATATTTCTTACCGTTTTAGGGGTGGATTCACGATTTGCATTTCTTCGTTATATGGGATATATCCATGTCAAATTAAGTTGGTAGAAAATTTTTGGCTGATTTGCACCAAAATGAGTTTTGAAAGTTTTCAGAGCACGTTAATTGAATTTAATGATGTTATTTTAAAAAGTGGTGAAAACAACCCCTAATGATATAATGACCCTTATTACGTGAAAAAATTATGCTATCAAAATTTTGATTATGCCACTGAAATGGGCTTATTTTTTAACCCCAGAAACGATCTTTAAATTTTTTGAATCCGAGCAAGTTAATGATTTAATTGTTAGGGGTGAAACACCATTAAATACATGTAGCGTGCTCTGAAAACCTTCAAAACTAATTTTGGTGCAAATCGATCGGCTAAAATTTTTCTATGAACTCAATTTGACATGGAAATCCCATAAGGAAGATATGCAAATCGTGAATCCACCCCTAAAACGGTAGGAAATATTAATTTTAAAAATTGTTTAACACATGTTAAAAGAACTTAGAACCCTTGGCTTTACGTATGACAAATTTCAAATTTCTAGCTCAAAGTTATAATAACCTGCTCAAATTTTAGCATAGGTTCGGAACACCATTTCTGGCTCAGTCTGCAGTATTCTGTATATATTATCCTTCTTTATTGCATTCGTTTTAATTTACATTATTTTTTTTTAATTACTGTTATAAATTTTTATTAATATTTTTCTTCATCGGTGTTTTTTTTTTTTTTCGGTCCAGAGACCCTACAGGGTCTCTGATTTTGGTCAAATAGCGTTCGTTCAAATTGTATTCGTGATTTTTCCATTCGTTTTAAATGCTTTCGTTCAAATAACTTTCGGTCAAATTGTTTTCGTTATTTTTTGATTCGTCTAAAATGTTTTCGTTCAAATAACTTTCGGTCAAATTGTTTTCGTTATTTTTTTATTCGTCTTAAATGTTTTCGTTCAAATAACTTTCGGCCAAATTGTTTCCGTGATTTTTTCATTTCGTTTTAAATGTTTTCGTTCTAATTTACTTTCGTTGTTTTTCAATTCGTTAATTCAAATAACTATCGGCCAAATGGCTTTCGTGATTATTGAATTCGGCTAAAATGTTTTCGCTGTAAATGCTTTCGTGCTTTTTAAGTTTCGTTATAAATGCATTCGCACATTTTCCATTTCGGTTAATTATATTTTCGTACAAAATGTTTTCGTGTTAAATTACTTTCGTCCTTTTTGTTTTCGTTCTAATGCCTTTCGTATAAATTGTTTTCGTTCTTTTATTTTTCGTTCTTTTATTTTTCGTTCTTTTGACGTAGACTCCCAGAGACTGCATCGACAAGTATCACGGGTTGCTTATCGCCAAGGAGCATATAAAATAATTAATTAATAAAATATTTTGTTCCTTTTTGGCACTCAGCAGATACCTCGTATTCAATAAAAACTTTCTGAACTTCACGAGGATCGTAGCACCACCCAGTGACCACATGGACGTCCCCGGGACGCCCCGGGGACATCCCTCTAAGGTCCCCTTTGGACGTCCCCAAGGACATCCCCCATGTCTATCAAAAAAGGACGTCCCTGCGGACGTCTTGTGGACATCCCTCGGGGATGTTCCCTAATTTTCACTTGCCAATTATATATTAATTCATCTTAAAATTTATATTAAAGAAGTTTAGGGTCTTTTAGAATGAGGACTACAAGATTACCAAATAAAAAATTTTGGTGCGTCGGGAATCGAACTCGGACCTTTTGGTTGATAGACGACGTCGTAGACAACTTGTATATTGCTCTTCGTTACTAAAGTGTGGATTAGTTAGGTATATAAATTGTAAAGTTTTGGGTGTTGTATAATATTTTAATATTACGAGCGAAGTTGCGTTTTTTTATTTTTTTAAGCAAACTGGTACATTGGGAGATTGTTATTATTTAATACAACATTAAAAATATTGAGATTTAAATTTTTAAAAAATAAATTAAAATAAAATTTTATAATTTTAATACAAACATGTTTATACTATAATTAATTATAAATTGCAACGCTCAAATGCATCTCTAATTGTTAACAGACTTCGACATTAAAAAAAAAATATTTTTAATTTTTTAGAAATTTTTAAAGGTCCCTCCGAGGACATTTGTGGGACGTTCAAGCGTCCCTCTAAAATCCCCGGGGGACTTTGAAGGGACCTTGTTTATTTTTCATAGATATTTTTTTCTATGAGGATATTTTATTAATAAAAATTATTTTTCGGTGCAAATTACGCACTTTAATGTTAAGTAAAATTTCACGTCTTATTTCAAGTATTAATATTTTTATATAATATTTTAAATAATATTAACTATATTTGTATATTTTTAAAATCGGTACATAATAATGAACAGCACACATTATGATTTTAATGAAAACATTGACTAAAGGGTCGTTTCAAAGTCCCCCGGGGATGTTCAAGCCCTGACTCCACGGCACAGTAGGGCACAATTGGGCACAGTTAAGGTTCACAGTTAGGTAAGCTGTAATGCCCATGAGTATCAGTGGCGTGCGGTGGGTTTAGCAGGCAGTAATGCGGCGGCAAAATTATGGGACTGGACACAGCAAAAGGGGGTCCGGGGGGCGGAGCCCCCCGGATAGCCCGCCGCAGGCGAAAAATTTTTTAAAAAGGGGGCGTGGCAGGCGACTTTTTAAGCATAAAAATAACACAAAAATATATTATATTTCGACGTTTTATACAATTCTAAAATCAATCACAAATAATTTTTTAAATCAATTTGTAAGACGAGTTAAATTTTTTGTCGGTAATGTCTTTTTTTATATCGATCGTATGACAGTTATATTCATGATCGATCAGCACATAATTACAATATAATATAATTATTTTCACTAAAAACAATACGTATAATTTTTGTATTGTGATTCCGACTATGTACAGCTGCAATACGTGAAAAAAAAATACGCATTTTATTCTCTGCAGTCAATTAAATTCTAATTGTGATCCGCGACGCGGATTGATCAGGATAGCAGTCGATAAATCAATATTTTATTTTCTAAGATACGTAATTTCTTTCAAATAATTTGTTGTTTTGAAAGGTATAAAGTCAATTTAAGAACATGAGTTTAATCGTTTAAAATAATTATAGTGTGGATTTCATAATTGTGAAACTATATATTTGTTTTGCTTTAAAAATAAGAGATAAAGTTTTCGAATCTTATATTTTTTTTCCCCGGCAGCATATAATTTACGATAATCCACGAGGCAAAAACATCGGCTCCTCGATCGTCGTCGCTCCCCTCCCTCAACTCCCTCCCAGGACTGAAGCTCGCCCCCACCTCCTAAATCGGTAGAAAGCTCAGCTTTTTCTTTGATGATAAAACTATACGAAAAAACGGGCGCGGGAGGGGAAATGTAGATTCCTGCATGGGGAAAACAAAGCTGAGTGAGTCTACCGCTTTCATGCAAGAGGGCGTCTTTGCATTGCACCGCGAATTCATTTACGTTTTTGCGGTAAACGCTTCAATAAATTCAAACGAAGATTTTCACATAGACAAAGATAAATTATTTTTTTTTATTGAAATTTGACGTGATGAAATTGAAAAAGAAAATATTTATATTCTTTAAAGAAAGCTCAAATTTTCCCTAGATGCGCCGCATCCAACGCATTAATGGACCGCACGCCACTGATGAGTATCCAGTAGGGCACAGCCCAGGGACCGCAGGTGTATCCCCGGGGCGTTCCAGGGATACCCCTCAAACGTCCCTCCGGAGTGCCCCAAGGTGTATCCCCTATTTCCATGCACAAAAGGGTACCCCTTGGGGACATTCCAGGGATACACCCTGAAGTCATTGCAGGGATACATAGGGTTATATAGCAAATATGCTTATAATTACCAATTAAAAAATGTTTTTATCAATTATAATGATGTTATCAAAGAGAAAGAATAGCAAAAAAAAAATTAAAAAACTGGCATAGGTGAGACTCGAACTCGGGACCATCAGATTTGAAGTCTGGTGTCTTTACCACTAGGACACATGTCTTAATACTAAATTGTAGAAAACTTAACTTTATAAACTATAAATTATGAAATCGACTTGTATATTTTTGATACTTTTTAGGATATTTTACAATCTATGATTTCTTTTATAAATTTTAATAATAATAATGAGAAACTTCCAATACGGCACATAAATAATGTTTATCTTCAAATTTTAACAATTTTTTATTTTTTAATTTTTTAGAAAAAACTACGTCTCATGAATGACCCCCAGGTGCACTTACGGGACATTCTGTTTACTAATTAAAATTATTCAAAATTGTGATTAAAAATTCAATCAGCTACATACTTAAGCAAAGAAAATTGTTATTTTACAATTTTCGACAATACCCCCCGTGTGTCCCACAGAGACACCTGCGAGACATTCATCGATAGTTATCAAATTAATCAAAATCTTCACGAGATGAAGCTAAACGTTTTAAAATACTATAATTTAACCAATTAAAACCAATATTAAAAAAACAGTAACGTCCTAGGAGTGCACCTGCGGGGCATACATGGGATACCCCTGGTGTATCCCTGCGAGACACTCAAAGGACGTTTGATCCAAAAGTTCAATATAATTGCGTTATTTTCTTCTGTGTCCCTTCTACACTATAAGTTAAGCAATTCCTAAAAATTTTAAATTTTAAAAAGCATTAAATTAATATAATATAGACCACGGGACATTCGCGGGGCATTGCAAGGTCGTTCCGCTGTGTCCCGGGGATACCCATGCGGTCCCTGGGAGTGTTTATATTAGGTACCCCAGAGCATCCTAGCTTTCTAAACTTGGCGTAACTTGGCACATTGAATACACTCTTTGAAGTTGTATCGACTATATGAACTAGAAGGGGCTTAAATGATGCTTTAATTGATATATATAATATCCAACTGATATTTTTTTTCATTAAATAAACTACATTGGCAATATATCTAATTATTATCAAATTTATTTATTAATTTTGGACTTTGAAAAAATTTATACCCGGATGGTAGCGCCATCTGTTTCTAAAAAATTGAAGTAAGAAAAAAAAAAGCAACATACAACATATGATATGGGTGTCATTGTCAACAAAAACAGAGATGCTGTCTCTTTTTTATTGGAAAAGTCTGCTTTGCAGTCTTTAAAGAAGGTAAGAAATATATTAAAAAGTATATTGAAATAGCAAAGTTCTTTTTTTTCTAATAAATTGCTTCTTTTTTACAGTGATTATTACAAATTCTAACATCATGAGAGGCCCTATCATAGCTTTTCTTTCTCCAGCCCAGCCCGCCCCCTTGAATTCTCTCTTTTCTTTCAACACTGAGGAAGTTATGCCCAGGCTAGCTACTTATGTGGTGAGTTAAATATTTACAAAATCTTTTCATATGTGTGTTATAATCTCATTTTCATAATTTTACAGGCAATGAATTCAACTCTGCTGCATGAAATGCTGATTAGTGGATTCTATCACCAGACATCATGGCCGCCAATATGCGGGATAGAGACAAAAGAGTTGCAGCTGCTAGCATCAATGTTTTAATTTTTTATGCTAGAGTACTCTGTTAATTACCATGATAAAATAAAAATATTTAAAAAACTACATTTTTTTAGTAATACGTTAACTTAATTAGCTTTAATGAAATGAAAAAATAAAAAATTAATAAGGAGAAGGGGCGGGGGAGAGCTACCAAGTCTAAACCATTGGTCGAACTGTGATTTTCACAGTTCGGCCATTTTGTGAGAATCACAGTTCAGCCAAGTGTCTTTGACTAGGTACCTCTGTGAATTTCACAATTGCGCCGAAGCACAAGGGGATTAACAACCGGGCTGCCAAGTTCAAATTACAATGTTAATAGAACACAAGATTGAACTTGGCACCTAACTGTGCCCAACTGTGCCGTGGAGTCAGGGAGGGACAGCCGTGTTGCATCCCCAGGGGATGTTCTGAGAGGCTTTCATAAAAATATTAAAAAACCTAGAAAATTATTTTCGAAGTGTAGCTAAAACCTTTTTTAGAACACGGAAAACATGTTTAAAGTTAAAGGGTTTTGAAAACTAGCATGTAAAACGTTCAGGAATGTTGGGGGATCTTGCGGGGATGTTCGCAAGGTCCCCGGGATGTCCATGTGGTCACTGGGCATCGAAGAGCATGTGATGCTTATGTGCGACATATATATATATATATATATATATATATATATATATATATATATATATATACACAGTGGTGAAAGTAGTTTCAACCTCTTACCAGTGCGCCTCAGATAGAGGCCTGAAGGGCCAAAACCCCCGCCGGAGGCGCGATTTTTTGGGAAAAAGGGGCGTGGCTTAATTTTTTAATATTAAAAAGTGGTTTAAAATTCATTTATAACATTTGAATGCATATCTTCATTTGAGTAAAATTAAATAATATTATCCAAACTTTGAAAAAAAAAAAAAAAATGCAATGAGTGATTGATTTTCGATCACATTAAAACATTAAATTCATAAAAAAAAAAAAATTAAAAATATTATAGCTATATCAGGGCCGTCCCATGCGCACGGTGCATACGTTTAATTTTTGCTGCTCTATTATAGAGTTTTCCGTAAATTAATAGCCACGGCTTAGAAAAGCTGCGCAGAAACGAGTTTTAAATGTTAGTAGTCTACTGCGCATGGCTCTGCGAAGTGTGCATGATAAAAAAGCTTGAATCCAAATGAAGCTGCGCAAACGCTAGGTGACTAATCTGCGCACAGCCAATAGCAACTTTGTATGCTTTATGAACAAAGATACGAACTTCTACCCCAGATTGCTTGCGAATCGCAGTGTTTAAAAATTCTTTTAATACGTTACTGCAACCGGTTTGGCTTGTAGTATTGCAAATAAATATCAAATTTGAGATGAGATAAAAAGCAACGTTCTCGCTAATGTTGAACAAAAATTCTGCTCCGGTAGGGGCCCCTCGTGCAGCAAAACAGCTGTTTTGAGCTCACTAAGTGACGTCACCTTGGGTGTTTTTGGCCAAAATGCGCAGATCAGTCCAAATTCGTAGGGCTGATGGACCTATCTATTATAGTTGTATCATGTAGCTATATATATATTATAGCTTTTAAAAAAATTAATACGAAAGAAAATCCCTAGTGATTTAAATTGAAAGCACTTCGATCTTCATTGATCATATATTAACAGTAGTATTTAATTTAAAATTTAAATTAATATTTTGAATATGTCTCAAACAAATTATTTGAACAAAAATTAAAAAAAAACGCGAGAGAATTCTTTTTATAATTATAAATTGTAATGTTTATATTTGTTTCGGTAATTAATTTTTATTTACTCTAGATCTTGTAGCAATTATTGTTCCCCTTTGTCATCGATAGAAATTAAATATTTCTAATATTTAATATGCTCCAAACGTGCAGCCATCTTGGCCCTATATAATAGCGGCTGCATTTATCTATCTACTCTCTTCTAGCAATGCTTGCATGAGTCGCATTTTATGCATGTGACTAAATTTTTGTTACACTTATTCTTTACAAACTCATTTAAAAAAAAAAAATGAGAATAAAATTTTTTGTTTGTTTTTCTAAAAAATTCATTACTATGAAGAATTTTTTGAGACGAAGACTTAATTTTACTAACCTAGCACTGACTGCGATTGATCTTCTATACGATCCCAAATCCTTTGCCCTAATTTTTTTAAACTCCTTGCGTAAATGAACCCTCTAAACCTCGGTGGGTATGTGGGCCAGAAGAGGCACTCCCCCTTTGCCTCTTGACTTAATTGTAATTAAAAATTAATTTGAATAAAAAGGTGTTAATTTTGTGCAATAAATGAGACAGAAAAAAAAATTTAATAAAATTCGTGGTGTAGTATATATAACGCATCATCAGCAAAAGATGTTTTGAATCTATTTTAATTAATTTTATTAGTCATTCAAGAATTAAAAAATACAATAAATATATATTGAAAGAAATTTAATACTATAGTAAATATCTTTCTCTTCATAAAAATCAAAGATAAAATAGTCAACCCAGTAGGCCTACAGAAATTTAAATAAATTTAGAAAAACATTAAAAACTATTTCTATAAAAAAAAATCGTCAGCTTGACATGGCTAATAAATAGTTGATAGTATGTAAATAGTTGATTTTATTTTTGTTTTCCTTTTAGGAGCTTTTTAACTCAAAGGAATTAAAGAGTAAATTAAATTTCGTGAGACAAAAGTACCAAGTATAAGAAAATTGTCATTCATTATTTGAGCATGATTAATGTTTTACAAAGTAACTTCTCTGATTTTGAAAATTTTACTAAAAATTATTGATTATTTTTAATAAATTTCGATCAGTGTCTTACCAGTGCGCCGCACTGGCGTCAAATGTCTTACCAGTGCGGCGCACTGGCGCGCACCGGCTTACTTTCACCACTGTATATATATATATATATATATATATATATATATATATATGGACTCTCCTCTGTCGATCATCCCCCACGCAGACCTCGTGAAGCTCAGAAAATTTTACACAAATTTCTGACTTCATTGATTAATTATCGGAGACACCGAATCAATTAAGTCTCTATATAATGTGCATATATAGTGATGCAGAGACCCTCCGTCAGATATGACTATGAGAAAACACCCATAGACATGATCAGACATCAGTCAGCCTTAATTAATTTAGGGCCTTAATTAAGTCCAGCTGGACCCATTGAACTCTATACAAGAGACTTGTATAGAGCTCATGCGCCAATGGCCGGACCATAGAGCAAAAGTTTCCGAGGATGATGGTTTATTCCCACCTTACTGAATTGTTGCCACTGCTGTGCATATTACGCAATGCATGTTCTGTCATCAGCACCTAGCCGCTAAGTTATACTTATATCCCATGCAGGAAGCATCATATTATCCAATCGTATCCTCTAGCAACAGCTAGAATATGAATTCATTGCAGCATTTATATGGAACAATTACATGAAGTTATTAAGCACGCTCATATAATTCCTGTCCCTTTTGCTAATTGTGTATTGCACCCCCATCCCATCCCATATGTGTAAGCTAATGGCGGCTGTGATATTTAAAAAAAAAAAAAAAAAAAAAAAAATTTTTGAAACTGACAATAAAACTTGCATTATATTTTAAATATTATTTTTTATTAACATAAAAAATTATTCTACATTTATTGCAATACATTCTCCTGAGTCTTATGATAATTTCAGGGAGTATCAGAGGGAAAATACAAAGTAAATTAAATTTAAATACATGGCAGCAAAGAGTAAGCTGGCAAGTCAAAATTAATGTTAGCAGTTGTTACAATTATCACTATATTGAAACAACAATTTACATTTTTTAACTCACAATAACCTAGGTATATATTTAAGTAATTATGTCATTCAAAATATAATTTGGAATGCATTTCAGATAAACATGCAATAAATTATATACATTATACATTGGGACCCATATAGATGTGTGGGGGTGAAGGAGTTGGAGAAGGTTCAGCGGAGAGCAGCTAGAAGGGTTACAGGTCGTGTGGGAAGGTTTCAGTTTGTGGGTGATGGTGCTGATGTTAGAAAGGAGTATGTTAGTGTGTCTGCTTTAATTGAGAATTTGGGGTGGGAGTCGTTGGAGTTAAGAAGAAAAAATTGTAGACTTGGTGTTATGTATAAGATAACAAGAAATTGCGAGGGTTGGGAAGAGTTGAGTGGATGTGTGATGAGAGCAGGTTATATTGGAAGAAATGATCATGGATGGAAGTTGGAGTGTGTTAGATGTAGAAGTGATGTGGGAAAGTTTTCTTTTTTAAACAGGACGGTGAGGGAGTGGAATGCGTTGACAGCAGATGTTGCTGAGGCAGAGAGTTTTGATTTGTTTAAGAAATCTCTGAGAGTTGGTGAACATTCGCGGGCCACCGTGGCATTGCCACATTTGCCGCGTTAATATTATTATTATTATTATTATTATGACAATTTACTCTTACGTCCATATTATTTTTAAGGTCTTTTGATTTTTTATAGATTTCTGAAATGCATTCGAAGACAACAATATTTAGATTAGTGAAAATGGCTAACTCTAAAATTACAAAATATGATTATAAATACATATTATGAATGCACCATACATAAATGGATACATTGTGCATAATGTAGTTTTTTCTTAATAAACAAGTACAAGTAGTAATATACAGCAAGAAAAGCACTGTTAATTATCTTAATACCTTATATTTATTAACGAAACTATGAGTAACATTTAAAAATTTGATCTATTGCTTAAAATTCAATAAACTTCAAATAATGTTTAGTTTAATTTTGTGATGACAAAAATTAATTTAGTACGTTAGTGGCTTTATAAATTAAGCTGTCAGGGTTAAAAGAGAATTTTAAAAAAATGATAAAAATTAGTATAAATAAAAACAATCTTTAAAAAAAAAAAAAAAAACAGTAAGAAATAGTAAATATACAAAACTTGAATTGAATTTTAAAAATGTTACGCATATTTTGTACAAATAGTAATCATTATTACTACATTCGGTATTTCACTTTACGCTTAAAAAAATAAATGGATTAAATAAAAACTAAGTCATCATAACCTGTTGAGGTTACGTTAATATTGATGTTGAGAAAAATTTATATAAAATACTGTATCCTCAGGTAGAACAGATAATACAAGCTGGTAATGTGTCATCTTCCATTGTATACAAAATTATTTTGTTGAAACAAGTCTAACTGTAAGTCATATTACTATTTTTAATGGAAATATCCTAAATAATATAATTTAGGCTTTATTTTTTTTTTGTTTATTCCTTCAACAGATAATTAAATAAGATGCTTCCCTCCCCTCCACACGTACACGCTCAGATTAAGACTGATATCAATGAAGATAGAAGGGCCAACATTGATTTGGCTTTATATCTGAAGAGGTGAGGAAAGCAGGGATTTGATATATTGGCTTGGGAATAGAAAACACAGCCTTAACTTATTCGTGGAGAAAATTGAACTGAGACTTTTCCCCCATCCCTTTTTATTTAAAAAAAAAAAAAAAAAAAAAAAAAAAAAAAAAAAAAAAAAAAAAACAGATTTGTATTGCTTTAGAGGCTTGATGTTCTCAGAGAAGATTTGTTTTTTTTTATCCTTATTTACAAAATTTAAATTTTTTCCGTTAACTAACTATTAATTTGAAATTATATCCAAATATTTATTTAGGATTCTTCAAATTTTCCTCTAAAAAAAATTGCTTGAATGCCAAGACATTAATTTCTATTTATTTTTACATAAGTTTAGATAGGACATCCAACATCTCAAAATCAGCAGACTTCAAACCTCTATTAAATTTGTAGGAAAAAAAATAATATAAAAAAATGTCACACAAAAATATGGGAATCTTACTATCAAAATTGGATGACAACATTATTCAATGTCAAATGCATGACCTAGCGCTTGTTATAACCCGGGAAAAGGGTGATAAGGATCTCAGATAAGACTTTGTTGACAACAGTCGTGTTCTTGTCAAGCTCTGCACGGCAGCAGGGGCACTGGTAGACTTTTGCGTCAAAGGATCGCTTGAGGCAGCTGTGGCAGATGTTATGACAGCAGGGGGTGGTGACGGGACTCACCACTAGCTCCTGGCAGCACACGCACACGAAGTTCTCAGTCACTTTCGACATGAACACCTGCACAAAGAACAAACGAGAAATTCAGTAAGTTTACCTTCATTATTCTCTACACAAATCTAATGAATTATTATAAGCATGAACTTGACAAATTTTATTGCATAGGTGAATAGGATAAAAGATTTTTGAGTTAATGCTTCTAGTGTTCCCTGGTATGGGTAGATTCCCCCCCCCCCCCCCAGATTAAAAAAAAAAAATCTCAGCAATTTAAATTAATAATTTCCTCCCCTCAATTCCTTTCCCCCATCGCTAATTCAGAAATTCAAAGAGGATTTCTTTAATAAATAGGATGGTGGGAACATTCAAAATCAGCCAAAGCTTTGATTATAATTGTTTTCACATAGAACAAAAGAACAAAATGGACAATATGTACATAATAAGTAGAAATCCTCCATTAAAAGTAAAACATGTATTTTTTGTTGTTATGTTTTTGTGCAGGTTGTCTATTATTAGTAAATTAAATTTCGTAAAATGTAGACGCAACACTTTAATAACTTCAAAAAAAGTACCAATAGATAACATTGAAAATCTCTTCATTAAATTTGCCTCACTATGCACTTAAGCCAGCAACTTATTGACATTTTTCATAAGACTCACTGAGGTAAAATCCCTCATAATTTGACAATGACATTTGCAAGAACCAACTCACTAATTTGCCCAGCTTGAGGGTGTCGATACACTCGGCCCACAGCTTCTCGTTGACGTCAGAGTTGATGAGGGTCATCAACTGAGGGTCAGGCTTGTACGCTTTGATGGCTGGCATCTTGGTGGCCGGAGCCTCACTCGTTTCGGAAGCCTTTCGCTTGCGAGAATCCTTATCCTTATTCTCCCCATCGGACTTGCTGTCTGGCTGTGAACGAAATTTTACCATGATTACTTTTCATGGTGTAATACTACAGTCTTAGGAACTCCAAGATTTGCACTGAAGCTGATCAACTCTTAAGTACTGTCAACTAAAATAGAATTTAATATTATTTTTTAATTGTTTAAAAAAAGTCACCAAAATTAATTATCCACTTCCCTCCAGTCTCACCAATTTCCATTCTATTTGATGGTAAGATACAAGCACAATCTAAGTCCTACTAACAAGGAGATTGGTAAAGCTTTGACTTACGAAGAGGAAATCCTGCAGTCCGTGCTCCTCTATGAACTTTTTGCCAGCGGCAGTCCAGGGTGCCGGGGTTGGGTCATCACGACGCAGCTCGTAGCGCCACACCTTGAAGCCGGACTTGCCGACCTCTTTAAAGTAACGAACTACTTTGTACGTGCCGTCATAGCTGTAACACAATAGCGTCAGATAAGTTGAAATGACGCTAGAACATGGTATTACCATGTTAAAAATGGTAACTTGTTATAATTTTAATTTTGATATATATATATATATGTGTGTATATATATATATATATATATATATATATATATATATATATAATAATATATATATATATATTATATATATTTTAGTTAAAATTTCTTCCTTTGGTTCCTCTCTACCCTCTTCCAAATTGATGCCAAACTCTAAAGACACCCTACAAGCAACCTCTTAATAATCATTAAAATTTTATATGCATAAATAAACAAAAAAATCAATTTTTTTATTTTCCTTAAGTTCCCTGTTACAGGTGGTTCATCTAATTCTTTCTTCATGAAAATTACAGACAGACCTAATAGCAATAAAAAGTTTTTCAGCACTCGATGACTTACCGGAGTCCCAACTTAGGAGCGTACTTGGAGTGCTTGGCAAACTTGTGTCCTCGCAACACACGCACTTCTTTGCCATCCTTCCAGTTCTTGGCTTCGGCACCATCTTTTGCGTTGATTGGGGCCGCACAGTTGCGGGCAAGTGCGCTGTACAGCAAAAACAAAAAACTTGTTCAGTCAAGTTTCATGATAATGTTTTGGTTTTACACTGATCTTATTTTTGTAGAGAATTTTTATGATACAGTACTTGAGCACGTTTTAAATTACAATAATACTGAAATTATAGTTATTTAAGTTTCTGTAAATAACTCTGAACACCTTTTTATTAATAGATTTCATTAATCATGTAAAAAAATGAATACATTAGAAATTGAAAATTAATACAGTAAGAGTGACTTAAAATAATATACATAGCAAATTATAAAGTACAGTATAATTATGCGTTCAGAAGATCACTTAAACATTATGCCTTTGTTTGTGTTTTTGAGCAGTTTACAGCTGCTATAAAATAGAAGCATTGCACTTTAGGAATTCCCAGCTTTATGATGTAGTGGTTACAGCTCCTGACTCTTGTAAGAGCGGTCTCTGGTTCAAATCCTGAACATGGCAGACTTTTCGTGACTTGGAATAGGTGCGACTGACTACTATGCATAGATGAAAGTTGGTAGGAGGAAGGCAGCTTATGGCTGTCTATATACTCTGCCGAGGTGAGATCTTTATCTCAGAATGTTGTGTATTCAACAGAAGTTCCCTCCCTAAGAAACGGTATTGGGTAAGCACTGTTGCAAGTTCTGCCACTGGCAAACAGCAACAACTTTATAAATTCCTGTGTAAATGTAAGCTTTTCAGACACTCACAGGTTCATCTTGGTCAGAGTCTGGTCACAGCTCTGCGCGGCGACTCGCTTGTTGCCGGAGAGGTCACGTCCTCCCGAGCCAGTGTAGATGAACGAGTCTCCCATATCCTTGTCATCCTCATAGCCTCCGTTGAGCACGATGCTGTATGCACCATCAGTTTCCCGACCGTGGATTCCGGACACAGGGGGACGGTGGACACCAGACGAGGAGGCCTGGACAGTAACATCATGTTAGTTTGTGTCTATATTAACAGAGATTAGTTATAAATCTCTCGGATGAATCTCACGTCAGTTGTTTGGGAAATCGGGACTGACCCTTATAATTATAATTCAATTATAATTCGACTTGCAATGCACTTGGCCATCAATAGATGTTATAATAATTTTTTTATAAGTGGATTTTTCTGACCAAGTTTGTGAAAATTAAGGTAGAAGTTCAACATGGAGCCTTATGGATGAAAAAAGAAAATGGAGCTGTTTGTGAGTAAAGTGAGAATACTGTCCCTTTAAATTTGCTGAAACCATAAGAGATTTAAGTTTTCGAATATTCTTAATATTAATTTGATTACTTCTGCCAGAAAAATTGGAACAATTTAATACTCTGGCAGTAAATGATTGTGAGATCAATTCTTTAGTTTATGGTTTCGATTTATAGTGCAATATTTAAAATAATGTTGGTGATTTCTCATGAAGGCTGCAGGAAGGTTAAATTACAATAACTGTATACAGTATTGTAAATATTACCTGGAGAAAACAAAATACTTCATTTTAAGTTCAGTTTCTTATCTTGTGTTCTACCTTTTGAGCCTGAAGCTTATAAATTATAATATTGGATTCCATAACTAGCTAACAGTTGCCAGGTAATGAACAAAAATCAGGTACATGAGTCTTAATGTGCCTTTCAAGCCTTAGTTTACATCTGAAAATATTTCATTCTCTAAATGGAAGTGATGTAGATATGGCGTTCAAGCAGGCACCTTAATTTCTTGGAAGATTATCAATTTCTGGCTGTGATTTGGTTCATATTGAAGGCATACAAATTACTCCGTGTGGCCAGATGTAAAGTAAGGCTTGTAAGACAGTTTGTTCAATGAAGTGACCCACCTCCCAACGCCACTTCCAGCGGGTGCCGACTTCCACGTTGGGGATCTTGCCGAAGTGGTCTATGCCTACAATGGTGCACTTGTCTGTTACTCCCACGGTGGCATTGCCACGTCCCCAGTCTCTGATCTTCTGTCCTTCCGCGGCTGCCTTGGTTGACGGCATTTTAGCTTTTCGCTTAGACTCCTTGAGCTCTGATCCTGGCGCAACGATCTCGGAAGTGTTCCGTTTGCACCCAGGACAGAACCTGCAACAAGGAGGGTCAATGTATAAAATAGGCTTAGTCAGTCTGATGTTTAACTACTCTGAAAATTTTAGCAAACCTTCCTGAACCCATGAAAATAATGTAAGAGAAAAAGAAAAAAAAAAAAACTAACTATTATCCGTGTATTTTTTTTTTTTTTTTTACATTATTTTCAGCAATGACGAGGAGCATTATTTTAGATGGGAGAATCAAATCAGTGTATTTTTTATACGAAAAAATGAATTACTCAAAATCTACACCAATTTTGTTTTTAGCAAATTAAATAGATTTTTTCTTTTATTTTTCAATTTATTATCAGGAAATATTTAGTAATGGTGACAATAATATATAATAATTAGGTTTTATCTATAATTAAATAAGTATGGGAAAAAAAGTTTAAACATTACAGGAAATTGGGTCTTGGGAAAATTGAAGACAGAAAAAGGTCTCACCAGTTATCGTCAGTGGGCAAGGCTTCCAACGGGGGGGTGAGGCAGCCAATGTGGTATGCATCGTTGCACTCGTCACACAGGATCTGCTGCTCTGGGTCGTCCTTGCCCCCACAAACCTTACAACTACATTCCTTACACTTCTTGGTCGGGTTGCCCTGGCAACGCCCACAAGCTGAAACAAACATCTTGTCAATCAACTTCATAGATTAGTGTTGGTGTTAGTACAATTAATACTTTAGTAGTTCAAATTAACATCAGCTAGAATACTATTTTAACATTTTAACTATTTTCCTAGTTAAAAAATAAAACAATTAAAGGGGAGAACTTGACGTCCTTTTCGCTTCGTAAGAAAAGCATTGCACTGTTGGTAGGATTTTTTTAGAGCACTATTTAATGAGGTTATGGTAAACAGGTAACACCAATCAGCTGATATTTTAGTCCCATTCGATTATGTAAATCTTAGCAAATTCACAAAAATTCTGAAAAAAATTTGAGAGACAGATTTTAGTACCTAAAAGCCATAGAAAATTTTTCAAGTCAATTATTAGGGCCAATTTTGTTTTAAATTATTATTATTATTTTAATTTTCAGCATAGGGCTTTCCCATGGAGAGCTAAACTAAAAACTTAATTTAAAAAAAAAAAAAAAATGTCTCCAATAATTGTTTTGAAATTTTTTCTATGGCTTTTAGGTACATACTAAAATCTGTGTCTCAAATTTTTTTCAGAATTTTTGTGTGTCTGCTAAGGTTTACAGGTTAATCAAATGGGACTAAAAAATCAGTTGATTCGTGTTCTCTTTCCCTTAAGAAGCCCCTAAAAAAGAAGTAAATATTACTTGTTTTGTGATGGTGACTTTGACGATCTTTAAATTTTACTGTGATTATGTATCTGACGTGCTTATATTGTTGTACAATCGAAAAGCAATAAATAATTATGAATTATGAATTATTAACTCACGTTCTTCCAGCAAAATGGCGTTCTCCTGTGCCTTGGGGTCTCTCTCTTCAAGAGTGACGAGGGGTAAGAAGGGCTTGGTGTCGTGACAGAACTTGATGATACATCCCTTGAGGCACGTGTCTCCACCCATCTTCACCGTGCCCATCAGGTCCCCACCCGTGCGAGTCACCTTGACCAGGGTCACTTCCATCTCGTACCTGCCAACATGGCATTGACATTGGTTAACCAAGTTATCAATAGCTCTCAACTTTGGTACCTTTTTGGTGTTTTGTAGGCTATCACCAACATAATGGAGTATTGACCTCAATTTTTTTATTGCAGATATGGATAGAGGGTGCAAAGTTATGCTACCCTGATTTTTTTCAGATTTTTTAGAGCCCGGGAACTAGTTTTAAAAAATTATTCAAAGTTATTTTTGTGACGTCACGAGACGCCGCTCCTTAAGAAAAAGATAGGACTTGCCGCCGCGTGACGTCACAAAAAGGACTTTCAATAATTTTTAAAAATACTTCCCGGGCTCTAAAAAAATCTGAAAAAAATCAGGGTAGCATAACTTTGCACCCTCTATCCATTTCTGCAATAAAAAAAATTGAGGGCAATACTCCATTATGATAATGAAACTGTAGGTGAAATTTAAAACATCAAAGCTTTATAAAGGTAAATAATATTGAATTGTTGACTTTAAGGATTGATTGATATAATCTTATGAATCAACATTTTGATTCACTAAGAAAAATAACTCTAAAAAATTGTAAATGTCTGGGTTTGATTCTGATGGTTTCATATAAATGCTGCGCATTAAATTTGAACTTGTGTTTTGAAGTTGTGGCTTTATTGTACAGAGTAGATCATAAAGAGTGATTGGTGCAACAACTATCACTAAATTTGACTGTGACTTACAACTTCCACTTTACATTATTGAATGGACTCTGTTATGGACTCACCAGCCACCTGGCTCAGAGAAGCTCTCAGGGTTGTAGTTTACCAGCACCATCATGCCCTTCTTGAGCTCATCCAGCCTGAGGGACCTGGTCGCACACTGATGCAAGTCGAGCAAGGAGACACTCAGCTCCTGGTCACTACCGCTTACCCTGAATCATAATAAGCATGTGGATTAGCATGGAAATATGTTGTAAACACGATCTGTATTCAACTTATTGGTAATATAAGTTAAATATAAAATTTTAAGATTAAAAAAAAAAAAAAAATGCATTATTATTTGGTACTGAAAAAATCTTTTCTAAATAAAAAAAAGTACACTTTTGAAAAAGGGTGTAATTTGCTGCGCCAGAGGTAATCAGAGACCTGTATTTTTATGACCAATCGAGCATCATTTAATAAAGTTTTATGTTTCCAGATCACTGTCATACATGAATGACACATGTGCGTTAACGTCCAGAGATATGTGAATGTGTGAAACCAACTGAAATGTTGGTTAAGTTTCTGGCCATAAGGCACCAAAGTCTCTGATAGTGTGTGGTGTCACACATTAGTCATTACAGCTTTTAGTTTGGTCAACTTAAATAATAAACTTACGTGTTCAGTAGCACTTTATATAATAAGCCATCATCTAAAGTGCTTGTGTCGGATGATGAGCAGCTACCCTCAGCCTTGCTGGGGCTCAGGTCACTCTTGTTATCTTTGCTGGGGCTGGTCTTGGATGTGCTAGGAATATCACTCTCAACCTCTTCTTTGCCTTCAGAACTCTTGACAGGGCTCAGGTCCATTTTGCTGGGGCTGGCCTTGGATTTGCTAGGAGTATCACCATCAGCCATTTTGCTTGAGCTTTGTTGAGCTTTTCTGGGACTGAGTCTGCTTTTCTTGGGGCTGTCATCAAGATCTCGGCTAGAACTTTCCCCAGCCTCGGTGCTATCTTTCACTTTAGCTTGCTTCTTGTGAGGGCTGTCGTCACCCTTACTAGGGCTTCCCTCGACTTCAGGATCCAGGCTGGGGTGCTCTTCACCCTTCACCTCCTTGTGGGAGATCGCCACAATTTTGCCGTCCTCCCATGCCCCAGTAGCAGTGTCCCTCACATACACAAAGTCACCAATCTGTTAAGCAAGCACGTAAAACAGTCAGTATGGCTAGAACCAATGGAAGAATGAAGATAAATTACACAAAGGAACACAAAAATTAAAAATGCAATTACAAAATTTGTTTTCTTACACGTCACTAAAAATAAAGGAAAAGAATAAGTAATTTCGTAGAAATCATTAAAATTAAAATAAATAAAATTTAAAATGCAACCTCACTTTCAGTACAGTGCTGGTTACATGGTTGGTTGGTTACCAATGGCGGAACTTGTTTTTCAACATTGTTCACAGTGCTCTCTGGGGCTCCTAATACCCAGTCTGCATACATAATATAGAAACAAAACAGTTAGTTGGAATAAACAAGCATTTTTCTTGACGGAAATAATATGTTTTACTATAGTTGTTAGCTTGATGACGGCAAGTGCAGTAAGTTTAATTTGAGTGCTATTTTGATAAGCAGTACAAGGACAACAGTTTCACATTCAAGATTCTTTAAACAATGTTAACGTGTCAGCTGCTTAGTCCTGGTTGGAGAGTAAAATAACAGCAGGGCTAATGCTGTCTCTCAGGATTCTCTGGGCCAAGTTTATCAAACTTCTAAAGGTATTAAGTGTCTAAAAAGTGCCATAACTTATTGAGAAGTTCAAAAGGAGGCTTGTGATTACTCAATTTTTTTTAATAGAAGGGTTTGCACTGAGGTGTTTAGATGTTGATTGGCTCAAAAATCTTGCCATTAAAATCTTCTTATCAGTACATCCCAATACAACCTAACATATAAGACAGACATGGACGCAAGTACCATCTTCTAAATACTATACATAAAAGCATCATTGCTAACAAGATCCCTACATCCCTAAGAGTCAATATGACAAACTCATCGTCCAGTATTTGGATGCTTACTGATCTATAAATAAAGCTTGACTGTAACGAGAAGAAAATCTTCAACAATAATAGAGGGGCGCTCACTCTGAAGTCAGCCACTATCGCCGATATGTTGAATCTTGTGACATCAACACGGTCATGTTTTAGGAACAAATTTTATTTGCCAGCTGTTCTAAACTGGTTAGTTAGGCAATTTTGTTGGGAAACTGTTCTGAAAGTTGACAAAAATAGTTAAGGACCGTCAAATTTGCTGCTCTAAGCTATCCCTCTCAATTTTCTCATCGTTGGAAAATCCTGACATTTCGGGGTGGGATAAACGTACCTTAAAGTAACGACTCTCTGCATGCTGCTGTTCATCTTCATTGTCTGGGTCAAGCTCAGCCAGAGGCTCAGGCGTGCTGGCGGTTGTTGACGGTGGCTCCAGCAGACGTTCCATGACTTGAATGACGTCATTGTTTTTCACATTATAGTCAAACAACGAGCGATGATCGTCCAACTGCAACAAAACACAGCACATTGTCAAGCAAGCAATGTACCTACACTATTTACAGTCAGGTTTTATTTAATTCTGGGGAAAAAAATGAAATGCAATGATGTTAAAAAATATCAGAGCTTTGAAAATAGAATCAGCTAGCATTTTATTTACAGCACCAACTAGACAACTGGGCGTGCTTTGTACCAGTACCCTTCTTAAAAAAGTCAAAATTTTAATTGAGATTTTTTTTTTAATTATAATAAGAAGTATTTAAGAAGCTTCAACAAGCAAATATTGCAGCGGCACATTTTTGTATAGATTCATAAGGTTTGTTACGAGAAAAAACTTATTTATTTATTGAATCAAATTCAAAGTACAGTACGTAACAAAATCTTGAATATTTTTAAATTTCCGTAAAGTGATGTTTCCCGTGGCTCACATTAAATTATTTTGCACTTTATTAAAAACATGAAAACAAATCAAAATATACAAAAAAAAATATATATTTACAGTATCATCATTCTCTCACGAGAAAAATCCATTCATTCATTCATTCATTCATTCATTCATTCATTCATTCATTCATTCATTCATTCATTCATTCATTCATTCATTCATGGTTAGCACCAAATCATTCTTTGTTATTTCTCAGGCTCCCAAGGGGTAGAGGTGGGGGGGGGGGAGGGAAGCTGGTTATAGCAGCAATACTTCATAATTATATATAGAGCTAGGACTCGGGAGGGACTCCAATAATCTGCTTTTTTTTCTGTGTAGTGTAAGCTGCATATCAAGCAAAGATACAAAATGATGCCACTGTTCTCCATTGAATGTTGTGGTATCTTGATTTAAACGCATAATGATCAAGTATGACTAAAATTTATAATTATAACAATTAATGTAGTTTTAAAACTATACAGCATATTATATTTAAATTATACTGACAATAACACAAACAATTGTGTATTGGGCTTAATTGTTTTTAAATTGCCAACAGCAATACCGGTAATTCATGTCAGCTCGCCAAATCAGCTTATATATCATCAGCAAAGCATTCCAATTCAATCAGAAGTGAGGGTGTTAGATAGACTATATGCAGTTCAATGCTCGGCTGCTTAGTGATGTTCCAGCCTTTTCTTACTGCAAATATGATACGGTATAGCAGCCCCACTGTTCAGTCTAATCGTCACTTCCGGTAAGAACTGGAACGCTTGTAACGAAATGGCGGCCTATATCAATAGAAGCGTTTCAGTTCAAAACGGAAGTGTCGTTGGCATTTTGTATTATGCATACTATAATATTAACTGTTGTAGCGTTATTCTGCAGAGAGAACAAACTGAATCAGCACGAAGCGGTCGAAAATCAAGCGACAATCTGACCCCCCACTTCTCACATACAGTGCTTCACCGTTAATTCTGATAGACCTCTTTGCAGTCAGCAAATGAAACAGCCAAGGACGCTTCAACGTCACTTGGCGCCAACAAACAATGTACTTGGAAAGACTTTTTTGAAGTAAAACTTGACTCTTAAAAAGACAAAAAGGCCTGCATATAAGACAAAGGGTATCACTGAGAGTATCTTTGAGATTCTTAAACTTCAGTGCCATAAATTATTGTACACCAAAAGCCAATCGAGGTCGAGCGTGGCGCAGTGCATTGACCGGTTCTCGTTAGATCACCGAAGTCAGGCTACGTCGAGCGTGGTTAGTACTTGGATGGGTGACCGTTTCAAGTAAAAAATACGCTGCTCCCTCCCTGGGGTAAATTCGTCTCGCTTTCCACCCAGTGCAGTGATGCACTTGTGTGTGGTTCCCCAGGCTTTGGACATCGCTTTGGTCCATTGAGAAAAAGTAGAGGTGTCCGTCCTGACTGAGGTTTTCCACGGTTCCCTCAGTCTCACCTCAGCGAATGCTGGGACGCGTAAGCATGCAGGCCGTGGCCACTATCCGTTCCCTACCTTATCCCTACCCAGTACCCCGCCGCGAGCTGTAAGCTCTTAGGGGTGTATCCTTGTAAAAAAAAAAATCCATCCATGCTGTCATTGATGCTAAGTGTTAACATAATATGCATACGTACTGTAGAGTAACCAGAGTCGAAACTTTTGAGGTTTACGTGGGTCATTCTTAAATAGATATTCAAGTAAATTGTTAATGGTTTACTTTATTCAAGCTTGTAAAAAATAAATCAGGCAACTGTAAATAGAAATATGCAAGACTTGTGTAGTAGTAATAAGAAATTACAAAATGGAAACCCACCTGTTTGCCGCTATAAAAGAGTCTCTGTTTAGCTCGAGGAACCCCAAATTCTTTTTCAACTGCCAAGCTAATCGTTTCCACTTTATCTAGTTTAGACACTTCTAGAGCTAGACTACGTTTGCCATCCCATGTCTTTAGTTTAATTTGCATTTTTAAACAAATTTAGACAAAAGTTTAAGCACAGACACTACAACAACCAGAACAAGGCGGCCATCATGGATTTTTCCTGTCTTCCCGCTCAAATCTGGCTTCTGAATTCCGAACACTTCCGAATATGTACGAAATAAAACGAAGATTTTTTCTGCGGTAAAATTTTACTTTATTTTAAATAATTATATCGTAGTATATTGTACTATTGTATCATATTGTATCGATCATGTTTTATGATGAGCATCAATCTCTGAATCTCTCCATAATTAATTATAACCAAGTTAACAAGAACAATATAATGAATAATTTATTCTCCTATATTGTTATTGTTATATTATATATCTACGAGCTATATTTATGCCCTAAAAGCTGCAGCCCTGAATCAGTTTAATCATGCAGATCGAGGCCCTCTGATGAGTATATATATATATATATATATATATATATATATATATATATATATATATATATATATATATATATATATATATATATATATATATTATAGATAGTATAATTATTAAAAATTAAAAGCCTTTTAATTTTTCACACAGATAAATAATTAAGATATGTATAATATGACACATCAGTGCCTATATATAAAATGAAAAATGAAAAAGTGAAAAACATAATTACATGTTATTTTTATATTTATACATAAATAATTATAATTATTCTTGACTTAATAATTTTATCACCATATAATATAATATAGCTCCTCAAATAATTTAACTTAATTAATTGTTGTTTTCATGAATAATAATAATATATTATGTTTTGTTGTGTAATACGCGATTGACATTTATCATATGACACACGTACCACGCCGCTCGTCCTGAATGAATATTTATGACAAAAGCTTATATATTGTGTACGAACAATCGAAAAGCAATAAAGAAATTATGAATATAATGATTTTGAGCCTATATAGTATATAATTTATTAAATTTAATATTAAATACATATATTATAAATTTTATATTATAATCATGCAATATATGTTAAACAGAGATGTATAAAATACATAATACATTCAATATTTTAATTTTTACTATTCTGTTAGGACTATATAATATATTATATATAGCTATATAAGCCTATATATATGTAAACGATTCGTTGATTCTGTTTTTTTTTTTTTTTTTTTTTTTTTTTTTTTTTTAATAGGAGAAAAACACAAAAACAATGAAATACAAATTTATGGGAAGTCCAAAATCGAGAGAGAACAAAAACGTGATATAAATACACTATATCTATATTTTTCAAACCTTTGATCTCTTTACACTGATGAATATAAAATTTAAGATTTCTCGAGGATATATTAATGTTGATATATGGAGAAAGAAAATATTTTTGTAATAGCAAAGGGCACAGAAAATAAATATTTGGATGGCATCGTCATATGTACTGTATAGTATATATTATATATCTTGGTTGGGAAAGGGCATGATCGCGCGCATGATGTACATATATTTTTTTTTTTTTTTTACGTAAGGATACACCCCTAAGAGCTTACAGTACTGGGATTCGCGGCGGGGTACTGGGTTATAGGGATAAGGTAGGGAACGGATAGTGGCCACGACCTGCATGCTTACGCGTCCCAGCATTCGCTGAGGTGAGACTGAGGAAACCGTGGAAAACCTCAGTCAGGACGGACACCTCTATTTTTTCTCAATGGACCGCCAAAGCGATGTCGAAAGCCTGGGGAACCACACACAAGTGCATCACTGCACTGGGTGGAAAGCGAGACGAATTTACCCCAGGGAGCTAGGGAGCAGCGTATTTTTTACTTGAAATGGTCACCCATCCAAGTACTAACCACGCTCGACGTAGCCTGACTTCGGTGATCTAACGAGAACCGGTCAATGCACTGCGCCACGCTCGACCTCTATTTATATTAATACTGTATGTATATTAATTATCACTGCTAATATATTATATACTCGAAAATATTTTAAATCTTCTTTGCCAGCTTCTTTTGGATTCGAGTTTTGTTTTCTTCCTGATGCACGCGTTAGTTATTATTTACTTAAGCTGTATTTAATTAATTCAGCCAATCTGAGGTGGCGCTATTTTAATTGTAAAATATATTGAATCATTATATTCGTAATATATTTTATATTACAAATTTTTACTGGGTCTTTATTAAATTTTATAATATCTAATATATATATATATATATATATATATATATATATATATATATATATATATATATATATATATATATATATATATATATATATATATATATATATATATCTTATTGAATTTGGCTCATTTATTATAAATTATTTATATAATAAAATCATATTATTAATTTTGTCATATATCGATTGAGCGATCGCTCAATTGTCAGAATTAAGTTAAAAGTTATTAAATTGACACCGCCCGAACACGAGTTTTTCAAACTTTTTTTATTATTATTATTGTATTACATATTATATTATTTATACACATTTTTATTATACTTTAAAACTTGGAGAACATTAAATTACGCGAAGGTTGAGACTTTTATATTTTTAATTTTCTACTTGGATCTATAAAGTTAATTATTATATATAGGAGATGAGAGTGAGTGCGGAATAAAAGGCACGCGCAGACGACGGCAACGACTCATTTTTATATAACATATAAGAAAAACCTTAATTCTCACATTTCTCATGCACTATATAATACTATAATTTATTTATATATTATAGTCGCGCCTATAAAAACGAAAATTTTGTCACAACTGCATATGGCCCTGGTCCAGTACAAGAGAATAAAACATATATATCCGATCGAGTTATTCGATATATATATGAGCACAATAAACAAAATAATTAAGCGAGACAATTAATATGTATCAACAAAAAATTATAATTTACAAATTTACACGTTTAATTAACTCTATTAATTTATAATTGCATGAAGCCATCATCACACACGCCCGATCATCCAATCAAAAGGCAGCCGCGCTCGCGGGCCGGGTCGGATCACAGAGAGCCGAGCTATTATACTAGCTCTATATTATTATAATTAGATCTATATTATCTATAAGATGATCGAGATCATCATGGTGATCATTTTCTTGTTTTATATAGCGCGCGCGGCATATATAATAATATATACTTATAATTTTGTCTTTCTTTTTTCAATTGTAAATTTTAAAGGTAATTATTTATCCAACTATAAAAATCAGCTTTTAGATTTGTGGTCGCTTCAATATTTTAAGCAGATTTTAAGAGCTTCAATTTCATGTTAATTATTCCCTATCGATCGATCGTCTGAAAAAATAAGGGCATCGCGTACGTACCGTACGTGGTTTTGCGAGGCGAGGGGGTCATGATATATAATAATATATATATACATATATAAATATGGCGACATGCATGCGGTGACTATAAATTATTTAAGAGTGTTTTATAACAATTAACTGGTATATATAATGTGAAAAACATAATTATAGTAATATAATTATTACATATGCGTCGATCTGCATGCATGATGTGCATGGAATTTATAAAATTATATAATCGCATGTACGTTGGCACACTTGGCACTGAAAAATATGAAATGATCGAGTATCAAAATTTACGCGCCTAATATGGGTAACAAGCAGGGTCAAAAATACACGAAAATACAGCAGTTATTTTCAATAGTTCAACTACTTTTGTATATTAAAAACAAAAATATTACAATTTTATTTATATCATGAAAGATTCTTCTCAAAATAATAAAAAGGTCAGAGAATATTCATGTTTATATCAATTTGGGATGAAGGGGGCGTGTACACGTATATCAGCTGGAATCACGTGATTTGACGCCGGCACCTGTTGACATCCGACATCACGTAGGTATTTGTCAAAAATTGTTAATTAAACCTTTGTTAGCCTTATAATTGAGCATTATAAATTAATTATCAGTTAATAAGTCATACATTTTCTCTCATGAAATTACGATATATGTTACATAAATACAATTTCCATAGATTTTTATTTGTGCTGCTTAAGAGAAAAATTTATCATTGCAGCTCCAAGGTTATTTGGCCTTTTGACCTTTGAAGATTTATGTAAATGTTTCTTTCCAAACGATCCAGAGATTAATAAATAGACTGACGTCAACTTGTATATTATACTAATAAGGCTTTGCATTTACTTAATATTTCAACATAGATAAAACTCGTAGCGAGACCTTTGGATATTAAGTGGAGCAGTGACCCTGCATTTGAATTGAACGATTCCTGGTGCTATGACGAGCAACAACGTTTTGGTTATTGGCAGTGGAGGACGAGAACATGCCCTGTGCTGGAAATTAGCTCAATCTGCTAAGGTAAAGTAATTATATCATTTTAATTAAAAATTCAAATTAACTAAATTTATTATGTAATTTTATAGGTGCAACAAGTATTTGTAGCCCCAGGAAATGTTGGGATAGCAAAGCAAGATAAAGTTACTACTGCTGATCTCAATATAAAAGATTTTAAGGTATGCACACTGATGCAACAATATAAATTATGCTTCATAAATAAAGCAGTTGGTGGTGTCCACCAAAACCACACTTTAAAAATTTAATCAAACAAATGGAGAAGACAGTTTATTTATTTATGCACATGTACTATTTTTGCAGGCTGTTGCTAATTGGTGCAGTGACCACAATGTGTCTTTTGTGGTTGTCGGACCGGAAGACCCTCTCTCTAATGGCATTGCAGACTGTCTCTTGGAGGAGGGTATTGGTTGTTTTGGTCCCACAAAGGCGGCGGCTCAGATTGAGTGCAACAAGGACTGGGCTAAGAGTTTCATGGATAGACACAAGATTCCTACTGCGCGCTGGAAGGCGTTCACCTCAGCCAGCGACGCCAAGACTTTCATAAAGAAGTAAGAGCTTATTGTAATGTTCATGATAGAAAAAAAATTTCAATTAAAATATCTCAAAGAAAATGAGAGTGATAACACACTAATAGTTAAATAATATGGTGAAAAATTCACCTTAAATACCGTAAATTTATTATTAGTCTGTTCGTAAATTCACAATTAATTCATAAATCAACAATCAGATGAACCTTCTGTACAGGAAACATAAGGATCATCAAATAATTTATCATTTTCTAATTTTGTATTTATGAATTGACCTATTTTGTGTTCTCAAGATAAATTCTCTAATGATAAAGCCAGTTACTCTATTTTGTCAGAGATGATCATCCAACTTCCCATTTTTATTTACATTACATGTAACCTTTGTACATAGTTTACATTACTCCAGCCTCGTCTCTTTAAAAAAACATACAGTAAATCAATTAGTTTAAAAACAAACTCGGTATATAAGTGTCTTGTAAACCAAAACATTATAATGTAAATATAGACCTTATGAACATTTAGCATAATTGTAACGTTTTTTGACACATGTATGATATATTTTGAGGCAACAAACTGTTCTTGATCATAAGAAAATTTGTTATAAAAATTAAATGAAGTCTCAAATACTTCAGCTCTTTACTTAAATATAACAAAACCCTTGACTGATTGGTTCATCAACAATTCTAATGGAGAATTGACCTAAATTTTTTTTTACTGTATTGCTAAAAAGAAGATGCAAAATTATGTCACTTTGATTTTTTTTTTTCACATTTTTTTAGAGTCCAAGAATTATTGCTAAAAAGTTTTGCTGAGGTCGGGTTTGAAACCATGTCCCTTTTATGTTCTATCCTTTTATTAAGAAAGGCATCAAGAGGCTTATTCACTCTCTCTGTAATTTCAATAATTTTTTAAAAATAGTTTCTGGCATAAAAAAAAAAAAAAAAATCTGACTAGCATAACTTTGCACCTTCTATCCATTTCTGCAATAAAAAAAATTTTTGAGGTTGATACTTCATTCATTCCTCAAGAGTTTTTATTTTTTACCATATTTTATTGTATGGCCCTAACAGTCTGACGTCTTGTTGACAGAGCTGACTTTCCTGCGCTGGTGGTGAAGGCCAGTGGACTTGCAGCCGGCAAGGGCGTGGTGGTTGCAGCCAGCAGAGCGGAGGCGTGCGCCGCTGTGGACTCCATGTTGACAAAGAAGCAGTTTGGAGCAGCGGGGGAAACCATCGTGGTCGAGGAATTGCTGGAGGGAGAGGAGGTCTCGGTGAGTTGGATAATCCAGCGGGAAACAGACGTCAGATAGTGGTAGGATATCGGTAAATTTATAGCTAATAAGAGGGATGCATTTGCTAATGCTATTTCAGGATAAGATAAGGTTGACAGCTACCATTGGCTTTCAGACTTTGTATTTGCTATTACTTTAGTCTATTACATTTAAAAAAAAAATATTAGAGACATAGAATGGACAATTTGCATCAATTTTTTTATGTAGCTCAATCGAAAGAGGAGGTCGAAAAATACACCTATGAATTTTATGAGATTTTTATTCGTACTGCATCATGGCTAAAATAGGGATGTAAAGAGGTCACGTGACCTGGAGGCGGTGCCCGTGTCGCCAATGACATCATTGAACTGTCTGGTCAAGCAAACGATCGTCTATATAACGCTTGTAAACAATAAATTAATTGTTGCTTGTTTCCATAGCAACATGGTTGTTTACAAGCGTTATAAAGTCGATCGTTTGTTTGACCGAACAATTCAATGACGTCATAGGCGATGCGGGCGACGCCTCCAGGTCACGTGACCTCTCTTTTAGCCATGATGCAGTACGAATAAAAATCTCATAAAATTCACAGGTGTATTTTTCGACCTCCTCTTTCGATTGAGCTAGTAAAAAAAAAAATTATGCAAATTGTCCATTGTATTTTAATTTTAATGTCAGGGTATATTTCAGTAAGAATTACTGAAAACATTCGTGAATTTTTTAAATTAAAATTCTTCTTGTCTGAAGATATGTAGTATAAAATGAGAGAGGATTGTTAAATTTTTTATTTTATTGTTCTATTTTTCTTGTGTATGTGTGTGGGAGGGGGGGGGATTTATTTTTTATTATTATTTAGCCATTTACTGTATAAAACACTAAAACAATCCTTGACTTCACCATACTAGAGCTGGTTATGATCAAAGCAAATCCCCTAAAATCTAAAGTTGAAATACGAATTACAGTACTGTAAACTTACAATAAAAATACCAGTACTGTATTTTGTTTTGAAAATACTGTATAGTATTTTTTATTATTATTATTTTTTTTTAATATGTATTTTTTAATATTTTGAGAGTTCCTTTATAATATATATATATTATTATATATATATATATATATATATATATACAGTAAATAAGTATCTAGTAAGCATTATCTTGGTTAGAATCTATTTTTAAAACTGTTACAACATCCAACTTTGTTCCTCTTGCTTACTAAACCCCCACTTGCCTCGCAGGTGCTGGCCTTCTCTGACGGCTCTGTAGTCCGCCTGATGCTCCCTGCTCAGGACCACAAGCGGCTGCTGGCGGGAGATAACGGCCCCAACACGGGCGGCATGGGCGCCTACTGTCCTTGCCCATTCATCTCCGAAGAGCAGCTGCGAGAGGTGGAGCAGGACGTCCTGGCACAGGCAGTCGCGGGACTGAGAAGAGAGGGGATGCCCTTTATTGGTGAGTACAAACAGTAACGAGGTAATAGAAGTGGCGAGATGGCTTACAATGGCAAATTGAAGAAGTACGTCCCGTCACTATTTTTGTCAACTTTTCAGAACAATTAAGCCAGTAACCGGTTTAAAGCAGCTGGCCAATAAAATATGCTTCTAAAAAAACATAATGACGTAACTGGGAGTGATGTGTGGGTTATAAAATCACCTCCCTTTTGAGCGTGACAAACCTGTGGGGAAATTGCATCCTCTAGCGGACTGCCACTGATACCAAATGTCGCACAGGTGTGCTGTATGCGGGCCTAATGATGACCAAGGAGGGTCCCAAGGTGCTGGAGTTTAACTGTCGTTTTGGAGACCCTGAGACACAGGTCATCCTTCCCTTGCTGCAAACTGATCTCTATGATGTCATGATGGTGAGCCTACTTAATTCATTATAATTATATTTTCAATCTGTCAGCCTTAATATAACATGTTTAAATTTATAACCATATTTTTTTTATTTTATTTTCATACATAAAAATTTATGTGTTTATTTAAAGAAGATAGAAACACATACAATAGAAAAAGATTTGTTGGGAAGGGAGATAGTTCGAGCTTTTAGCCGTCATTGACCCAGCAAAAAGAGAAAAATTTGAAAAATTAATTAAAAAAAAAAAAAAAAAAAATGTATAAAATTCATAAAATAAAAAATATAAAATAATATAAAATTATGAAAAATTTTCAGATTTTTTTTTAGAATGCGGGAACAATTTTTTAATAGGTAATACAGTCATCGCCTCAAAAAATTTTCCTTTGCGGCCTTCTTAATCACCATGCCCTGTATGAATAATACAGAGTATGGTGATTACCAAGGCTGCAAGTGAAATTTTTTTAAGGCGACGAGTGTACTTGCTGGCCGAAGTAATTATTGTCCTACTGTAACATCAATCCTAACTTGCCATGTTTAATATTGTGTTCTTACCAGAGTGATGCTTGCATGAGCTTAATTATAATATGGTGGTGTACAACATTTTCTGACAGTATCAACAACCAATCACAGTGCGAGTTTGTGACACCACGGTCATTAGATCAGTTAGTACCACTCTAATTAATTCATAATTAATGATAAGAATGAAGATATAATTTTAATATTTTTTAAAAATTGGTTCCCACACTTCAAAAATTCTAAAAAAAAAAGAGAAGAAATAGAATTAGAATTAGCATAATATGTGATTTAATATTTTAATTAATTGACGCCAATAATGTCCATACTATAGTTTGTCATATTCTGTCATTAAGGTGCTTATTTTTTTGGTTAAATATTTCTGAATTTTTGCACACACAGACACAGTTCAATGTAAAACTCGTGTGTTATTGAAGGGTTGCTGCACTGGCACTCTATCCTCACTCCAGCTGGATTGGCACTCCAACACTCACACAGTCGGAGTGGTGATGGCCAGCAAGGGCTATCCTGAATCATCTTCTAAGGGACAGTTGATCTCAGGTGGGTTGACTTTGTTTTAGAATATAATATTTCATTATTACTGTGGATAATTAATTATTAATAATAGGAACTTTGGATTGATTATTATTAAAAATAAACTGAATAGTAGAAGTAGTAGGTAGTAGGAGCCCAGAAGAGTGCAGGAAAAGGGTTCTGGGAGCCTGGTAAGCCCCAGCATGGTCACAAGATAACTCTTACTGACAAGGCTAAATATCGGCCTGGCCACACTCGAAAGGGTAAAATGGTGTCAAGGGTATTAACTTTTTTATAATTATTTTATTAAATACAGATATTTATTTTATTTTATTTTATTTTATTTTATTTTATTTTATTTTATTTTATTTTATTTTATTTTATTATCTCTTTCATGGGCACTGTACAATGATATAACACATATATATGGGGCAAATGAAAAAGATTGCTGAGTAGTTCATTCACCCAAAAATATATAGGGTGTTTGATTATTTGTTTAAATTAAGTAATGTAATGTAAGTAAAATAAAAATAAATAAATAAATAAAATAAATAAATAATTAAGTAAGAAGCAATTCTTCCAGAAAAGATAATATTTCGTAGACAGAAAATCAAATTTTATTTTAATCACAATATTTTGTTATGAATGTTTTATACAATGCTGTTTTGCTAACTGAAATTCTGCAATTTTTTTTTATTTGCTAATTAAGTGGTTATATGTTATATCCTAAACCATACTGCATAATCATATTTAAAATGCCCTCAATGCAGGCTTGGAGGAGGTAGTTTGCCAGCCAGATACGCTGGTGTTCCAAAGTGGCACAGCGATGACTCCCGAGGGTCTGGTCACTAACGGAGGTCGAGTGCTCATCACTGTGTGCCAGGCCTCCAACCTCATGAGCGCAGCGGCCAGGGCCACACAGACTGCCGAGAGAATCAAGTTCGAGGGGGCGCAGTTCAGAGAGGATATTGCTCACAAGGGCATCATTAGGTGAGTGGTAGAAGCCCTTGAAAGCTGTGCACTGTACTAACTTTGGTTGTATGCAGGGGTGTGCTGACAGTAGGCTCGCTGACCTACAAGCAGTCTGGGGTGGACATTACCGCTGGTGATGGACTGGTGCACTCCATCAAGCCCGCAGTGGAGCTGTCCAAGCGCTGCGGCTGTGTTGGATCTATCGGAGGCTTCGGTGGCATGTTTGACACCAAGGCGGCTGGCTATAAGGACCCTCTGTTGGTGTCTGGCACTGACGGAGTGGGCACCAAGCTCAAGGTCAGTAGAGGTGACATTAATTTTCTAATTTAATTAACAGCAGGCAGTGCAAGTAATATAATTAAATGGAAAGTTTATTTTCATACTTAAAAATAATTCAGCAATTGTTGATCTCCAAAACCAACTCCTCTCCTTGAATGCCACAGATTGCCCAGGAGTGTGGTATCCACACCACCATCGGAATTGACTTGGTGGCAATGTGTGTGAATGACATCCTAGCTCATGCCGCCGAGCCTCTGTTCTTCCTCGACTACTTTGCTTGCAGCCACCTGGAGGTGGGCGTAGCCTCGCAGGTGGTGGGGGGTGTGGCGGAGGGATGCAGACAAGCAAGGTGTGCCCTCATTGGTGAGTCATACAGTGTTCGTAGACTATGTCATACTGCAGCAGCCAATGACATTGCATGTAAGTTATTTTCATTTTTTTTTCTCTCTTCTCTCTTTAGATTTATTATTTTATTTAAAACGTCAAGAAGTTTCAGGACAGCAATACACTTTACATTACAATATTAGAAAGTCAAAATCAAAACAGGATATTGTAAAAAACATTTTAATAAAGCCTTCCTTCCAGGTCAGGTATTGCAATACTAATAGGAATATACATAGTAACTCATTAGGAATAATGAACTATCTGCCTACTGTGTTCATGTGCAAATTGGTAAATCAGAAAGCTCATAATTGCACTCACCTGATATAGCTCATTATTCCGGATGAAACAGAAACAGAGTAAAATATCATAAATGCAAAGAGCCAACTTTGATTGTGACTTAATTCTGGGATTTTGATTGGAAAGTAGAACTTAAAAATTAAAAAAAAAAAAAAATGAATAAGTTTATTAAACACAAATAGTGTGCAGATACAATTAAACTTAAATAAATAAGACATTTAATATAATATTATATAGAACATAGACACAAAAAGAATTATGGAACAAAATATTAAATTAAAAATTGCTAAAAATTGATTATATAAAAATCAATATAATTTTTTTTATAACAATGCTCTCTGGTTGACCAGGTGGGGAGACTGCGGAGATGCCTGGCTTGTACGCTCCCGGTGACTATGACCTGGCAGGGTTCGCTGTGGGTGCGGTGGAGCGCGGCCAGCAGCTGCCCTTGACCTCCAAGATTGAGGCCGGTGACCTCGTAATTGGCCTCACCTCTAGCGGTCTGCACAGCAACGGTTTCAGCCTCGTGAGAACGGTGCTGGAGAAGGTTGGAGCAAAGTTCTCTGACCCAGCACCGTTCAGTACTTCTGGCAAGAGCTTTGGTGAGCATCATTTGGTGAAGTTTGAGATTTGTTGTTGTTTATAATAAAAAATGCGAAACCTTAATTTTGATAAAATATAAATAATAACGAAAAACATTTGTTTTCATAAATTATATTTTTGGCTTTTTTTAAAAGTGTTAACAATTTTACATTAAAATTGATTATTATATCCGTATGTATAAAACAAAAATATATTAATAGACAGTATAGTCTCTCTTCTGTGATAATGAAAACTGTCTACCTACTGAAATATGAAATCTACAATATGAAAGAATGGCCTCTTGACCGGATACAGCAACAAGCTAATTTTTTTCACTTGATTGTGGAGACTCATTATTCTGACTGAGAGAATTTAAAAATTTAATAATAAAATTAATTTAATTAATAATTTCTTCCATGTAATAATATAATTAATTATCTCTTTTCAGGCGAGGAGTTCCTCACCCCCACTCGTATCTACGTCCGTCTGCTACTGCCTGCACTGCGCAGTGGCAAAGTGAAAGGTTTCGCACACATCACGGGCGGTGGGCTGACGGAGAACATTCCTCGGGTGCTGCCAGAGGGTCTGGGTGTGACTCTGGACGCTGAGAACTGGAGGATCCCACCAGTCTTTGCCTGGCTGGCAGCAGCAGGTAAGCTTCGTGATCTTCTGTAGAATCTTCTGTCATAATTTTTTGTAAATTTTGATAGTATTGTTTGTTTAAAACAAAAAGTGTGATTACATTTTTACATTTTAATTAAAGAGCAATCAGAACATACCATAATTTTAATTTTTAGGGGTAGATGGGGGGGGGGGGGGGGGAGAGAGAGAAAAATATAGAAAAAAAAACTTTTAAATTTGACTTTTATAATTTATAATATTCTGTTGTACGCATAACTAATTTACTACATATATTATTTTGCTTTCAATATATCATATAGGTACAATTTTTTTTTTTTTTTTTTTTTTTTTTAATCTGTTACTTTATTTAACTGGTAAATTAGTCCTTGAGAGTTGAGAAAAGCAAATATTTGTTGATAACAATAAAAAAGATTACAACAATCAATGGTTACTGTTATGTAATTTGTTTCATGGTTATGTATGGAATGACAGTTCTAAATAAAAATGAAATAATTAAAGTAGAGTGAGCGAAAAATTGACCGATGGTAAAGCTCATTCTCTTGCATGTAAAAAGTTACTTTGGAGCATCATAAATAAGCATCTGAAATCAGTTGAGACCGTCCTTCGTAAAAATTCTGAGCATTTGGGTCTAAAAGTCGATGACTTCGTCCATCTACTCCATGCTAAGGCTCGAAAAATGTGGCTTCTTTTTTATTCGAACTTTAATTTCTTTCGCAATCTCCCGTAAAATGTGTTTAAAAAATATTCTAAGATAGAACATATTATGGTGAATCAGAAAGTGTCATAACCTTTATTAGCCCTTCATAAAAATTTTGAGAAAATTCTGATACAATACCAAAATCCGAGGCAAATTTTCATTTCAAATGTTGCGGTCTAAGGGTTAACAGCTGACTGGATCAACGGGATCAACAACACTATATAACTTCAGCAGATGCTCGTATTGCGCAACTTGCATAAATTTCTACTGCGCAGCTTTTGAGGAGCCGACGTAACTTTTTCGTATGCACATATATAGTGCGTGACGTCATTCCCGTCATGCACTGCGCACTCAACTCGCTGACTCCTCTTTAAATAATAAATTAAATGACAGTAAGAAGTTAATTATGACTTGTCTGTGCAAGGTGGTGTGAACGAGCGAGAGTTACTGAGGACCCTCAACTGTGGCATTGGCGGAGTGCTGATCATCGCCCCCAAGCATGAGGATGATATCTTGGAGATGCTGGGGAAGGAAAAGACGTTGCCGCTCGGCACTGTGACCAATCACAAAGGTGGTGAGTACTGAAAATTGTTGTGATTATACAGGACAAAAAGTATCTTTGCTTTCTGACAGTAAAAATATAAGGTACCCTGACTCAAAGGCACAGTTGGGCACAGTTAGCTACCCAGTTCAATATTCATGTATTTTTCCAATGTTATTTGAACTTGGCAGCCTAGTTCATAATCCCCTTGTGACTGGTCTCAAATGGGACGTACAGTTGAACCAAGTTGAATTAACATGTGAATTTTAAGAGTGAACTGTAACTAAATGGGAGTCCCATTTAGTCCAACTGTGAAGACCAACTGCGCCCTACTGTGCCTTTTAGACAGGGTATCTCTTTAAACTTTTGAGGGAAAGGAAGACAGAAAAGCCTGTCAGTGCCTAATAGTAATCATTAGAAATTCATATTTTTCTTTTTCACAGATTTGGAAGATGGTATATTTTTTTAAAATTCCTACACCCATTCATGTAAGCCCTGCAGCTTGGCCGCCTCTTCTTCCCCCCACCCCCTTTTCCCCTCTTGAACGAACATTGATTACATATAATGAAATACTAATATGTAATTCTGTACAATACATACAGCGTAAAATAATGAATTTTTGTAACCATAAGATTTTACACTGAAGTTTCAAAAAAAAAAAAAAAAAAAAAAAAATCTTTTTGAAAATGCTTTTATCTTTTTTTTTTTTTTACTGTCAACTAATTCTCAGCAAGTAAAAAGAGGCATTTCATGATATTTTTTAAAGGGTTTGGTCCCTTTTTTATGTTAGATGCCTCAGAGTGGCTGTCTGTTTGTTACAGACGGCCCCCTGGTGACGGTGCTCAACCCTTTTTTATGTTAGATGCCTCAGAGTGCCTGTCTGTTTGTTACAGACGGCCCCCTGGTGACGGTGCTCAACCCTTTTTTATGTTAGATGCCTCAGAGTGGCTGTCTGTTTGTTACAGACGGCCCCCTGGTGACGGTGCTCAACTTTATGCAGGAGATAGAGAGGGGGATGCGTCCCTTCCTACCCCAGCTCATGAGGTCTGGTCTGTGCCCCCTCAAGAAGAAGGTTGGCGTGCTCATCTCCGGCAGTGGTACCAACCTGCAGGTGAGAAAACAGATTAATTAATTCAGATTTTTGCTCCTCCGAGTTCAAAGTGAAAAGAAATGTACAGTATCTCAATTATAGAATTAAAATTTAATTTTCAGACATTTGATAAAAGAAAGGGTGGTTAGTTTTGTAATATTAAGAAATAGGATGATTTTGTACTGTTTTTTTTTTAAGCTTTTCTTATCCTGGAGCTTATATCATCTATGTCAAGAAGTGGTTCTATACAAAATGAACTACCATAATACAGTACTGTATGATATGTGCAGCACATAATAATAAACTTTTGTAAACCATAAGATTTTACATTGAAGTTTGAAAAGCTTATCCTGATGAATATGCAAGACTACGCCTTTCTTTCTTTTTTTTCTTTTTTTTTTCTGTCATTTTCAATATCATTTGCCATATGTTCTAGTTTCCTGGAGTATTAAATCTTATACTATCACCATTAAATTACTGTGCAGTCATAAAATCTCATTCTTTTAATTTTCTTTTTTATGAATTTTTATTGTTTTTATGTTTAATTAAAAATTTACACTGAAATTTTTTTCCAATATTATTCTTATATTGTTCATTTGATACATTCTTTTATCAGCATCCATGAGAAGTTATCATTGATTTGCAGGCCCTGCTGGACCACACTAGTGACCCGACCAAGAACAGTGCTGCCGAGATCGTGCTGGTCATCTCCAACAAACCGGGGGTGGCTGGACTGGAGCGGGCGGAGAAACACAACATCCCCACCAAGGTGTGCTTGTAGCTGCAAACATCAGCAGTTTCAATGAAAGTTACCACGTGTGCTAGCCTTATACTGTAATACTTGTAACTTGGAATTAATGTAAAATAAAGTACTCTAAAATGAATATAATAATTTCATTCAACTATTTAAAAATAAATTGTTATACAAAATAGCCACTTGTTAAAATGTAGTGATACAATAATTAAAATTGACATTAAAACTGGTGTGGGTAATAAAAAGAAATAAGGATAATAAAAATATATTAAAAAATATATAAATTTTGAACAAATTCGTTTGACTTATTGATTGGTGGCATGAAAGTAAACCTAGTCTTTTTGTTGTAGGTGATCCGCCACACTCAATACGGCACCCGACTGGAGTTTGACCGTGAACTAGATTCTGTACTGCGAGCTGCTGGGGTGGAGATTGTTTGTCTTGCCGGCTTCATGCGAGTGCTCACCGGAGAGTTTGTCAAGAAGTGGCGAGGACACATCATCAACGTGCACCCCGCACTGCTGCCGTTGTTCAAGGGAACACATGCACACCGCCAGGCACTCGAGGCTGGCGTGCACGTCACGGGGTGCTCCGTGCACTTTGTCGAGGTCAGTTGGGAAGTGTCACAGTACTTGCAGTTCATTAAAAATTGAAGTCGTAGGAAATTATAGTGCTCTGGGTTTTCAATTTAAATTGCAGATTACATGTTGTTGTTTTTTAATTTTATCTTTTTGCTGGATCAATGATGGCTAAACACTGAAAACCATACATACTATATATATATGCTTTCTCAATTAATCCTGCTCTATCATTTCCTGTTTTTTTTAATTTTATTTATTTATTGTCAATTGTGCCCTATTTTTATAAAATTGTTTTTTAAAATTTCCCTTAAATTGTTACATAATTCTGGAATCATTAAGGCAGTTAATATGAAGGTACTTGTCATTCATAGTTAGCTTAATGATTCTACTAGTTCCAAACAGCTTTATACCTTTTTTTTTTAACTAGATAAGGGCCATTTAGAACTAAATTCACAAGATTTCTTCTGGGTCAATTTGTGACAAAACAAGAATAAAATTGTAAATACGCTGATAAATTTCATAAAAAAATAAACTACTTATGGTAGCTATAATTGTCATGGGCTATCGTTGGTTTCACTTCACGTGACCCTCCCATTAGTATTGTATTTGGAGCTAGGATAAAGGAAAAGGTTCATGATGTCATATAAATAAAAAATATATATTTCTGATTTTTTTAGGGTGTATTTTTTTTTTTACTTTTTTTAGGGTGTATTTTATTTTTAATTATCATTTATTATAATTAATCTTTCATTTCTATTCATTACATTTGACAAACTAAACGAAAAAAAAATTATGTTCTTGTTTTCAAAATTTTAAATACATTACATTTTCATATTTTGTAATGGAGGTACTTTCCCACTAACCAAGCTGTCTCCTCTCAGGAGGATATTGACGCTGGAGCTATCATCGTTCAAGAGGCGGTGCCAATTCTGCGAGGAGACACGGAGGAAGTGTTGCAAGAACGTGTGAAGCTGGCGGAGCACCGAGCTTTTCCTCGGGCCCTCGAGTTGCTTGCTCGGGAAGACATCTACCTCAACGACCACGGCAAGCTCGCTTGGAGCAACTGAGAGACTCTAGATCTGCCTCTCTGTAGTCTGTGTGACCAACCAATAAGAATGCTCAATTATTCCTAAATATTAAATATATTTTTTATAATATTATCTTATATTAAAGCATTTAATTTTTTTTTATCTAAAAGTAAATATGAAAAAATATAGATGATAATTTTGCAAAGGAAATCTTCAATATACTCAGTAGTATAATTAATATGTACTTTACGGACCATATGGGTGTGCAACTGTGTGCATTGTCAGCCTGCTTTGCATTAAAATTATAACCAAAATTGTAACATTTATCATGATCTTTTAGCACATATATGCATTATCCATGTTCAATTTAGCTGGTGTATTCCAACCATTATATTTTATAAATTTGTATTCTAACTGCAATTGTGTTAATTAATTGTTTAATTCCTAATAAATGTTTTTCTACACACTGAAATTATCTTTAAATTTTCTCTCATTTATAAAGATCAAGTTTAGTAGATAGTGAAACACTCTGAAAATTTCAGCAAACCTTCCTGACACCATGAAATGATTTTCCATGAAAAAATTAAAAAAAAAAATAATAATAATAAAAAAAATAATAATTAGACCAAAGTCGGAAATTTTTTTGAGATATTCAGCATTTAAGACAGCATTGTTTTAAATGGGGACTGCATGCTGTGACTTTTAGTCAAATCAGCATCTTTTTCACACAAAAGAATTAATTACTCAAAATCTACACCACATTTGTTGTTTTTTAACTTCAACAAACTAACAGTTATTTTGTCCTGTATTTTATGGGCTAAATATATATTCACGCAGTTTATCAATGGAAAATATTGAGCAATGGCGACAAGTTTTTATTTATTTATTTATTTGTTTATTTATTTATTTATTTATTTATTTATTTATTTATTTATTTATTTATTTATTTATTTATTTATTTATTTATTTATTTATTTATTTATTTATTTATTTATTTATTTAATCTTGTGTATATATATATAAGTAAAAAACTGCAAAAAAATATTGAGTAAATATTGTTGTATTCTGCGAATGAAGAGTGTAGAGTTATCAGTTAAAAGAACTTAAAAGATTAAACTTAAAAAGTTATAATTATTATTAGTCTTTTATTAAACACAGAAAGTGTACATATTAACAGCACTAGAAACATATATTATAGAAAACCTTACAATAGAACACATAAAACATACATACAAAACATATATAATAGTTACAGAATAATAGAACAATAGAAAATGATAATAAAACAATATAAAATAAAATAACAGATGATACTAACAGCCTGTTACATCATAATAATAATATATCATATATATAATCACATATATAAAACAAAATATGACATAGAAAATAGATAGAATAAAAAAAAAAACTTATTGCTTCATTATTGCTATTCAAAATCTATAGACTATATGAAATCTCCCCTGGCATAATCGCTAATAGGCTTAATTCTAGATTTACAGATATTTAAATGATATTGGCTACAATATTCATTACATAATTTACATACACAAGATTGTTCAGCTTTATGATAACCAGAAGATTTACAAATTAGATGGTGGAAGCCATGAACAGCCTGGCGAGTTAAGACATTTCTAACATTGGATCTATCCAATTGGGGCAGACACCAATGTTTACATATCATAGCATCAGTGCTGTAAAACTCAGGATTAATATCCTGAGCTTTTTGATTCCTGACAGCTATAAAATTGGAATATTGATCTGTCGTTGGAAGTTTAAACATTTCTTTGATTTCTGTAATAAAATAATTGGAATCTATCAGTTTATAGGCCAGTCTAGTTTCGGTAAATTTTGACAGACACAGTAATCTTTATTATAAAAAAGTTATAATAATAATCAGTATGATATATAATAACTCAATGAAAATTATAGCATTAATATATTATAGACTGCAAAGAAAAGATATAAAATGCCTTTTGAGATAATGAAGTCGACTGTGGTAAATATAGAAGCTTGACCCTAGCATTGGCGGGGAGGGGGGGGGGGGGTATTCCGATTCGTAAATCTTAATGTGGGAAAAAGTGTAAAATTACTTCTATAAAAAGTCTGAAAAAAATTATAATCCTTAGTTTTATATAGCTATACCCAGCAACGTATTTTATTTTCCGCAAAAAATAAATAAATAATAAAAGGCCTGTTAATTCGTAAACCCTGCTCGGTGTACCCTTTCTACACCCAATCGACCTTATATCCTATGTACATAAGGTCGATTGGGTGCAGAAAGTGTACACCGAGCAGGGTTTACGAACAGGCCTATAATAATTAAAGTATTTATATATTAGTGAGAAAAAAACTTTGTTTTTTAAACATGCGATTTAAATAGCGGGCACCGTCGTGGCAAAAATTTAATTATACATTAATTTTTATACCAGAAGGTATAATGATTGTTACAATACACCTCCATTAAAAGAAATAATTGAAATGTCGATATAACAGCTAGACAATATATATTTTATATATATGTAAATTAACTATATAAAAAAGGTATATAGATCGAGCGATCGAGACAAAAATATATTTATTGTTATTATTATAAATAGTGTTACAGACACGTACAGAGAGGCTATAATTATTTATATAATCATTATAAATATTAATATAAACTTAATAATATAACAGAGTTCAAATGTTTTTATGCGGATATATCAAGAAAATAATATCTTTGCGCGGGTCAAAATTAGATGACCTGGACGCGACCAGACACCAGACCAGACACCGCGCGAGTGAGTGATTTATGTGTTTTACAGATGAAGCGGCGGTGTTATAAAAAGCGCCTAGTAGGAGACTGCCCTGGGCATCAGGGTTAAAAAAAAAGCGCGATCATTGTTGAGCTTTGAGGTGACCTCTGTGATTGCATCGCTAGATTTGAACAGAGGGTATTAGGGGGGTGACCTCCAAAAGCGACAAGATGAGACGCAATTCTGATTGGGATTCCCATTACATAAAATTACTCAATCAACTTTTAGAATTACATGTTACGATTACGACATATAATATATATGTCAAATAATAATAGCTAGATCAGAGCTACAGATTATGTCACTCTGTATATATAACTACTGTTATATGTGATACAATTAACCCAATGTATATTTTTGTTATTAAAATATAGGAAGAAGTGATGCTAATTAAATATTTCACTGCTTATATATTGTGCAGTGATAAAAGAATGAGCGAGAGTTACTTTGGACCCTTAACTGACAATTAAATGAGTGTTTGATCCCAACTCCTTCTCTCATTCCCTAATAAAATAGTTAATTATCACTTCTAATGAGCAAGCAAATATTTTCAAACTTTACCAAAAAATGAAAGTGCATATGCATAAAGGCTTTTAAATGTGGCATATGAACAATTTTATAATTAATAGGTTGCAAACTACGATGGTGGCCGCGTTTATAGAATATTATATATATATATATATATATTATATATATATATATATATATATATATATATATATATATATATATATATATATATATATATATATATATATATATATATATATATATCGTAAGGGAGTTGAATCAATTTGAAAATAATATTTGTAAAGAAAAAGAAATTTGAAAAAGATGTAATAGCGCGCGGCATTTCAACTAATATACATATAACTCGATCTCATTTTATCTTTAAAAATTTTATTATTAATTTAGTGGTGGCATCTAATCTGTGAACTTTAATTTAAATTAGTTGAGGATTAAGTATTTTTTTAAAATTTAAATACACTAAGTTTTTAGAAAACAATGTCACAATAAAAAAAATCGATTTAATTCTCAAATATTTAATAAAATAAATTCCATGCTAAGTTGAAGAAATATTGAACTGATGATTAACATATTAAAACAGGTATAGAGGGATGTTGAGTTTTTGCACCATTTAATCAGCATGCCAAATTCATCGATCCCTTTTGAACATTAATTTTATTATATCGATAAAATAGTTGTTTTTGTGTATATTTAAGATCTTTTAAAAATGTGACATGAATAAAACCAATTCAAGGTTGCTTTTAACTCTATTTAGAGAAATTGAATATTTAAAAAAAAAAAAACGATTTCACAAAAATATTAACTGTTATGCATTGTCGTGTATTGCAACAAATTTAATAAAATGTCCTGCGATTTGAAGTCATCAGTTTTCACTAAAAAAAAAATAAGTTCACCCAAATGTCAGCGAGTCTTATATAATTATAGTAGTTGCATGTATTATAATGACAAATATGTTTAAAAAAATAGAAATTACGATATCATTAATAGTGTTTAAAATTAGGAAATGTTCTGTTGCATATTTAACGTGTAAATAAATAGAGTTGCTGCAACAAATTCAGCGCGAGCAGTGGGAAAGAGTTTCACATATTATATATTAATAAGGCGTGCGCTGCTTGATTTGTATACTGTGGCGCTCGGATAAGTATGCATGGCCCACTGATTCGTATATAATTTACTGCACAAGTGTCACAAAAACGCATAAATAATAAATGCTCGAAGCAACTAGCACTGAAAATGGACTGAAGCGTTGAATCGTGGCTCCGGTCATGGCAATTAACAAACGGATGGCTTTGCCTGCTCGCTGCGAAGCCCCTGAGATTATGCATGGGAAGCGGATGCCCTTCCTAATATCCCAGCTGATTTGGTGTATGCTTGTTGACGTGCTTATCTCCAGCTTCTAAAAATTTTAAATTTTTTAGTTCATCTGGTATATTCTTTAAAAGAATTCTTTGAGTTCAAACGTATAGGGGAAGGTACAATTAACACTTAATTTGATTCCAAAAGTTGATTTTTTTTGTAAGATTTTCTTGAAAGAAAAATAACATTTGTTTTTATATTATTTAACAAAAATATATTAATATTGTGCCACTTTATTTCTTACCTTTTTCATATACCCTCAGTGTCTATAGAGAGCCTGCATTAATTAATATATGAACATATGAACTAATATTACAAATAACCCAAATAAATTTGTGAACTATGCAGAAGACTTAATTAATTAACACTAAAGTTTAGAAAAAGCTAATCCAGAATATCCAGATCGATGAATAGGCGATACTATGATTATTATTCTTGTTGCGATCATTGGGTATTTTGTAATTTAACTTATAACAACAAATACTGATGTTCTCTTAGGAAAAGCGCACTATAACAGCATGAAAAATTACACGCTTTTCAGAAAATTCTTCGAACAAAACTCAAAGAATATTAAATTACGTGAATATCGTTGCATATACTTTGACTCCTGGATGTATGCAACTCATACTACATAATTTTACTACATTTTGAGGCTGGAGTCTTCAAAACTTCTTTGCTCGTCTGTAAAATTGTTGCAAGTTTATTTACAAAGGTTGAAATGACGTGAAATCTTTAAATTATATTTATAATGAAGGAACATGGAAATAAAATAAATCATAATATATGCAAATATTAAAACATGAATTCTTTTAAATTGGAATAATATATAATTATAATTTACAATATATTTTAATACGCGACGAGAGGTAATTAAATGCGTCAATTAAAGTTTTTATGTGATCTTTCTTGTGTCTTTGATCTTTGTGTAAATAATTTAAAAACATTATGTGCTCTTTTGTGAACCAAATAAAGTTTTTTGGGACACAATTATTCCGTTTTTAGCCGACAATTGAAGATTTTTCTTGACTAAATGCATGAGGCTTGCCATCGTCAGCGCTCCAGTCTACCTGTTATAACTTCAGAACCATGACATTAAATGCATAATGTAAAATTATCACTTAATTAATTAAAAACATATTATTAATTAAAACAAGAAAAAATATTGAAAATTATAATTTTTTAATAATTTTTTCAAATTGTGTCCTCGTCGCCACTTGAGGTATTCTTAGATCTAAGTTGAAATGAGAAGATTTGAGTTCATATTTACAAGTTTATTACACGCAGAGATAGTTACATTACTTAAATAACTTAACTTGTATAGAACTGGAGTATCAGAAACTCCGTGATGGCTAGATAATATAGTCATGATTCTTCTGACAGAAAACCAGAAAAGCATGATGGGAAATAAGATCAGATTATTATAATGCGCACTAAATAAAAGGCGCCAAGTTGACAAAAATAGAGTCATGAGTTTGAACTTTGTTCCTTGACTTTTTGGGCTTTCAGACGTACCACATGAAGCAGCTAGAGGCCGGCTGGAGGAAATGTATAAGATAACATAAAATTATGATAAATTCACCAGTAGTAATGAAAATCGTGAAGCAGCTATTTGACTCTCCTTAATTATTTGTTTTCAAGATAGCTGCCACAACAGTGCGTTTAAAGTTTAAAATTCGATATCTGATACAAATATGCCTACTTGTTCTATAGACGGTTGTAAGGAAAGAAGTGAGACATCAAATTTAACAAGGTGTGTAATTGTGATTTAATTAATTTTGATAAAATACAAAAGCAAAAGCGATTAATTTTGTTAAAGAATTATACAGTAACGTTATACCCAGCAAACCATGCCTTGCTGGCCTACAGCTGGCCAGCTGCTGGTCTGCTGCTGGTACTGCTGGCAGATGGCTTGACAGCAGAGGCCAGCAGTCGGCCATCTGATGGAGTGACAGCATGCGGCTTGCCTTCAGAGGCCCATATGCTGGCCAGCACTGGTATGCCATCCATAAATTTTGATTTTGAAATTTTTTCGGGACAAATAATTTTTATTTTTGAAACATGTATTTCTAACATCCCTCAACTTAAATTCGTAAGAAAATATTAAAAATTTTAAAAAAATTATACTTTGATGCTACTTTTCTTACAGTTTGTGTTGAAATCTTCATATCCGTATATAAGTTCAAATATTTTGAATAATAAGTAAGCACTAACATCAAATATTTACTTACAATCACACAAGTGTAGGGGATAGGACACCTGCCTACGGCGCCAATGGTCCTGAGTTCGATTCCTGGTGGTGACAATTTTTTTATTCAATTTGATAATTTTTTCTTATTTTGCTTATATTAATTAAGCATAAAAATAATTTTCAGGTGATACTGAATGATTTTAATTTAATTGCAAATTAAATTAAATTTTGTGATGGCATGCCAGCGCTGGGTCCAGCATCTGGCCGGTATACAAGAAAAGCGCAGAACCAGCATGGCTTGCCAGCGCATGCCAGCAGTGGCAAGCCGGTCTGTGGCCAGCTGTAGGCCAGCAGGTTTTGGTTTGCTGGGTACTATTTTCTGGCTTCGTGATTCGATCGTTTTCTTACTGATTTTGATTATTATATAAATATAATAATTATGTAATATATATGCATCGTAACGTCGTATCTGTCTGTGGCTAATTCGACCAGGCCGATACATACATATTACATAATTATATTTATAATAATGTTTGTCTTGTATTTTTCAAGAATTCCAAATAAACTTCCATTTACGATACTAGAAGATTTTAAACTACTTATCAAGAACAATAAAATAAAGAAGGATATGAGAGTATGCCAGACCCATGAAGGATGCCTACCGTCTCAACTTATTGAAATAATAAACAAGAGAAGGGCTCTTGAAGGAAACAAACTTATTGTTGAGGATTCATATGCAAAGGTATATATTATATTTTTAAACATGCAATATAATAATTAATGGTAATTGAATCTTTTACCGGACTGTTTCCACTCATCGATTTTGTTGTATTGCGTCGAGAAACTTGAGAGTACTGAAGTATAATGTTAATGTTAGAAGTGTAGTGATAATAATAAAAACATTAACATTATAATTCAGTGCTCAAGTTTCTCGACGTACTACAACAAAATCGACGAGTGGAAACAGTCTGGTAAGATTCAATTACCATTTATTATATATAATGAACCCTCGTCAGAAAACCTTCTTTAATGTTAATACAATAATTGTGGTATAATACACGCTCCACATATATGCAGTATATTATGTTGTAGCTTGCATGGAAACAAAAGTTTTACCGGGTGGGGCAAAATTCGTGTCCCAATTTTGATAATGGATTTTGCATTGAAGGGTAACCCTGATAAAGCTGAGACCCTGTGGTGGTAAAGTTTTGACTACAATTTTTTGTTCAACTCTTCTGAGGGTAGCAAAATATATATTCACAAGAATCAAATCTCTTTGATAAAATTTTAAAATTGTACAAAAAATTATCTAATGTGCAACAAATTTTAATATCAAAGTAAAAGTCCACGCACTTATTTCAAATTAACCACATCAAATTTTGGCTTCCACATCAAATTATTAACTTGCCTTCTTTCTGATATTGATGCCATTCAATCAGAATTTCAATTAAGTAATGTTTCACTTCTTTTAAAATATTTTAAAACGGTTTACATTAAACAAATTTAAAACTTAGGGTAGAAATTGTCATCCCAATTTAAAATTCTTCATACTGTGGAACCAAAATTTCTGTAATGGTTGTTGTGGTTAATTTAAAAACAGCATTTATAAGCTATTTTACCTACAACAAAATAATAGTGCACCTGGAATTGTTGTATTCACTATTTGATTTATCATTGAAATCCCATAAGAAATATAAGATTTTTTGTTTTAATGTTAGAATAAAATTTTTCATCCAAATTTAACCACAAGGGTCATAAACATAAGAATCTCTGCATCCATCATTTATTTATTAATTGATTGATAGAAACTGATAGAAAACTTTGTAAATAATAAACCCTTCAATTCAAAATCCAGTAGCAAAAATTGGACACGAATTGTGTGCCTCGATCGTTCTCATGTATTGTTCTCTATCGTTCCTCGCCTTCAATTAATAATGAGCTATCTGCTGTATCATGTGAGCGTAAAATTAATAGGTATAAAATAAAACTCATTTTTGCGCTCACCTGAAGTATCAGATAGATAGCTCACACTCATTACTGCACACACTTGAGATCATATAAGTATATAGCTCATTAATATTGCGTTGAGGGACGCTATTATACATAATATTATATATACATATAATACAATATATAATATATATATATAATATATTATATAATTATAATATATAATTATATATAATATAATACATATATATTATATTCTATCCACCATGATAATTTTCCACTTAATTTTTTTAAATAAAAATTGTAAATAGAGGCATGCATGGTTGCATGAAATTATAGCATTTGTTTTCAGAAAGACAATAAATATATTATTTCCTGTACATTAATTGCACTTATTGCATCTCAGCAGCTAAATTTCCTTACCTCCCCTCTTTTTATCTCCAGGAGCTTAGGGGTAGGATTTAATGTTGTATTGTTGTACAACAATACAACATTAAATGTTGTACGTGTTGCAAGATCCCTGCGGTGATTTTCTATAATAATTATAAATTATAACAATATTATAAAATAAAAATATCATGAACGTAAATTTAACATCCGCAAATGAAATATAATATATTATACTTATTTTTCTTCTAGACTGAAGAGCATTTGTTTAAACAACTTAGCAAACTCTCACCCGAGGAACGAAATGACCATATCAAGCAGCTAATTCCACGTCTTCAAGAAATCTTGGTGGCAAACCAAACAGTGAGTGTAAAAGTTGTTGTTGAAATAATATCCACAAATGGACAACATACTTGAAATTTTTTTATTACAGAAATGAATAGAGGGTATCAAATTATGCTACTTTTTTTTTTTTTTTTTTTTTTATTGGTCATATTTTAATTTACAAGATCAGCCAAGGTTATTAAATATAACCTTATTGGCCGATACAAAATACATAAATAATTTTTCTTCAAGACCCTTAATGTAGTTATTGTTGAAATTAAACACATTTTTCCCCTTACAAAATAAATTAAAAAAAATATATGAATAAATTGAAAATTGAATTGAATGACATTTTTTTTTCTATGTCAGAGTACAATAATATAATTAATAATATATAATTATATATGTTTTTTTTTTCTTAAGAAATAAAAAAACTCAAAATTACATATTTTGAAAAGATTGTCCTAAAGCTCTAATACATTGTCATATTTATCATATTTACTAGAAAAACAATACTTAATAAGTCATATATATATAATAACAATACTCTGAATTTTTTCAGATTTTTTTGAAACCCAGAACTATTTTTAAATAATTATAATTGAAAGTGCGGCTACGCCCCCTGGAGGCGTCAATATATGGCGCACTTAATAATAATTAACAGTATTAATTAAGACTTATACTATTTTACTTATAGTTATTAGTAGTATTTAAATTTTGAATGAAAATTACTTTATTTTAGGGGACTCTGTCCTTGTAAGTGCGGTATTTTGTAATAATTTGTATATTTTCTTCCAACAATTTAATAGCTTAAATTAATTGCTTCCAAAATAACATTTTCAATTATCTTTTCAGGTCTCTCCCCCGAATTCAGCAAATGATGATCATCAATCTAACAAGCAAGTAAAATGCATTTCATGTAAGTGAGATTAAATCTTGACTTAAAAATTAATAATGTCTGTTGAAAAAGGACTTCAACTGCAAAAATCCTTCACACGTCTATATCAAAAATCTAATTACGTCTCTTTCACTTCGATCACATAAATAACACATTTTTTATTTTTTCTTCACTTAAATTAAATAAAGGATAAAAAAAGATACAATTTTTCTAACATTTCACGAAAGAAGACGTAATCTCTTCTTTTTTTCATCGGAAATTATGCAAAATTAGAGAGGAAAAAATGTAAGAAGAGACGTTAAAAGTGAATAAAATACGACATTTTTTACAGCTCGTGTGTCTTAATTCACAGTAAAAAAAAATGTTAAAATATATATAATTATTATTACAAAAATGGAGTATTGTCCTCAATTTTTTTTTATTGCAGAAATGGATAGAGCGTGCAAAGTTATGCTACCCTGATTTTTTTCAGATTTTTTAGAGCCCGGGAAGTACGTATTTTTAAAAAATTATTGAAATTCCTTTTTGTGACGTCACGCGGCGGCAAGTCCTATCTTTTTCTTAAGGAGCGGCGTCTCGTGACGTCACAAAAACAACTTTCAATAATTTTTTAAAAATAGTTCCCGGGCTCTAAAAAATCTGAAAAAAATCAGGGTAGCATATAAACTTTGCACCCTCTATTCATTTCTGCAATAAAAAAAAATGGAGGTCAATACTCCATTAATTTGTATATTTTTTCCTACTGTTTTGTGAACTTGGTAAACTCTTTGTTCCAGTGGAAACAAAAGTTGTGAAGGCTCCTTCAGCAGCAGCTGCAACGCCTTTTGCTGGAGATGACAACAATGCATCAGCTTGTGACCATGAGACATCACCAGTGGAGGATCATGCAGACAACAAATCACGTAAGTAACGTACAACAATTAGAGTAAATGGAGATTTATTATTAGTATTATTTTGTACTTCATACTTTTTTATCTCATTCTTAATAAATTCGCTTAATTTCCATAGTAGTTAATATAATTATATGTAGTTTTATTCTATATAGCCAATAAAAATAAATTACTTAACTTTATAAATTATTTGTTTCAGTAAAAAGGAAAGTGGTCACATATCATTCAGTGCAATATGAAAATTGTGCTAAAAAATTAGCACACACATTTAGCAACCCTACCTACCATCAGACTGCAAAACCAGTTGACAAATCACTGGCAACACTACAACAAGAACATGAAGATTTATTGTTAATGGATGACCAAACAAGTAAGTCTGAAGTATCGCCCACATATATGACATAATAAAAAAATTATTCAATATTTTTTGTAATTCCACTTCTGACTGGATATAGCGTACATGATATTATTTAATTAAAAAAAATTATTATAGTTGATTTTTAATGGATTAATTTATAATATAATTTTGCTCAATCTCATACATGATTCACTTAATTAATGAGAAACTGACAACAACAACAACAACTATTATCTAGCACATATAACTATATTTTTTATTGTTATTATTTTACAAAATAAATTGAGACAAAATTTGAAAGTGTCAAACATTTCACCTGTGTGCTTTCTCATAAAAAAATATTTTTTTTTTCAAAAATTTTACTATAATATATATTCTTTTTTGCTAAAATAAAAATTATATATTATTTATTTGAAATTATTTCTTGGATGCTCGCTGGTATTTTAAACTAAAACTCTTGTTCTTATATAGATGAAGACGTGCAAAACTGCATTGAAGAAAATTTACTTCCTAACGAATTACACGATTTGGGCAATGAAATTCTCAAGCATTTTGACGATTGTGTAATCAGTTGAGACACCATCTTTACGGGCAGTGCCTGATGCTTGGCTTGAAAGTCTATTGACCAAGCAAATTCAATTAAATTCTGCTGTGAGACAACAGTGTGTGTACGTCAAATTCAACAAGAAAACATTTTAATTGTATAAATGCAATAATAATAAAAATAAACAAATAATAAATAGACAAGAGCTATATTATAGCCTTGATTTTAATAATTGTGCTAGAGAAAATACTTAATTTTATAATGGGCTAATTTTATTGTTTTATATTTTCTATTTCTGGCCTATAATGTTTTTGTTCTTTAGTATCTGTGTTTTTCTTATGTCTCCTATATAATTATGTAAAAGTGCCCCCCCCCCCCCCCCCACAGATAATACACAGAATTTAAATTTCTCTTCTCCTCTTTGGTTTTTCCCCGCCTGGCCTTTCCTCATATCATCATTCAGTGATAATTACATGCATTTATGACGAACAATTTTTTTTGGTATTATATTTTTAATACATATATGTGTGTTTTGTTTGAATGATATTTGACGTTTCTGGAACCTCAAGATATTGTTTACATATTATATTGTATAATATGCTTTTGATTGCAAGAGGATTAATTCGATCGAGATTATATATATGAACATATATATTAGGGCAGTCTCCTGAGACTGCCCTGATCCAGGCTTTGGACATCGCTTTGGTCCATTGAGAAAAAGTAGAGGTGTCCGTCCTGACTGAGGTTTTCCACCGTTCCCTCAGTCTCACCTCAGCGAATGCTGGGACGCGTAAGCATGCAGGCCGTGGCCACTATCCGTTCCCTACCTTATCTCTACCCAGTACCCCGCCGCGAGCTGTAAGCTCTTAGGGGTGTATCCTTTTGTAAAAAAAAAAAAAAATTATTGAATTTGAATTTTGAATTTGAATTGTTATATATGCGTATAATATGTACGACGATTTTGAGTGCATGCATGCAGTAGTCATATATTATATAACTATATAAAATATAGAGGATGATCCTATATATATATATATATATATATATATATATATATATATATATATATATATATATATATATATATATATATATAGGGAGCTAGTGGAATGCGCCGCGTTTCATTGGCAGCAGATGTTAACACATTTGCCGCGTTAATATTATTATTATTATTATTATTATATAGGATATATGATAGAGACGGATGCAGACACAAATAGAAAATTGCAAAATTATAATATATATATTAAACTAAAATATATAATTATTACGTACGTATATTTTATTAATAATAGTTTATATATTTATATTTTAATATAAAAGCATTATCGAAAACAAAATCTAAGTATTATTTCCTTAAATTGTGAATTTTGTGTTGTGCTTTCGCTGGTGCCATGATAATTATAATTATACGGGTTCTGCGCTGGTGGTTTCGTCCTCAAGACGAAAGCGTTCGAATGCTCAGCGCGGATTTTATGAGGCAATCGATTGTAATGTTTACAATCGACACTCAAAACGACAGTCGGTTTGTTTTGCATTGGATTGCGCATATGTGCTCGTGGAAGAAGTGTCAAAATAATTTATTTTCATCTCAAATTTCTTCCTTTTTGTAATGTTTTTGTGACCTATTGAAATAACTATAGTGTTGTGCAATTACAATGAATTTAGGAACTTCAAATTCCTTCGGGAATGGACTTCTGTACGCAGGTTTCAATCAAGATCAAGGTGGGTGTTTTTAGACTGGCTATTTTTTGTTTGTAGCTTGCTTTGCAAATTTGGCAAGCTTCGAAATTTTATTGACGTATTACAATGTGTATTAATAAAACTACGCATTAAGATAATTATAATTTATTATTATTCAAATTAGATTGTTTATAGAAAAGTACAGTATGCATACTGTACAGTATGCATATATGTATGATCCTGTACCTAATTATCAATTAATTATGCTGACAACAAATGAGGCATGATGCATTTCCCTGATAAACATGTTGTTCTTGATTGACAGGTTGTTTTGCTTGCGGAATGGAAAACGGATTCCGCATATACAACTGTGATCCGTTGAAAGAAAAGGAACGACAAGATTTTCCAGATGGAGGCCTTAGTCATGTAGAAATGCTATTTAGATGTAACTATTTAGCTCTTGTAGGTGGTGGATCGAAGCCAAAGTACCCACCAAATAGAGGTAAATAATTATTACTACAGTTAATATACACATATACACATACTGTATGCGCAATCTCTTTGTTATTGTTTGTAACATTAAGGTGCTTTCACATATTCGAAAATCGCTACGGAAGCACGCCGTAGCTACTCCGTAGCAAATGTGTTGATTTTGCTGCGGCGCTCCGTAGCACCTCGCGATCTTCTGCGGAACGTTCTATGGAACTCCGTAGCAAAATCAAGAAGAGTTTGATTTTGCTGCGGCATTCACATGATTTTCCGCCGCAGCTGCCGCAGACGAACAAGAATATGTGAAAGGCTTACGGCATTACTACGGAACTCCGTAGCAATTTTCGAATATGTGAAAGCACCTTTACACAGTAATGACATATATGCCACCAGAATTATGAAACATGTATGTGTGCAAAAACAGAGAAATGTTTAGATTATGGTTCAAAGAAAGACAGAACAGAGTTTGATACTGCTAGATCGGAAGCAGTCTGCAATGGTCACCTTAATTTACCTTTGCGATAAACGTACACATTGCTTTTCCCATGCTACCGACTGCAGGGAAGGGTACAATACATATTACAGTAGTTGAACTGTATATATACTGGTTTTAATATTTCGTGTCCTACTCATAGTGTTGTGATTGCTTGACTCCAAGCTCTTTACTGCTGTTCAGTGTAGACAATAACACTACCAGTAGGACTGGAAAATATTTAATTCAAACTGTCTAGGGTTAATTGCAATTTCAATGAGTTATTCCAGTTTACCTCCTTTCTTTTCTGTATACTGTATTTCTGTATAAAATAACTCTGTACTGTGTGTAGTGAGTTTAAATAATACCTGGATTAGAGATGTTAGCTAAAAAGGCAAAAGGTTATTGTGTACTTGCCAACAGCTTATTGTCAGGTCTTAAATGAGCAAAAGGAGTGGGCAAATCTACAATTTGTAATGTTTTGGAGGTGGGCGGGTCAGATTTGTTTAATGCCCCGCCTCTCTGACCTTGAAGGTGCCACTCCCATTATAATGACAACATCCAGCTGAATATTTAAGTTGAATGCTTAAAAATATTATCTAATTCTTTAAAATATTTCATTTCTCTTATACATATACTTTAGTATGTCTATTCTAGTTATGTACCTACCTAGGCAATGAGCTGCTGTAGAATTTATTTTTGTATTTCTGAGATGTAATATATAATAAAATTTTAATATATATTTTTTTTTCTTCTTTTTTTTTTCTAGTGATGGTATGGGATGACTTAAAGAAACAAGCTGTGATAGCCCTAGATTTTAATGCACCTGTAAAAGGAGTACGACTAAGAAGAGACAGAATTGTAGTACTTTTAGAAGGTGTTATTAAAGTTTATACTTTCACGCAAAATCCTCAACAACTTCACGTGTTTGAGACAAATCCCAACCCCCACGGACTCTGTGTGTTGTGTCCCAACAGCAACAACTCTCTGTTGGCATTCCCTGGGCGCAAGGCGGGACATGTTCAGGTCGTTGACCTTGCCAACACGGAGAAGGCACCGTTGGACATCGTTGCCCACGAGGCTCCTCTCAGTTGCATAGCCCTCAACCTGCAGGGGACGAGACTTGCTACTGCTTCAGAAAAGGTGTGATATCACAGACATTAAAAGACATATGAAACTGGAAAATAGGGTCTAATCTTAAATTATATTGTCACTGACGATTAAAGAGCAACAATGTATCACTAACGATTACAGAGCAATAATAATGATAATGGTTGCATTTATTGATGTCACAGCTCAGGTATCTGCTGATATTAAAATGTGAAGTGATGATAATGAGTGCTGCAATGACAACATTGAGCGTTATTTGGTATTTTATTCAGTCAGCAAATCTGCTATTACAAATAAAATGTTCTTTTACTTTTAAGTCTAATTGTAGTCTATAAAAAACTAGTGTTTGCCATGCTGGTATGAATGTATTGATATCAATATTTTGTTGCCTAAGAATATAAGTTTTGTAAGTTGTAAACGTTACAAATTTTTTTAACAAAGAACAACCTGCATGATTTTTTTTTATTGCAGAAATGAATTAAAGGGTGCCAAATTATGATACAGTAATCTGAATTTTTTTCATTTTTTTTTTTTAGTCCAAAAACTATTAAAAAACAAAATGAAAGTGCTACCATGCCCCCTAGAGGCCATCAATAGGCATTTAGGTCCTATCTTTTTTTATTAAGGATCTAGGGAAGCTAACAGAACTTGCAGACATTTCAATAATTTTTAAAAATAGTTCTGGGACTCAAAAAAATCACCATAATTTGCTACCCTTATTTATTTTTTGAATAATAAATTGTCGTGCAGGTTGTCCATTGTAATGCCACATGTAAGCTGCCTCATCATTGCTTTATTTTTGTTTATTAATAAGCTAATGATATTTCCCAGCCAAACTATTGCCTCCTTTGACTTATCAAGTTTCTGTTTGCAGGGTACGCTGATCCGGGTGTTTGACACGGCCACTGGTACTATGATCAACGAGCTAAGACGAGGAGCCAACACAGCAAATATTTACTGGTGAGTTGTGGGGACTTGCTCACCCATAAATATAATGATCATTAAATTTAGAGTGAAATAAATCAAGAGAAAGGGCGAGAGATTCAACTTTTAATTATTGTGTGTTACAAAAGTGTGGAATATGAATTTGTTGCATTACTTGCATCTCTACCTTGTGATAATGAATTCCATTCTTCCAATGATTACTGATTAATTAATTAATTAATGATGATTCATGATTTGGTCTACTGACTAGAAGATATAGGAATTTATCTTCATTTTCCATAGGAAGATTATAGTAAAGATTAATAATATTTTTATAACAATTTACATACAGTAGATCTAAAACCTTAAACTGTGAAGGAAAAATAAAGTTAGCGTCATGCTTGGCATGATGGTATAAAATATGAATGCATTTATAAATCACAAACGTATTAACATTTTTTTTTTTTTTTTAAATTTAATACACTTTTTTTTTTTTTGTATACTTTAGTTGCTTGATCAGTTGCAAGTATAGGTTGAAAAAAATAATAAAAACTTTATTTTAATATAAATATTAGTAAGATGGAAGCATAGAAAAATAATAATACTGACATGATAAAAATGTGAAACTATTCTATTTATTTATTTATTTATTTATTTTATTTATTTATTTATTTATTTATTTATTTCACCCAATACAGTTAGACAAAACAAAGGTTAAAACTGGGTGAGGATAACGTACAAAGCGTAAAAACACTATATCACATAAGTGGTAGTTATCCTAATAATTAATTACTACACATTATTAAACCAATAAGGTTAAGTCAAAGTTATTACATAATAACAAATAATTACTAAATAGATAAATAGTATTTTTTCAAAGCATTAGCAAACTCATTACCAGTAGCTAATTTAACATTTGAAGGGAGCTGATTCTACTCTAAAACAGATCTACAAACAAAGCCATTTTTGTATAAATTTATTCTTGCTTTAGGGGGAATAAGTAAAACAGCTCCCTCTTGACCTCTAATGGGTCTCCCATGAACAACAACATCAGTAATTTTCAAATCAGTGTGACCTGATTGACATTTTTCAAAAAATTTCAAGTCCATGACTTTGAAATATTCCTTAATAGGAATAATACTTTTTGAATTTGGTGGATTATTTTTGTGTATGAATTTCAAAGCTCTCTTCTCAATCTGTTCAAATTTTTTTTTTTTTTTTTTTTTTCTAAGTTGAATTTTTAAGATTTAACTCTAACGAAGCCATTGTATGTTTTAAGAAAAATCTCCCTATTTATTTACACCAAACTACATAATTAAACTTGCACAAAAGTAATTTTGATGATGTATCAATAAAGTATATTCACGGCCTTTTAAGTTTTGTTAATTTGCCCTCTCATTGTTGCAGCATCAACTTCAACCATGACTCATCGCTGCTGTGTGTTGCCAGCGACCATGGCACTGTCCACATCTTTGCTGTTGAAGACCAGAAGCAAAACCGCCAGTCCAGGTGAGCCTGCCGTAATAAACAGTCAGAATAATAATTAACAAGGCGATTACATTTTTTTTTAATGTTTTGCAAATAATTTATTACAGTAGTAAATATTGAAAAAAATAATAAAGATGGTAGTTATATAATATTCAAAGATAAAAGTACAGGATATCTTTATTTTGGGAAGAAATTTATTATTTATACAGTAGTACGTATTATGATAGTAAAGTAATCCTATAAAAAAAATAATAAAATGTTCTCTTCCTCTATTAAGATAATAAAATTAAATAAAATTTTGCTGCGGGATCCTCTAAAATTTGCATGTATAATTATTATAATCTCTGATAAAGCAAAGTATAACTGTTAAAGACGAAGACTACGGTATTATTCTGAAAATTATTCTTCATTCTTAGTACTGCCTGCTACTAGTGGCTGCCATGAAATTAAATCATTGTTCTCAGTTAATTTGCCTGTAAGTGTCTCTTAAGTTCATAATTGTTTTGGTAGTGGTTGATTGATAATCAAATGAAAGTTTTTAATATTTTTAAGGATTGTTACAATTACATACACACTTGTTTTACATTTTTTTTTAAATGCTCATAAAATAAAAGACAATTTTTTTTTTTTTTTTTATTGGTCAATATACATCAATCAAGATTACATTCCGTAACCTTATCGATTGAAAAATACATAAGTTATTATTTCTTCAAGACCTATTTTAGCTATTTACAAATTTTAATTAAAGCGTTTGTTTGTATTATTAATACTGTAACAATTTTTTTTTATTGTTTTTTATTTTTTTAACTGAACAAAATTTTGCAGTTCAAAAAAAGTAGAGGTAACTTTCCAAATCCAGGTTCAATTTTTTTTTTTTTTTTTTTATGTAGCTGAGGCTTATAAATTAAATTCCAGTTGGGTTTGGATATAAATCCGTTTTATTTGCGGCACCTAAATTATATTTGTCTATTTGTTGTGTGTGCCGAGCTTCAATTGTTGACAGGATATGCTCTGTTTCAGCCTTGCCTCCGCCACGTTCCTGCCCAAGTACTTTAGTTCGAGCTGGAGCTTCTGCAAGTTCCAGGTTCCAGGCGGGGCACAGTGTATGTGCGCGTTCGGAGCAGACACCAATTCTGTCATAGGTGAGTCCAGGTGCTTTATGTGGGGGCTAGCTGTAGAAGCTAACACACCGTACCTTTTCTGTGGACGTAATTGATACAGCCTAGGATGCTTTAAGTTGTATGTCTGATAAGGAAAAGTTCTTATATGACTGTCTTATTAAATTTAAATTTTTGAGCCCTTTTTACTTATTGTTAATAACAATCAAACAATCTTAAAACAAAATTAAATTTTATTTTTCTTTATCTATCATATTTTTTAACTCTGCTCCAGTTTTAACTATATACTATTAGAAACTACTCAAATTTTAAACACAGTAGTATCAAGTATGGTTAATTGCTACATATTGAATACTGTATGATATTGCTGAGAAGTATTTTTTTAAAATTCCAGATGTATAAATTGCATTAAAAACTTTCTATAATGTATATCTTGTAATACATAGTCATGTAGAATACTCAAGAATAGTATGTAAGTCATTTTTTTCCGAAATTTTGAAGAAAAAGATTAAAAGTGTTTCAATTAATTTATTTTACATTCATGTAGATTTGTATTGCTATTAAGATTTTTTTGATAAAGGTTCTCTTGCATTATTCTGCAATGGTTCATGTTTAACATGTAATGTTGCAGTGATATGCTCCGACGGTAGCTACTACAAGTTTGTCTTCAACAACAAGGGGGAGTGTTCTCGAGACGTCTACGCCCAGTTCCTCGAAATGACTGACGACAAGATTTAATAACCAATCATCCGCCCCCAACACTTTATTTATTGCTTCTAGAGTACAATATAATTTCTTTTTATCCCTACTTAAATTATCATTGAGTAATGAATAAATTTAATTTTTATCTTGTTTTTATTTGACTGTGTTAATTTTTGTACTGTTTACATACATTTTATTAATATTGTTTACTGTACAAAGTTAACTGAATTCTAGAATGATTATAATCACTTGTTTTTGTTTTCCTCTAAACTAAGGTATATCATGATATTTTAAAAATAAAATAAAAAGTTTATTTTTTAATTGAGATTTGTTTTGCGGAGTTTGTACATATATAATATATTAAAGTAATACATAGACCATTTTATTTTTCATGTTAAATAACATTAACACATATTAAGCAGGATTTTATGTATTTTTGCCCCTCTTTTTGTGATTTCCTTACTTTTGGATATCAAAATTAAATTTATACAATGTTATGCAAGTAAGATTTTTTACACATTTCAGTATCTTATTGGTATTTGAATCTGATGCAGTAGAGCCAAATAGTTAAATATTTTATAAAACTTTGTTTTTGTTGAACAAAATAGCACCTTGTAAATAACACTTAATGGTACCCTCGGGGTCTCTAAAAATACCTTATCTACTCGAGATGTCATTGATATTGGCAACACTGTTTTTCACTATCCATCACAATGACAACTGATGGAAAAAACCAAAGAACTCGCCGTGCACGACATTTTTAATTACAACATCTCAGGCAATATTAATTTTTAGAGTCTCCTGTGGGTACTATATAATTTTATGTGTATAAAATAAAATTCATGTCAATTAAAAAAAAAAAGTTTAATGTTTTATAGTGGGATTTAATATGCATCGACTATTATATTAGACTGACCAAAAATATAAATAAAATGAACTTTTGGTTGACATGCATTTTATTTGTTATAAAATATAGCCTGTTGTAAGTTATAATCTATCCCAGAAATAAATATATGCATCATATTTTGTTTATTAATCATTACAGTATTCCAAAACAAATCCAAGTTCTATTTTATTTTGTTGTGTTCATTAATTAGCAATTAGCATGATCACAATCAAAGATAAGATCAAAGTAGAAAAATATAATTATCCATTTTTCACTAAAAAGGTCAGATTCTAATTTTTTTCATTGTATATATAACAACTTTTTTACCTAAATGTCTTTTAAAGACTGTACATTAAAATATAGTGTCATGTGATCCTCATGGCCTATATGTTTATTTATTTTCTTCTTAAAATAGGGTAGACAGAAAGCAGGCGCAGATCAAATAATGCTCCTGTTAAATCCAAAATTTCGGGGGGAGGGGGAAGGGGCTACAGTCCGCCTGATAAAAAGTGCATGTATGGTTAAGGTGTATAAAATATATAAATATGAATGTTTAATAACACCATGCAATAACTAATAAGGATATATTTATTTCTGTATCTGAACTTCTTAGTTAAGAGATTATAATTATAGTCCACAGATTACCAATATATATCCGTTGGGCAGCAAAATTTGCATGTGCCATGCACTCAATACTGCAAAGAGGACAGAGAGGGCAACGCACTTTTCTCTGAATGTTTACAATGATGAGAATGAGAAAAGGTGGCAGATTATAGGTATATATAAAACGTTAGTTGTCCTAAATTTTTATAATAATATATTTTTTGATCCAGATCGAGAAAGTACACACTTTTGATGTGCATGCAAAAATTATGGGGAGCTCAAGTTTGTACCATTTAATTTTTAACGTATAATATAAATTAAAAATATTTCATATGCATGTAAGAAATCATATATATTGGTAAATTTTATATTCGTGCAAAATATGTTATGCATTTTAATATTATAATAAAAATTCATTTATAGCTGTTGCAAAATATAATATAGATTGACTAGAAAAAAATAAAAAGGCGTATCACATAAAATTATACATTAAAACTCGTATTTAATTATACTGGAAAACTCGTAGCCTCGGGGAACGTTCACAGAGTAGAGGAAAAAAATGACGTAATCATATTTAATATAATTATTAATTGAAAAATAGTAGTGAAATTGTATTATGATTTTAAATTGGTGTATAAATTAATATATAAATTAATATATAAATTGCAAGAAAGTCAATAAAATAATGAAAAGTAGTAAATAACTAACGCCTGGCACGTAGGCAACTGTTTCAGCATGCAAGTAACATAATATAATTATACTTGAACTAATACAATGCATCGAGATCGTCAAGGGCTGAATTAATTAGAACATTGACTATAATTATATTATATAATATACATTTATAGTTATATAAAATATACATAATATATTATATCCACTATTAATGCAATATATATTATATTTATATATAAAATTATAAAAAAATATGAAACAAATACCTGGCTGTTTGAATAAAAAAATAGCTATTTAAAAAAATATATATAAAAAAAGTGAGATTCATTTAGAATTTTTACAGCTTCACTTATCTTTTTGTCGTGCTTTAAGTATAGGTATTTTTTTTTTCTTCCGTCGTCCCCCTTGGCATAATATTGTATATAGTTGCCTATTATTTACAGGTTCCGTAGGGAAATTACATATTCCGGTTACCGCCTTTTACAAACCAAGGCAGAGGAGAAGAGAGAGAATATCGTCATGCATTCTATATTATATACTAAAAACTATATCGTCTGCAACCCTACACAAACGAGCTTCATAAGATGCGTTCTGCATACGGTACATCAGGCTATAGTTATTATTATGAACAAGAAAGCATGCCTTTGCTGTATATATATAGCTAACCATAAAGGCCTATATAGTGCCGGCGGCAAGTTTATATGGAATATATTGCAGTAAAGCAACAAGATCGAGCTTGCAAGATTTCATCGTACCAAAACACCCCCTCATTAATTTAAGATACGTGAAGAGAAAGATGAGAGCATAGAATACAAGAGAGAGAGAGAGAGAGGACACTATTTCCCTATATATGTCTAATCTACAAAAGCTTTCCCGCACGTTTTGCGTGAGTTCGTGGTACGCATGTTTGGTTTCTCTTGTTTCTCACTCATTCGTACTCTCGGTTTACATATGAAGGAACTTTTTGTCTTTTTGTCACATCTAACGAGGAGGCAAAAGCAGCAACAGCAACAAGAACGGCCGGGCTTCCAACGTTCTACTCTCTCTCTCTCTCTCTCTCTCTCTCTCTCTCTCTCTCTCTCTCTCTCTCTCTCTCTCTCTCTCTCTCTCTCTCTCTCTCTCTCTCTCTCTCTCTCTCTCTCTCTCTCTCTCTCTCTCTCTCTCTCTCTCTTCTCTATCACTCACAGCACGCTCAAAGTCACACACAAAAGCTCTAAACTCTCTTATAGGTCAGGCTATATACGTATATATACACTTGTTGTGGGTTTTAGGTGTCCGTATTGTATAATTATATTCTGTTTACACGCCTCGCCGCTCTCTCCCTTTTAATCTGTGGTATTTATAATGATGTAATATCATGGTGGTTATATAGGATAGTGGTGGATCATGATTATATAGTGTTTAAATTATCAACAGAAAATGTAAAAAATAATTATTTTCTAAATTTAATTTAGAAATATACATTAAAAAAATATACTAAATTGTAAAATTTCATTTTTTAAGACGATAAAATTAATTATTATAATATGATTGATTTCTTATTAATATTCAATGCATACGTAAAATAAGAGTGTATCATAGAAAAAAATTATATTTATATTTCATATTTATCAAGTTTAGAATTCTATTTCGTCATAGAGTGTGTAAAAATTCTATAAGAAGCAATTTTAATATTCTATGAATGCAATCTTCTTTGTCCCATCTTTAAGAAAGCCTTTAAAATAGTAATTTAGCCTTAATAATTAGTTACAAGCTTTCAGACGCATTTATTCAAAAGAAAGAAGAGGGAAACGAGGAAAGTGCGTGACGCTGATTTTCTTTTCTTGCCATGAAGGGGCCAGAGCAAATTAGAAAATACATAAAGAAGGGTAAAATATTTTCTTCCAAGACTTTCCTGTTAATAAATTTTTCTTTTTTTCTCCCCCTTAATTGTGTCAAATAATAAAACATTCATTGTACACTGTATATGTAGTTATCATAGCCAAAGAAGTTTCTGGGAAAGATGAAGCATCGATATAATATTATAGTTGTGTAACCTTTCCTATATTTTATGTTCTGAAAGCTTTATACAGAGCAAGATATTTTTTTATAACACTTCTACATTTGCTTGATTTGCACTTTCATGTTGTAAGTAAAAAAAAAAAAATGTTATACTCGTATAGAATTTTTCTTTAGTAACTTCAAGTTTTATACATTCTGTTGTTGCTCTACTGCAATGATTGTTGCTTGGGTGCACCACAGCTCCAACTACGCGCGATTTGTGCAGCTGTTTCCTGCAACTGCAATCTACTCATGTAAAATGCATGTGGGGTGGTTTCCCCAGAGACAGTTTTGTGCGCTATTGTGGTGCAGGTGGTATAATTCCCACTTCCACCACTGGCACCGCCACGAGCACCGTAGAATCAAGACGAGGCAATGTTATTCAGCTATTAACCTCTTCTTGTATTTACTGTCTTGTTTTTTTTATTACATAACATGGCCTACTTTATTTAATACGCTGACGGGTAAAACTTACAGACAGGAGTAAAGTTAAGAATAATAATTTTTATCTTTGTAAATGTAATTAAGTTAATAAATTTAATTACAAACAGGTATTACAGAGGCACGTATTATTATATTTTTTTTAAATAGGTTTTTAAAGTAGATATATAGAACTGTGTTCTATACACACTAAATTTTTAGATGCTGAATTGGTTTCAGTTTTATGTCAGTACAAAATTGCTCCAGTCAGTACAAAATTGCTCCAGTTTCGTCTTACATCCAGCACTTTTGACCTTTAAAACACTTAATCCAAGTACAAATTTGGTACTGAAAAAAGAGAGTCAATTTTTTGTACTTTTTTTGACTCTCTTTTTTCAGTGCCAAATTTGTACTTGGAATAAGTGTTTTATAGGTCAAAAGTGCTGGATGTAAGACGAAACTGGAGAAATTTTGTACTGACTGGAGAAATTTTGTACTGACTGGAGCAATTTTGTACTGACATAAAGTACTGAAAACAATTCAGCATCTAAAAATTTAGTGTGATATATGAGTTAAATGATTTTTTGAACATTATAAAATCTTGAATGTTATTTTTACAATAGTAAAATGTATTATTTATTTTATTTTATTATCTCTTTCATGGGCAAAATACAAATAATATATAAAATTATAGTCCAAATTCTAAAATAGAAGATCATGGAGTAAATGAAAAATATTTCTAAGCAGTCCATTCACTCATGTATTCATTCATATCGCAAAAAATTGCTGCATTGAAACGGAGTGAAAAAAGTTATAATTAAAGTATCTGCAATGTATTAGATTCACGTTTTATATTAAATTTCAATTAATTGATTATTTATAAAAATAGTAACGCAGAGAATTTTTTTAAAGAATTTTAATGCAAAATAAATTAAGGCACATGAAAAGGTTAGTATATAGGTTAATTTACATGGCCATCTCGCCGTAAATTAGGCAACTTGTCTTGCATATACTAAGCTTGCCACCTTATTAATGTAACCGCTTCCATTTAGATGCTGAACCAATTGATCACACAGGTTTTTAGTTTTTAAATCATACGCTGCGTTTTCTTTTTTTTTTACAAGGAAAATTATGCGATCTAGAGTGAGACAGTCCTAATGTGGTTTGTCATTGACTTTAAGATCAAGTACCTATATGTTATGACTAAGGTCGAGCGTGGCGCAGTGATGCATTGACCGCTTCTCATTAGATTACCGAAGTCAAGCAACGTCGAGCGTGATTAGTACTAAGATGGGTGACCGTTTCAAGTAAAAATCACAAAAATCCCTCCCTGTGATAAATAGTTCATATCGTTTTCCACCCACTGCATTGATGCACTTGTGTGTGGTTCCCCACAGGCTTTGGACATCACTTTAGTCCATTGATAAAAAGTAGAGGTGTCCGTTCTGACTGAGGTTTTCCACGGTTCCCTCAGTCTCACCTCAACAAATGCTGGGACGCGTCCCCTATATACCTTATCCCTATACCCATGTAAGCTCTCAGGGGTGTATCCTTGTAAAAAAAAATAGATAAATAAAAATTTATAAATAAAATGTCTAGATACTCTAGCTAGATAGGTAAGGAGGAAATATTTGTTTACAATGTTGGCAACATTGCTTGACTACACAAATAAATGTTGATAAAAAGTGAAGAATGAAAAGTAAATTTTGCACACCATGTAAAGGATATGAAGGACATTTTCTCCCGAAGGACGTTTCGGTACAGGCACACCCATCAAAAGCAAAAAAAACACTGCATGCCGATGAATTCACAAGAAAAAATTGAAACAAACAATATTTTATTTATTTTTATTTATATTAGAGTAGTCTATACATCCAGAATAAAATCCTAATAGCTGGTTATTAATGCAACAAGTTTAAATTATTGCTGGAAAATATTTTGTTATGTATATAATTGAAAATTAATTTACAAATACTTTTTAATTGTATTATAAAATTACTTTAAATTTCAAAATTTTATATGATTAATACAAAGCTTACATATAACAATTAAGTTACATGAAAACTTAGTCTATACATTGCAGTAAGTCAATTAAAACTGTGATATAGAGTATATATATGAGAATATAAGAAGTAGTTTATAAAATTTAAAATAATAAACATACAATGAAAATTTAAATAATTAATATTCCAACATGAGTAAATAAATTAGAAGCATTATTTTTACTATCATTAGTTTAAAATTCAAAGCATAATAAGTTTCACTATATTTTTTTTTATTTGAATTATAAAATAAAGTTTATTATAGAATCCAGTGACTGCATGCTTTAATTAGTGGTAAGTATCTATTATATAAATGTAAGCTTTTTTTATTTTAAAAAGTTATGTTGAGTATTTAAAATATTCATCTTTAATTCTACATAAATCTGGACGTATAATATTTCTCCCACTTTCTCACAATGTTACTCATTTAATAATTTACTGAAGCATTCATATTATTTCAAACAACAGTAAAATGAAAACATAAAACTTTTTCTACTCTGATGTAAATGTAAAGTCGGAATATTTAAATATAATAACCGTGTATTCATGCGTAATATCCTTCAAAGTTATACGTAGCTTTTATATTTTGTAATTTGTTTGAAAAATAAATAAAATAATAAGAATTTTAAGAGAGAAAAGTATAAGAGCAGTAAGTAGAGAGAGATATTCATTTCAGTTTGGCTTTTACAAATGGATGCACTTATTCAAAGTTGCTTCCTTATAACATGGGGTAGAAGAGGAGAAATATAATATACATCTTATGAACGATATTGCTGAAAATGCTTGAGACTAAAGTTACGAACATTCACCGCGCACCAGGTATACTTGAAAACGAGTGCATTACAAACCTCAGGGTAATTTATCGTGCATCTTCTTCCCCATATACTTTAACATCATACCACTCTGAAATCATCCACTTCAACTATATACTGTCTCTATCCTCATTCGATCTTTCGCTGTACACTCATTGCAATACTTTATATAATTATATATTATATTATTTAGTACAGTTATATATTTCCGGTAGTGTTATGTACTGTTCACTTTATTTTACTTTGCTAGTCACTATATACTGTGGCTATATTATATATACTAGCATCTGAGATGTGTATATAACACAGAGAGAATTGCAACTGAAAGACATTCATATATATTACATCTAAGCACAAGCCATAAATAACTTCACTCAACGTAGGAAAGAAGAATAATCTTTAGCCATACTTAAGGAAAGAGGAAGCACATTAGGGAAAGTAAAGTTTTGCATTGGTCCTTTTTACCACAACTATGTATGTACAGTACACTCTTAATAAAATTTGGCTGAAATTAATGTCAGTATATTTTTAACTACTGACTTTCAGTAGTTTCGAAAAAATTTCTATGTTTTAACACCTCAATTATATATCCCAGTGTAAGGATATGCTGAAAAAATAAAATGTGCTGAAAAATAAAAATATGTACTGAAAAAAAATTAATAGCCTGAAAAAAATTAAGGTGAAATTAAAAAGCAAATGAAGAACGCAAACCGTAAATATAATTTAGTCAGCTGAAGTGGAAAATTTTGTGAACGCGATGATGGCGTCATGTCATGAAATTGAGGAAAAACGACGAGAAATATCTCTAATTGGTTCAAAAGTTTATAATATTTGTATTCACTAAGGTGCAACGATACTTTGTGGCGTATTTCTTTTAAGAGATCGTACTTTATTAAGAGATGATATGAGATGCAAATTCAGTTACCCAAACCTCCTCCATGCCTGTTGTAGGTTAGTAATTGCTATTAGTATTATAATATCGGTCTAATTATCAATTTGTATTATTTATAAGTTGTTTTTCACCATTTTATTTATTGTCGCTAATATTTCTAGCTAATTTTATATTAAAATACAATTTTTTTGTATTTATTTTTTTTACAATGGAATGATATTACATTAAATTTATGTGACACGGTATAATAAAATTATAATAAGTTAATATATTATTGAATCTCTAGAAATAAAATTTAATTTTGTTGTATAAATTAAAAAATGACATATTTCTCAATTTCGTAAATCGTACATGATTTTAATGTTAAAGAAAACACTGAAAATATTTCAGTGCTTGCTACTCACTGAAAATAGGGTGTCAATTGACAGTGGTTTCTAACACCTGAAATCCAACACCTGAATAATATTCAGGGGTATCAATCCACTGAATATAAGATGTCAATTTCAGTATCAGGAATATACTGATATTCAGCCAAATTTTATTAAGAGTGTACGTGTTATCTTATATATTAAGTTATGCTTCATGTATGTAACATATATATTATAAACTTATTACTACATAATATTTTGATTAAAGACATCAGCATTTAAAGCAAGTGATGAAGAAATTGTACAGTAATATGAGATTATTGTTTTGTGGTTTTCTGCATGGTGAATTATTTTTGTAAGAATTGGATTGAAAATATTAAAATAAATATCATGAATTAGATGTAATATAATAGACAGAGCGTGCAAAGAGAATTAAAGTGAAATTAATAATTTTAAATAGTTGTAAAATTATTTTTAAAAATTCGAAAAATAATTTTTTAAAAATGTGTAGATATAGTTTTATATTAAATATAAATAAAGAATAATTAAAAATAAACTACTTTTTGGGTAGTTTTATGTATTAAGATTAAAACATTTTATATGTAATGTCGTGAGCTACAGAACAAAAAGATTATAAGAGGTTATCCTTGATGTATAATATTTTCTATTTAGTATTCGTAAAATTTTTTTTTTTTTGAACATGTTTTTATTTTTTTGAAGTGTAGATGTGAACTTGGATTCACATTACTATTTCCAGACATATTTGTTTTTTTGTTTTGCATATCATTCAAATTTGTAACAATATGGCTCCAATATTTCTGTGACATCAGTATATAGACTTCCAAAACTTTTGAGCTCTTATTAACCCCCTCCCCCCCCCCTCCCCCCCCCCTCTCTCTCTCTCTCTCTCTCTCTCTCTCTCTCTCTCTCTCTTCTTTCTCTGGTAAGCAGAAACCAAATTATCTTGATGTCAACTTATCATGACATGAAGAACTTAATTAATTTAAGCTTCATAAAAGTAATTTTGAAATTTTCTAATTACCATAAAAAGATTTTACGGTAAAATTAAATTTTCAGAAACTTTTTGATGGCAAACTCACTTGATGGTACATGACTCATGTCATCTTCATGGGATGGAGTTCTTGAATAATAAAATTGCACTTACTTTTCTATTATGATTGAGCAATTTATTTTTAATTCTTCAGTATTACTGGAAACTTTAGAACATATTGAATATTTATATTCCGAGGCGACGAAATATTAGTGAATGTACGAATACACTTTGACACTGAACAGGAAAAAAAAAAAAAAAAAAAAACATTAAAAAATTTTTGTTTCAGTTTTCATTAATTATTCAATGTTATTTCCTTTAATAATATTTTTTAATTAAAGAAGATACAAATGCCACTGTAATATTAATAAATTAAAACTTTTAAAATAATTGAAATTGTGATAAATAATCTACAGTATATTATTTTATAGTATTAAAATAGAATTATTTATGTTGGAAAAGCTTCATGTTAATTGATGTAAGATTACTCCCCTCTTTGTGAGTGCAAATGATGAACGCGATAACAAACTTCACACAGGAACACAACAGTAAAATACGTGGCAAAATTAAAATATATATTATAGACTTTTACCATCTTAAAACCTTTCTTTGTATTAAGTTCTCTGTATTTATAATATAATTCATCACATTGTGCTGAGATAAAATAATTCAATCTAGATATTATAGTATTTTGACTCAGATTAAATCATTTTCAAGTAATTATTTATAATATACGAGGTATTGTAGAATACAGATTCAATGTATTCTATAGTGTAAATAAGTACGTGAAAATGTAAAAAAATTATAAGTAAATAGACAAAAAGAGAATAAAAAAAAAATCATCGTGCATGGGAGTTTCTTCTTGCCAAATTTTATAAAACTAGATGGAAATCTGAAGATATTTCCTGTACCTCTCTTTTTTACATGGGATTTCAAATTTATCTCAGAATTTAATTATTCAAATTAGCTCGTAATTTTTTACTACATATATATAATTAATAATTATTTGTTTATACACATAGATTATCATATATTATGCTGTAAGTATCAGAGCTTCCAATGAAAACTCCCAATATATGCAATGCTAGTATTTCTTTCATCCGCTACTCTGATTGAAGTTTTCCCGTTCCTTTATTTTTTTTTAATTTTCTTTACGATCTCAAACAAAAACTAGCTCCTTTGCATTTTTATTTTTACATTTTAAATTGTTTGATTTTTTTTTATATAATAATGAATATCAGTGTTTGAAATGTCTAAACAAGATTATATTTTATATTTGAAAATATCACTGCATATAATTATAATTAAAACATTCGTATGTAAAGATAAAATAAAAATTAACATAAAAATGTAATTAAATTCATATAATAACATAAATTAAGACATAAAAAGAAACACATCCACATGATGATGATAAAGATCTCCACTATACGTAAATACAAATACTACAAGTATAGCAAACACACTTACATAAACGTAGAATAGAGTTGTTTTTAGCACCTTTTTGTTCTCTGTATACGGACATTTCTAGAGGTGTTGTTGAAATGTGTCTCATCACCAGCCACCTCACGATAATCGTGCATGTTGTAGATAGAACACTCTATATGGTGGATACCACAGTATTTTCTGACGAGAGGAGAAAAGCTATAATACGTGAGACTAGAGAGCAGAGTAAGCATGCTGTGGGGACACATACAGTTCTACACCAAATGGTTTCACTACACTAGTGAGAAAAATAAAAATAAAAGACACATATATACAGAGAAAAATAAAAAAAATATATATATATAGTGTATATAATATAAAAAAAAAAGAGAAATGCAGAGAAGAGTGTATATAGTTTGACCGCCGTAAGGCACAATAACATTTTCCGTTTCCATCTCTCACTTACGGGACTGTTTTCTATTACAAGCGCTATCACCGCTACAAGATAGAAGCACAAAGTAATCTACATTTTTGTTGTTGCTTTTACAATTTCTATATACGTGTACGCTAATTCCAAGGCAAGTAGATAATCACTAATGAGGTATAGCAACATGACGTTAATAAATTTATGTAATGAAATAATGTTGATATTTACACTCTTAAAAAAATTTGGCTGAATTTTTGACATCTTATTATCAGTATATTTTTAACGCCTTAAATCATGATTTTTCAGGTGTTTCGTAGCCAGTATTCAGTAGTAAGCATATACTGTCAGGACATAGCTTATACTGACTACTGAAAATACGCAACGAAACACCTGAAAAATCATGATTTAAGACGTTAAAAATCCACTGATTATAAGATGTCAAAAATTCAGCCAAATTTTTTAAGAGTGTATGATTTTGTGCTCGGTAAGGTCTGTTTATTTATCTTTCTTCATGTATAATCTTATTAATATGCAAACTACTCTTACTTAAATCATATATGTTTGTCATTAATCATTTTTTATTTAAGGTATTTAATTAATTCAATCTATCTTAATTATATTTATAATAATTACCAATTTATTGTATTTTGAGTCTACATCAAGTTTTATATGTATATATTATCTTATTACTGTCACAATTTTGTTCCATTTATTATACCATTAACTATAATTATACATTTTCATCTTGTCACGAATTAAAATGGGTGAAATTGACGTTTGACGGATCACAAGTTTTTCAAACTCTTGGGGCGTACTGGATATATATTTACCAATAAACAAATTTAAAAAAATTGAACAATTTTCTTAATTAAATTTTAAAACGTATTTCACATTATTATCAGAGAAAAGAGACAGAGAGAGAGCGACATGCAAAGTTTGTCATATATATTCAATATACTGTATATAATGGGCAGCTTACTAATTTTAATATAAAGAATGAACCCGATTTTTTTTTTTCGTTTCATATTTTTAGGTGTTTTATTTTTGGACGTCATCAACATAAGTGAACTTAACAGATAGAAATAATAAATATACTAAAAATTAAAAAAGTTGAAATCGTTCGATCTTCATATTTTTATTATTCTTTTTTCATTGATTATTTGATCATATTTGTAGTTCAAATATACTACAGTTTAAATTCATGATTGAAGTTAGTTTGGAATTAAAAGTTTAATACTAAATGGACAACATACATGAAAATTTTTTATTGCAGAAATGAATAGAGGGTACCAAATTATGCTACTCTGAATTCTTGCAGATTTTTTTGAGACCCAGAACTATTTTTAAATAATTATTGAAAGTGCGGCCACGCCCCCTGGAGGCGTCAATAGGCGTTCAGTCTCTATCCTTTTTATTAAGGCTGCAGGGGTGCCAACTGAAATCACAGGACTTTCAATAATTATTTAAAAATAGTTCCGGGTCTCAAAAAAATCTGAAAAAATTCAGAGTAGCATAATTTGGTACCCTCTATTCATTTCTGCAATAAATTTTTTTCATGTATGTTGTCCATTGTAAGTTAATTTTAATGACGATGTACTCTATGCTGATTAGATATATACTTTGTGTTCTCAAAATATCATAATTTCTTTGAAAAGTACAATACAATCAAATTATATTTATATTTCTGTGAGAACGAAGTCAGCATGGTCATGTTATAAATTAAATTGATGACAAACCCAAAAGTGTCGTACAACCTCTTTAAGCCTCTACCTTGCATCTGGTAATTTTCTTCGTCGGGCGAAATGATGCAAGCCAGAGCCTAAGTAAAAAATTAAGATTGTTTTCATTAAAATAAATTGGATTTTTTTACACTTACTTTGAAAATGCATGGCTATATGACTAAGCGCGCAAAATTCATAACAGATCGAGGTACATTTTTGGCTAAATCGGAGAGCGTTGTAATGAAAGCCGGAATAATTGCATAACATCGAAAGAAAATGAAAGCAAATATGCATGAGGATTATAGACTTAAGTTTTTAGAAAATTAAAAGAAATAAATATACTGATACTTTTTTTTTTTAATGTATATATCCAGGACAGACTATTGTTAAAGGTGAACTGAAGGGATTGCTTTTCTTTCCCATTAGGGAACCTTATATTACCTATCCCATCCATCTGCACTAATTTTTTCATGGCAGATACTTATTGTGCTGCTATAGGACAATTAGTGAAAAAGTGAAGTTGTGACGTATCAGCGACGGTTGGTTGACTTAAAACTCGCCGCCGTGAAAAAACACACAAGCGACCGCGGAAACTGCCGAGAGAGTGGCGATCGCGAGCCGATCGCCGCTCCCTAAGCAGTTTCAGCGGGAGCTCGCGGGCGCTAGTGTGTTTTTTCACGGCGGGAAGTTTTAAGTAAAACAAACGTCGCTGATACGTCACAACTTCACTTTTTCACTAATTGTCCTACAGCAGCACAATAAGTATCAGCCATGAAAAAATTAGTGCAGATGGATGGGATAGGTAATATAAGGTTCCCTAAAGGGGAAAAAAAGCAATCCCTTCAGTTCACCTTTAAGATGTTATGATAGCCCGATTACGGAAGATACAATATATCTTGTTTGTTTATTAGGCGCTTGCGTGTGACGTCAGTGTGACCTTGGATCGGGAGTTTCAACAGTCGTCCGCCAGTCGTCGATGGTGGCCTGGTGGAACTCCGCAATATATAAGCATAGGAGAAAATATTAAAAAAAATATTTAAAAATATAATTATAAAGAAAAGATTCTAAATTCTGAGGTGAGCAAAAAAAAAAGCAATCCCTTCAGTTCACCTTTAAGATGTTATGATAGCCCGATTACGGAAGATACAATATATCTTGTTTGTTTATTAGGCGCTTGCGTGTGACGTCAGTGTGACCTTGGATCGGGAGTTTCAACAGTCGTCCGCCAGTCGTCGATGGTGGCCTGGTGGAACTCCGCAATATATAAGCATAGGAGAAAATATTAAAAAAAATATTTAAAAATATAATTATAAAGAAAAGATTCTAAATTCTGAGGTGAGCAAAAGTTTGTAAATTTTATTTTAAACATTTTGTTCACCTCACATTTTTTATTTTCATTTTAAATAATTTATAATGTATTTTTTTAATCTTTTGCCTGCATGCAGAGTTCTCTACCACTCCACCGGCATGGCAAGCTACGCGCGCATGTTTTCACTCAGCCCCTGTAAAGTATACTGATTGCGTTGCTCATGCAACCGCCTTCTCACTAACTAGGGTATTATCTGTGGCATTTTTATACTGATACATGTACTGAAACCATCTTTATTATTTTTATTATTATCATGACATTGCTACTTAATTAGTCAATGACATTTAAATTTTAAATAATAAAAGTTTGTGGTTTTTAAATTTACAATTTTTTATTTTAAACAGCCACGTTAAAAAATGTCATAACAAACACAAAGCATTAATAATGTTTGTGTTAAAGTTAGAGCTGTATAAAATGGAAGTAGTTCAATATAATATTAATTAAACTTTTCAGTTTTTTCTCCCGTCAAATTGAAGTATTTTTTTGTAGTCCTTTCCCTTTTACGTTTCTCTCTCTCTCCCCCTCCCTCTTCAGTACCCGTTTCGTTTGCTGCCACTGGAGAAGTTTAATAAATTACAGCACACACATTCACAGAAAACTTTTCACGATACTATTGATTTCAGAAACACGGTGTATTTTTTTTGTTTGCTTTTGACAGCTTGGTATTCAATAGTTAATAAGAATGAAATGAGAAGCAATTTATTATTATAATGATTGACCTAAATTTATTATAACAAGAAAAAAAGTCTTCCAAAAAAGTTAAAAAGCACAAAACAAAAAGTTCTTTCTAAAAAATTTACACACACAAAAAAATCGTTAAATATAAATTCTTTGCCAACAATGTACAAAAATATTAGAGCAAAAAATTGTACCATGTATCATATTTTAACAAAAATCTTTTCTATGATGAACGTTTAGTTTTTACATGAAATTAATCTAAAAAAAAAAATGAACGGTCGAAAAAAAAAACAAACAAAAAAGCTTTAAATAAAAGCTGTATTGATATAGTAATAAATTTAAAATTAGTACTATCTATATATTATAGCAAATGTTATATATAAATTTGGAATAATGAAATTAAAAATCAAAGTTATCTATATGTTCTTTTTAATAAATTTTCCTTTCAATTAATTTATTTATTTTTCCATAAAATATTGTAACCATGAATATACTATTTATACTATTGTATGCTTTATTCTTTTATTAGATTTTGAGTAAGTAAATAATACACATTTTAATTACATAATTAAATATAAGAAAAGTAATATTGATTTTTTTGTTCTATTTTTCTTCAAGATCTGTTAGGTCAACTTAAAAGTTTGTGTACCTTGCATTTTGATACACTAAATTTTGTTTAATATTAAAGAAGGTTTTCTGACGAGGGTTCATTATAAAATAAAGGTATTTGAATCTTACCGAACTGTTCCCACTCGTCTATTATAAACATTATAATTCAGTTGCCAAGTTTCTCGACGTACACAACATAATCGACGAGTGGAAACAGTCCGGTAAGATTCAAATACCTTTATTTTATAAATTTTGTTTATTCTTATAAAATTTGGGAGAAAGAAAAGCTGCAATGTAATAATACTTTAGCAACTTTTACCTGTATGTATATATATAAATTTGTAAGGTAAGTACGTGAAGAAGTTCGCGACAACATCAAAATGTTACATAAGTCGACTGCTAATGTCTCGCTGCGTGTAAGAGGATTTGATATTTTGACTTACGTGCCGGCCAAGAGCTTTACGTCCAGCTCATCAAGCCACCATCGCACTCAGCACATCTGTCGGCTACATCGCATCTCAAATACGATGTGAAAACTTGGTACGCAAAACCGACGACATCCGAAAAAGAAAATGGACAAAATACATGCAAATTTTTTACTCTGAGCTACTCTGAATTTTTTCAGATTTTTTTGAAACCCACAACTATATTTAAATAATTATTGAAAGTGCGGCCACGCCCCCTGGAGGCGTCAATAGGCGTCTCGGTCCTATCTTTTTTGTTAAAGATTCAGGGGTGCCAACTTAACTTACAGAACTTTCAATAATTATTTAAAAATAGTTCCGGGTCTCAAAAAAGTCTGAAAAAAATTCAGAGTAGCATAATTTGGTACCCTCTATTCATGACTACAATAAAAAATTAATATATGTTGTCCATTGGTATTTTGTTAAACTCTTTTTTTCCAGAAACAATAACGGAGGGCGTATAGCGGTCAGAAAGAACATGTTGAGTATAATACCTAAACATCATATTTACTCTTCAAAGAGTTTTTTTAAGTGTTTTTGTTTTCATTACCAATATATATTTTATAAACTTTATATTATACAGTATATTAAAGATTATACAATAAAAATTCACAACAACGCAGTAATAGAGCAAGAAACAAAATGGTAGAATTTAATAAAGATTTTAGAATGAAAGCAACAACGTTTACGAGAGCATTGTTGTGTACAAGGATTTTCAATTAATTATTAAATTTATAGTAAATTAATTCCCTGAAAAAAAGGTGTCATAAATTGTCAGAGAATGAGACACTTTAACAGAAAACTTCAATGTTTTTTTTTTAATAAAATTATATAGTAATTAATATATTAGATAACATTAATGCCTTAGATATAAGTAGAGATTATAAGAAGAATTTGCATTGCACATGCTGTAGAAAGTGCTAAATGTAAGAAATGTATAATAGAGTCATATATGAATAACACAAGAAAGGATACTCCTGCTTAATTGGTTTAAGTACAATACAACAATTCCTTCTTTTTTTGAATGTATAAAAGCTGACGTGATATTTCTATGCATGCTATAACATTTTGAAGTACCATATATAATAATAAAACTGGAAGTAGCAACGCACTGAAGCTTAAATGTTAAAGTAGCTTAACGTTGATATATAGAAGACTCTCAAGTATATAAGCAGAAATCAACAACATATAGTGGTATTATATTATAATTTTGTTACAGTTAATACCAAAATAATTAGACACTTATAAAATTTCCATATTTCTATAATACAAGTATTAGTATTTTATTATATATATAAAATTTATAATCTCTCTCTTTTTATCCTGGTTTATAAATGAGTCATGATTTAAGAGAGAGAGAGATGGATGAATTAAGTAAGGTGTACGCACTGAGTATGCAGTAGCAAAAGAGGAGGCTGCTAACCACAATGAAAGCTTTTACCGAGAAGACAATGCTTTCATTATATTGAGACATGAAGAACGTCTGAAGAAATCTTACTGGGGAATTGAGACAATGGGAGATATCATGGCTGTTGTCTCTTCTCTCTGATGCTCTAAGGATTCTCTCACAAAGTACCTCATACGTCAAAGGTACACTCAAGTGCAGAACAATTGTAATATTATAATAACAAATTAATTGGGAAATTTAATAATTTTATTGATTTTAAATAGTTTATATTTAACTTTTTATATGTACACTCGTTGCCTTGGAAAATTTGCAGTCTTGTTATCACCATGCCCTGTGTTATTCTTATGGGGTATGATGATTAACAATACCGCAAAGGGAAATTTTCCAAGGCGACGAATGTACATATCACTACATAAAACAATAGATACAAGTATACAGTATAATAGTGTAGCACATTGGTTACATGCCTGCTTTACATGAGGAAGGTTGCGGGTTCAAATCCAGGTTTAGTGTGAGATACTTTTTACCACTTTTCCAGGGTTCAAACAAGTGCCGCGTGCTTTCGGGAGGTATGTCTTTTAAGGGTCTATTTCTTGCTAAAAGTTGCCATGGTTTCTTGAAGCTAGTATTATGCAAAAAAAAGCGAGGAATTTGAATTAGGCTATGGTCGCTCGTATTTGTATGAGTATATGTTATACTACTGTCGATAAGTTTGAATACTTGCTGTATGCAGTTGGCAGAATATGTTGTAGTAGGTAAAAATTGTAACATATAAATAAACCTAAATTATACTTAAAGAACGTCTGTAATACAATTGCAAATATTACATTGTTTTATATTTTTTATACTATAATATAAAAATAAATTAATATTATATTTAATTATATGTAAGATGAGATTCGATTGTCACTTGTTTATTTTTTTTCTGTTTTTGCTATATAACAATAATAATAAAATGATGACAAATGGAATATTTTTTTATTTTATTTTATTTTATTTTATTTTATTTTATTTTATTTTATTTTATTTTATTTATTCGAACTTTTTCGATTCTACAAGACAACATATGTTCATGTCAAAAAAACTTAATATTGACAAACATACATAACATCAAAACGCAACACTTTATAAATATAACAAAGGAAAAAAATAAGTATAAAAAAAATAAACTACAATATAAACAAAAAATATGAAAATAATTGAAAATAATTTCAATGAAGACCGCGGCGACTAAAAAATAAACTTGAAAAACAAAGATTAATTTTTAAATGTTAATTTAATTGTGGATTGTTGAATTATATAAACTAATTATATAGCAACTTAAAGTGAAGACAGACGAACACCAAACTGAAGGTAAGAACTAATTAGCTTAGTTGAACGTTTAAGAAACAAAACAGGTATTCTCCAACAGTGCTTAACAAAAGCAATCGTTCGTAAATACACTTGTTTGTTGTAAGTTCAAGTGCTGTAGAGGTCACGAGTTACAAGTAGCTTGCTTGCAAAACGTTAAGTATGTAAAAAAAAGGGAGGAAAAGAAGTAAATTACACCGTTCTTTGCGCAATGTCAGTGCCAGCCATACAATTTGTCAGAGCGTACTTTTTGTAAAATTCTATCGATTTGATTAAACGAAAAATATCCTCCTAGGCTCCATTTCAATGTCTATTTCGATTTTTAGGGAGTATTTACAAAGAAATTTAAAACATAAATCTGATATAATATTATGAACTAAAACTTAATTCCAAGCACAAAAAATATAGACACTTATAAATTAATAGAAAATAATGCGAGTGATTTATGAATGAGTTATCCAGCTTTCTCACATTTTTCCGGTATTTTATTACTAAATAATATGTATCTTTATTTTATATCATGTAATTAATACCAAAATTTAGTCTTAATTGAGTTCCAAATCAGATGCTAATAAATATTTAGGCTTAAATAAAATAAAATCCTCCTTGATAAACACCTTTTTGTAAATAAAATATCTCCTTAAATTGTTGTGTTATGTTTCAAAATGTTGCCTATTGTTTGAATGTATTTTCTGATTGCTCCTGCCAAAACTATAACCTATTAACCTAAATATGAGCCTACCAGCAGGTTTAAATTTCAACCATAATATGTAAGCACGCATGGATTTAAATAGCAAAATGTTGCAATTTAATCTTTATAAAGCATGCAGAGGATCAATATCTCGTTTCTAAAGTCTTTATTTTTAATTATAAATAATAAAAAAATAATGTTTCCTAGAGAAAAAGAGATGCAGGCTTGCAATTTTGGGGTAGGTAAGAAGAGCTCTCAGTCTATCAATATCAAAAGAGTTTAGCTTCACCACGTCTCCATAGATTGCGTGGTAACACTCACAAACAAAGCAGGGTTTGTCGAGAGATTTAACTTAATTATATTGCTATGTTAAACTATTAACTATAAAATTTCCAAAAAAATAACTCTATATGCACTCAAATATGGGGTGAGAAAGAAAAAGTTGGAAAAGACGAGAATGCATAAAAGCATTATGTGGTAGTTAGCACACAATTTGGCTATACTTTATATTTTTGTCATGTTTTAATAATTTTTTCATCATTTCAATATAGTCAGGATCATTGTGATTGAATGAAATGATATGAAATAGTGAAATAGCAATCAAATTCTTAAAATAATTTTATATGTCAAATTTTTTTGTTTAAAAATTAATTTTGAAGAAAAATAAGATAATTATGGTATTCCTGTAAGCATTGAGAAATATTATAACTGTATTTTCATATATAGGTGTAATACTAAATGAATATTAATTTTAATTCATATAATATAACTCACCTAAATATATTATATTCTAACAGAATATTTAATATAACTGTCTAAAGTATAATATTTGGGTCTAATTGCGTAATTCCATTGTAACATATGAAATTTATAGACTTAAGTATATGGTGGAGTTTGCGCATGGTTTGGTTTGCCAGACATATAGTCAAATTAAATTATATATCCCCTCAGAACTAGCTATAGAAGTTAATTTGTGTTCTATCCTATGAGATAACATGAAGATGTACAACTTACAACTTCCCTAGAAACTTTTTTAATGTAAAGTATACAAAAAATTTAACTTCCGGTGGAAAATAAATTAAATTTAAGTGTAGAATGTACGTAAGGGAGGCGATGACAGCGCCAATTGGTAGCGCTTCAGCAGCGGCGAATTATAGAAATACGAGGTGAGTGGGCCACAGGTGCTCTGAGCTAGTAGCACTTAGCTATCGCGTCATTAGCAACGAACCTGGCAACTACATCTACTCAAAACTGAACAACAAAAGCTCATAAAAAATAAAGTTTTACTCAGTATATAGCTATAAAATCAAATTGCATTTAAAGAGTGATGCTATATTTAGAATTGGAAAAAAAAAAAAAAATTGTAAAAAAATTTATTTACAAAGTTTCATAATATCATCTCTTATGGTTATTTGTTATTATAAACTATAAATATAAAATACAATTCAATAAATTTTACAGGTTTTTGTAATATAGCTTGTATATGGAATAATAATACAATGTTTTATAGGTATAATATTTATCATCAAAGCTTTATATAATATATAGAATACATGAAACATGATATGTTAAAAAAACAAAGTACATGCTCTGTTTATACTGCAGTTTTATTATATATATTATGAGCTTCATTTGAACAATAAATCGATAATATTTAAGCAAAAAGCTTGGAATTCATTGTTTATAGTCCTTACTATTTAATAAATCTAATCTATTTACAGAGCATATACATAGACGGGGGTGTTGAACTATTTATTATAGCTATTTACGTTACTTTGAGTTCGTGGAAGGGTTTTTTTCTTTTACTTCCATCATTTATCTTTATATTATTTAATAAGTGATTTAATTATTAAGGTAATGGGAAGTTACTGTGTAATTTAATTTATCATCACATACACAAATGTTACAAATTTCTTCTCTTCGTTTTGGGTATTAGATGTAGAAAAAATAGGAGACAATTTCAATAATTGATATTCATTAAAATATTCAACTAGTACACTTGAATTTTGCATTAAAATTTTTAACGAGAAACAATTACTATTTTTTTTTATAAAAAACTTGACTTGAAGTATAAATTGTATTTATAAATATTTTCACAAAATGTATTTTTTTTTATAATACTGGTACACGCAAACAATTAATTATCTGTCTGATATTTTTCCCCAGCAAAATAATAATGTTCACAACACTGACATCTTGTTCGTTCTGCAAATGCAACTTGCTCAATCAAGATACTGCACAAATTGCCTAACCTCAAGGGGACATGATCCGATTATTGTGACTCGAATCTAACGAAGAGTTTTTCAATGCCATCTGTTGGTGATTTATGAGGTCAACTTAAGGCGGGTCATACACAGCCTAGTGTTTTTACAATCGTAAACATGCAATCGTATACGTTTCTCATTTAGGCTTGTCGCAGACAGAATCGCATGATTTCGCAGCATATGATAAAAAAATAAGAACCTATATGTGATCAGCTGTGCGCCCGCACATAGCTTCGTATCGTATGCTGTCGTATGATAAGAAATTTTAGAACCGGTTCTAAATGAGAAACCTACGAGTGTAAGCTTACGATCGTAGAAATAAAAGTCTGTGTGCGAGCGACCTCCCTTAAGCCTATATTACACGATACAATTTTTCTAAATATACATACAATTTTTCTTACAAGAAAATTTCAATTCCATTTGTTTATATGGAGATGAAATTTTCTTGTAAAGGAAAAATTGTATGCAAAATTGAATCGTGTAATACAGGCTTTAGAATCGGTAAATTTCTTAACATACGAAGGCATACGATATGAAGTTTACGAAACGAAAATTTCTGACTTTTTATATCATGCGCTGCGAAATCATGCGATCTTGTGTGAGTCAGCCCTTATAAGATTAATAAAATATTGTAATGTACTATCACAAAATACAAGTTTTCTAATTTACAATTAAAAGTTCATTATAATCTTAAAGTACCAAAAATAAAATAATAATTAAAACTTCTGATAAATTTATGAAGCTAAAATAACTTGAGATAACTGTAACGTATAAGAAATTGAAACAAAAAATTTAAAACCAAATTCATTTATTATTAAATATAAACTTAAATTTATGAGTACTAAAAAACAAAAAAGTTTTTATTTTAAGATCGATTCCCTGTGGAGACATCTTACTATCATAATAATAATAATCAACATCATCATCATCATGGTAAAATAGAAGCTTGCTAATAACTTTAAGTCGCTTCTTATTCAAGCCAAAAACTCTTAAAAGCAATATAACCAGCAGCTATAGTTGGTATAGCTGGTACTTAAAACTGATCGTATAACGTATTTTAAGTGTAAAAGGTTTGAGGGTTTGGTGCTCAAGCTACTTCACAAGATTTAACAGAATATATACGTACTTTTAGGTTTCTACTGTACCATTGCAGTAGTGTAGAACAACTTTCAGAAAGCAAACGTATCATCATCATCATAGCAAGATAGGTTGGAATAGAAAGGCAAGACAGATATATTAAATTATGTGACATTATCTTTACTACCCGAAGTATTATGTTAAATTATAGTACAATAGGGGATATTAAACTTTACATTTATAATTTTATTTAACTTTATTAGATGCAAGAAAAGGTCATCTATGAACTTCAAATAATGTAAGTGTCTTATTTTATTACCATCTTCGTATTGTATTAGATATAAATTTTAATTATGAGAATTCTCCCTTGGCAAAATATGTTAGTCTTAACTCTTAGCTTTATGTTTTTATAGTTATAACATATTTTTATGTCTACGTTTTGTTTTATACTAAGATCATTTACTTATACAAGTATTATTCTTAAACTTATATTATATTTAAAATTCTACGAATTGAACTTATGATTTCTTTTCTTACTGTCATCATTGTGTTTTGCATTTACAAATGCCACTAATAACAATAATAATAATAATTGTGTAAGTTTAGTACATAAAAACAAATCTTCATTTGGTTCAGTACATTTTATAGAGATTTCATAAGAAATATGTATTTTTTTAAATTTAAACACACTACTTTCGTATCGTATGACTTTTTATGATAAAAATGAGAAAATTACGATTGCATGCAATATAAAACGGACCTGTGTGCGCTGTTGTACTTGATCGCATAGGTTCTTAATTTTTATATCATACGCTGCAAAAGCTTGCAATATAGTGTGAGAGAGACCTAATCATAAAAAATAAACATTGAATATAACCTCTTACCTCAAGCACAAGAACAAAAATTCATATTGCACCACCTTCTTTATTTTTCTCATCTTGTAATTTACAATTCTTAACGATAAGATCCAAAGAGAATAAAAATAATGTTTTTTTTTTTTTTTTTTTTTGGGAGGGTATATATTTCTCATGGTACTTCTCTTATAGTAGCTTGTAGTAGTTGTAGTATGGTCTCGTATATATGATTGGGGCCTTATATACTAGCAGTGAGTGGGTTGTAAAGAGGTAAGATGGTGCAATAAAGGAACTGAGAGACCAGAAGTAAAGTTTGAGAACGATGGCAATAAAGCCACCTCTCTTCCCATTCGTACATCGACACAGAAGGGAACACTCAACCATTTAGGCACTGAAACAGAGCAAGGAAAAAGAGAATACACAGGTGATAACAACGTAACATATAAAATGGTATTATCCCATCATAGTGTTTTAAATATTTAATATTTTCAATTTAAATAATGTATTTGTATATATAATACATTGTATATTATCAATTATAGTAATCGATATAATAAGCTTTTAATCCATCAAGGTTTATACTTTATTTTTATTTACTGTAGCAAAGCAACAAAAGGATATTTAAAATAAATGGATCAATTTTCTAGTATTATATGACAATATATTTTAAATATAAAAGTAAGTTTTTTTTTTTATCTTTTGAATATATTATCATTGAAAATTTTAAATTCTAAGTTTTATTTTTATTAATGAAGGTATATGGTGTTTTATATATCAAAAGATAAAAGTATTATAAAAATTGAACAAAAACAAACAATGGTATGGTAATATTTTTTTACTATCAATTTTTTTCATTTTTTTTTATTAGAGATTTTTTATCATTTTTATTTTTACTAATATTTCATTTGGATTAATTGTGAAATATGGAGAAACGTTCATCAGTCAATGCCAGTGAGAGAGAGAGAGAGAGAGAGAGAGAGAGAGAGAGAGAGAGAGAGAGAGAGAGAGAGAGAGAGAGAGAGAGAGAGAGAGAGAGAGAGAGAGAGAGAGAGAGAGAGAGAGAGAGAGAGAGAGAGAGAGAGAGAGAGAGAGAGAGAGAGAGAGAGAGAAGTATGAGAAATAAAAAGAAAGTTTTAATTTTTGCACATTGCTTTTAAAAGAAAAATATTTTTTCTTTTCTTTTTTTTTTTTTTTTTTTTTTCTTGAGATAATGTATCTGTGTCTCTCAGTGTCTCTGAGTACATTGAAGCTATAATTAGATCTACAGGTTTATTAAATTAAGAATTGGAAACGTTTAATTGTATACGTGAGAATAAAGATTTTTTGCTAATGTTTTTTCACAGGGAAAAATACAAATGACAAAATGTAAAAATCATACTTCAAAATTCTTAGAAGAAGTATTTTTCATGACAATTTTTTATTTAATTTAATTTTCATATCTAGAGAGAGTAGAGAGATAATATAGTTCAAAAAGAAAAGAAATAATAATTTAATATTTTTTAAATGTATTAAAATTTGCATACATAAAACTAAATTTGAATAAATTTAATGCCTTATAGTTCTTTTGTATTATTAAAATGAATTAGGTACATATTAAACCTTGACCTACTCTAATAAGAAAATAAAATATAACATTTTATAAAAGTTACTATTCATATAAAAATAAAAAGATTAGAGTTATTATATAAAATATAATAAAAAGGAAGTGTTCTTTATCTTAACTAAAATAGTTTTAAGTTGAAGCTAGATGATATAATGTGTTCGCTATTATAGTTTTGTTTTAAAGATAAAAATCTTCTTCTTTTCTCTTTAAAAAAAAAAAGAGTCTTGATAGTATATTTATACGTAACGTGTGATAGTGGTACACTTTCTTGGCTTGACTTGCTTGCTATCTGAAGGTGCATAATTCAGCATGCACCACGGCAAGGCGAGCTATAGCTGTCCCAAGGGAGTCATATAAACGCCGGCTGTTCCTCTGCCGGCTTGTGCAGTAACTTTGGAAAGGGCTTTCGTTCGCCAAAATTCCAAGGCACGCAAAGCTTAAAACTACATGGTAGCAAAAACTAACCCATGTAGAGGAAATCTCACGAGAAACTGAGACTTGAAATCCAAGACTTTTTATTTTAAAAGGTACACTCAATTTCATAAAAAAAAAAAAAATACGTATGATTGAATATGTTTGTTAAGAGCAAGGAAAATGGACAAGCTTCATAAAAATTTGAATTGCATATTTGGATACAGGACCTCGAGTTATGTATTATCAATATTCTTCAATTTGTTGTAACCCTCTCTAAAATCATGCTGCAAAACCCTGTGACGTCATAGTCATGCAAATATTTAACACTCAAGAATAGGGAAAGACGTTGTATGACTATGACGTCACAGCGTCTTTCTCTTTGATTTTGAGAGTGTTAAAGCTAGAGTTCAAAAAAGCTAAAAATTTGACAATACGGAACTCAAAGTCTTGTATACAAAAATACAATAAAAAATGTTCATGAGAAAGTTGTCCATTTATGAAATTTTCTTTTGCAGTTGAAAAGTTCATCCCGGGTCAGTCTAAACGTCAACTCTTTGTAGTCATTAGCACATATTCTAAAGAGATGTTGTTTGCTTATATTATACTTTCACAGACTGAACTCTTTTCTTACCTCGTCCTAAAGTGCACGTAGCAAAATGATAAGCAGGAATAAAGAACCAACTGCATGCATATTTTTGTCGTTAAAAAAAGCATTTGTATAAACTATACATTACACAGTCATTAAATGCAGCCATAGTCACGTAACTACTTGACACTTTGTAATTTTTTAATTAAAAAATTACAAGCTACTGCAACAAACATTTAAAACATAATTTCATAAATAATTTTAAATAATCCAAACTAATTTAATACATTACTTTCCATCACACAGTTTTTTTTAATTATATGTACCAAATACATTATAAAGAAAGTAGTATTAGCTGAAATATTCTGTTGAAATAAAATGTTTTGTACATTTAATATGTGAATATTTTTGTTCGCTTTCGTCAAATTATACGACTATTGCGACACATATATACACTTATACTGGAACTATAAATTTTGTATGTAAGGTCGAGCGTGGCGCAGTGCATTGACCGGTTCTCGTTAGATCACCGAAGTCAGGCTACGTCGAGCGTGGTTAGTACTTGGATGGGTGACCGTTTCAAGTAAAAAATACGCTGCTCCCTCCCTGGGGTAAATTCGTCTCGCTTTCCACCCAGTGCAGTGATGCACTTGTGTGTGGTTCCCCAGGCTTTGGAAATCGCTTTGGTCCATTGAGAAAAAGTAGAGGTGTCCGTCCTGACTGAGGTTTTCCACGGTTCCCTCAGTTTCACCTCAGCGAATGCTGGGACGCGTAAGCATGCAGGCCGTAGCCACTATCCGTTCCCTACCTTATCCCTACCCAGTACCCCGCCGCGAGCTGTAAGCTCTTAGGGTTGGATCCTTGTATATATATATATATATATATATATATATATATATATATATATATATATATATATATATATATATATATATAAACATGCAAGTTTATTACAAGTTGAATAGAGCATTAAGTATGTCCTTGTATCATTGGTAAATCGACTGGATAACATAAATAACTCGTATTTAATTTGTTATGTACTTAAGTTATATTACTGTTGTTACTTAATTATGCTTATAATTAATTATGTGAACTTCAGATGTAATACTTTTGCTCTAAATTCTATAGGTCATCGCTTTATAAAATAATATTTATATACTATTACAGTTCATTTAATTAAAATACAGTCAAATTAATTTGATATTCCCTCCGGAAGTAGCCGGAAGTTACAAATATTCTGTTTGTATTTCATTTCTATAAAACTTTACAGAGTGGTTAGACATATCGAACTATATGAGAAAATATAACGCTAAAATAAGAATAGAAAGAGCAGAAACTTTACACTTCCAGCTACTTCCGGAGGAAATATCATGTTAATTTGACTGTACATTTTAGTATAACATAGAAAAAATCACTTCCGAAAGGATTTTAAAATTAATTTAACAGTAATTATCTCATATAGTTAAAAAAACTAGTATACGTGAATCTTATACAACTGAGAAATATATATTATAATACATCACATTTATCATGTTTGTGTTTTTTGTTACTAAATATTAAATTATGTCATTTTAGATGATTACAAACATTACTATATATATTATATAAAAACTATAAATTACATATAAACTGACATATCAATGAAGATATATATATATTTTTTTTTTACGTAAAAGAAAGTTACCTTCTTTTTTAGCTTACTCTGATAAAAGGAATTCCTACTGCGAGTTTCTTATTCAATAATGCATACACTGTGATGGGATGTCAAGGAGATCAGCTTGCTTGTCTTGATTGGCCTAACCAACATCCTTACTTACATTTCAAACTATATATAAAATACGACGTTTATTATTGATGTATTTAGTGACATTAAAATGTGTGTTTTTTTTTGCATTAAAGCTTTTAACTTTTTTATATCTATAGCACTCGATTTCATTGTTAAAATAATCTTAAGAAATACTGCAAAAAATATTTTACAACATAACTATTATATTAAGATTATTATGATTACAATTGAATTAATGTTTTTATAATATGTTTAAATGTTAGAACTATACTCATATTATACCACCAAAATATTTTATGGAAATAATTTTAAATTGGCAAATTTTATATTTTTTAATTATGTGTTTTATAAATTACTCTTTCACATCAAAACACATACACAGTATAGACACTGAATTTAATACATGTTGTTTATGTTATTTTGGATCTATAAATTTTATATTACATTAAAAAAAAATGCTTTAAAGAGCACAGTGCGTTACGTACGTTTTGTATAATTACAGTGTTTAGAATTTAATTATCTGTCAATTAGAGTTAACTTTATTTTCATTTTTGTTTTAGTTTGAAACCATAAATAAGATTCGATCTGTGCTAGATTCCTGATGTGGTAGTTTTATAATTAATCTAGGTAGTGAAGAAACATATTTTTCATGTAAATATCTTCAACCAAGTGGTTATTGTGTATAACCTTGGTTGATTTTTAGAATAAGTGACCAAGAAAAAAAAATCTTAAAATAAATTTTATAGGTAACTTAACAATAATAAATATTAAACTTTTTTGAAAAAACATAAGAACTTACTGTTTTTTTTTTTTTTTTTTGTTTTTTTTTTTCCTCTATATAATCTAGCAATTTTCAAGCAGAAGCAATTATTAACACATATATTTTGACGTTTCATAATAACTTTGGTATTTTGGCTGTAAAATGATATTATTATAATATTATCTCAAAGCCAATAGTGTTACAGCAACGTAGCAGTATATTTTGTGTTTTATGATATCATTGAAATAGATAGTTCTTTGATGTGTTTTTTTTCATGCAAAATACTATTAAAATGAGAGAGCATACAAACTATATTGTATTTCATATATTATAATAGTATATACTATATAACGTAAAAATGATTATAAAAGTGAAATATAATAATACATAATATTTATGTGAGGTAGATTTTACAGGTAGCAAAGAATCTCAGATGTTTAAGCATTATTGAAATTCAAAATATTTATTATAAATGCGCACTTTTTAACACCATATAATTATAATGCAATTTATATTTATGATAATGTAGCTTAAAATTTTCATAAAAAATTGTGGTCACTTATATCAATATGAAATCATAAATGCATGATATTTTTTTTTTTGAGAATTATAGGGGGCATTCACAAAGCCTTAAGGCCACATTTAAGGCTCGAAAATTTAAGACCAGAAATTTTGGGTCTAAAAAACAAGTCTAAAATCAAGCTTTAAATTATCAAGCCTTAAATGTGGCTTTAAGACTTTGTGAATGCCCCTTAATGTGACAGTGATTAAAGTGATAGCAAAATTCTAGTACTATGATTTAAGTTATTTTTTTTTATCTGTTACTATGCCACATAATATATATGTACTCTGCTATATGAAGCTTGTATATTAAAACAAATAAATATAATACTGACATTTAATAATGAAGAAAAAAATTAAATGTAATTGAAAAGAACACAATAGAAAGTTTCCCGGCTGAATTTTATTTCTTTCAGTGTATACAGAAACTTGGTTAATATTATTGATCTTTAGAAGCTTCATGCGGGGTAAAATTCGGGTCAAAATCCAGAGCTAGTTCTGAAGAAGTGTATACTTTTGTTATGGCTATAATTTCAGCTCCCTTGTGTACTCCCCTGCTCTTATGAAATTCTTTGGCCATTGCAACACTTATCATGAATTATTATGACTTATTAAGCTCTAAGTAGTTCCTGCCTCCGTCGTAGTATAATGTGATAAATAGCAACCATAAAGTGAACTCTAAAATTATGATATGGGGAGAAAGTGGTAAGTATGAAAAGGTTTTTTAAAAAACAGAATATTTCCCCTCTGAGACGCGTGAAAAATGTTAAAGAGATGGTATTTATTTATAAACTTTTACCTTATCTGTTTATTCTTATATGAATTATAATAATAGTCTTAATTTATAAATATGATTTTGTGATGTTTTTATTTTAACAAAATTTTTATAAAGTATATATGGAAATAAAACGTACAAAAGTGAATGATCTGGCCAGAACTTTAAGTTTTGAGCTTTAAAGTATTTAATATATTATGGTCACACTGTAAAAAATTAAGTTATTAATTGTGATCTTCAAGCGTTAGACAAGACATACTTCAAAAGTTATATTTTTGTCATCAAAGTCGCACTTCACATGTTAGCAACATCAAGTGTTATTTTTTCATCAAATTCTCACTTCAAGCGTTACAAATTCAATAGTTAACGCTTCAAATGTTATTTTTAATAAGCCATTTATCAATCACTTGGTGTTGCAAGAGCTTTCGGAGAAAAATCTTCTTTAGAATTTAACACTTAACACTTTAAGCGTTAGAAAATCAGCACTTGATTAGTGTTAGTTTTTTGCAGTGAGTGACTAATAAAAGTTTAAAGCAATTTTGTAAAATTGCAAATATTAATAAAGAACCACAATACGTCAATAGCAGAGTAAGCTAACATTGTAAAAAAAAAAAAAAATGTACTGTCAAATTTGTACCCAATGGAATATCGACCTCAAAATTTTTTATTGCAGAAATGGATAAAGGGTGCATAGTTATGCTACTCTGATTTTTTTCAGAATTTTTAGAGTCTGGGGACTACTTTTTTTTTTTTAAATTATTGAAAGTACAGAGAGAAAGTGACGGCTCTTTATAATATATGCACGCCTCTGCTGATAAAAGGATAAGACCTAAAAGGGGCGTGAGTTCAAAACCAACCTCAGCAAAACTTTTTAGCAATACTTCCCGGGCTCTAAAAAATGTGAAAAAAATTAGAGTGGTATAACTTTGCACCCTTTATCCACTTTTGCAATAAAATTTCTTGAGGTCGATACTCCTCGATTTGTTAAGCGTACTCAATATTCATGTAAATACTTATATGGTGTTCCATAAAAATCATTCAACTAATCATTTCTGACTCTGACATCATACCGTCATATTAATATAATGAAAGCAAATATTATGTTAATGTTACCTCTCGCTTGAGGTAATTAATATTATCTATATTTGTAAAAAAAATTATATTTTTATTATATTTAAATATGACGTAATCTCATTATCAATTCCAAGTAGTAATTTTTTTCAGTGTAATGTCATATATTTTTTTGTCAAGATTTATGATGGTAAGATATTTTTATATACATTATATAAAAATCTGGTAATAAGTTTAGCTTGCTTTCTACTGCATATTAAGGTTGAAAGGGGGATATGAGAATAAACGCATAACTGCAACACAGCCATATAGTCAAGTTATATGACCCAATATAAAGCATTGTTGAGGAGCTCGTCACTTCCTCGTGCTTTTGTCAAATCTTCAATATATTTTACTATGGTATTTTTTATAACTTTATTCATATATATGTCACTTAAGATGATGGTGATGTCTTCAAAAATATATTGTAGTAAAAACGTGTACAATTTTAAATAAATATTTGTTGTATGAATGTTATACAACATATGACATTTTTGTAAATATATAGCTATTTTATAAAAAAATAATCTGTCTGATAGGAATGTAATATAAATTTTGCACTTTAGATTTTTTTATGCTTAAAAAAAATTTCATATGGAATTACCATAAGGGAATTTCAAGATTATATATATTATATGTACTGGATTTTATGATCAGGTTCGTTATCAGTAAATTTAGTCCCTATCAAAAATGAAAAATCGGAAGAATGGTAGTTTAAGTATTAGGCAGTTTTTATATTTTACATACTTTCATAATTCTTTTACAATAATAGGTATGAAGAGTCATGCGTAAAGCTCTCTGTTTTATGCATTTATTTCGACTCCCACTGTGCCTATATACCCAGAAACATTAACAACTTTCATTTTATTAACTATAATATTTGTTACAAATCATTCTAGTTATAGCCCAGTAAATTTAACTTTTAACCCGGAAAAAATTAGGGGAGTTTTGAAAATTAAAGGGTCGATAGAGTTTGACTTTCTGTACAACATATCAAAATTACGCCTTTTTACGCCCTGTGCTAACGCCGCCATTTAAAAAAAAAAAATGGCGGCTGAGAGGTTGCTTCATGTTTTAATTTTCTGTGCACAATCTAATTATATTTTTGAAAATAAAAAAATACGGGAACGTAGCTAAAGATATACCTTTATTAGCCCTGATATATTAAAGATATATATATATATATATATATATATATATATATATATATATATATATATATATATATATATATATATATATATATATATATATTTCAGGGCTAAAGATATATTAGCCCTGAAAATAATTTGTTAAACGTTATTGATATTTTTGGTAGTAGTAGTGAAGAACAAAAATATGTTAGATAATATTTTGTTTTTATGATTTGTTGATTATTCAATAGTACGTAATTACAGCACTTTATTTTTTCCGACAAATTATTTCCCGTGCATTCAATGATGAGAGACTACAGAGAAAATTAATAAATAATTATTACTTTCTATACTCTCTTAATTATTTAACCACTACAAAAAAATTCTAGCTTTTTAATTAATAAATAATTACCAATTAACAAATTACCTTAATTCAATCATCAACATTTTACCATTATATAAAATTGATTATATTAACTAATTACTTAATTAAAAACTTTTTTGTATACTCTCAAGGTATTTTTTTTTTACTAATTATAAATGTAAAAAAATCTTTATATAAAAAATAATGACAGGTGTTGACATTTTAATTAAAAAAAAATATCCTTAACAAATTGACACTTAAAATTGTAAAAGAACATTTTTTTTTTCTACACAATTTTATGCTTATAAAGAGGTTGAAGTTTTCATAATCATCATCATGATCCCAAGAAGAAGTCAAGTTTTACCGGATATGAGAGAGTGGCGCTAGTGTCGTGCGGCTTGTCTAGAAACAGGCGGTGAGTTGCGCCGCTGCCAGGACTTGGAGAGAGCTCAAATTCCCAGTCACCCGGCATGTCAGTTTGCGGATAAACGTAGTGAAGAGCGCACACGTTTTCCCTTTCTAGTCTCACGTAAAAAAAATAAATAAAAAAGGAATGCGCGATCGTGACAAAATAATAATAAACAGTTTTTAAATTTAATAATATTATTAGTGTTTTATTAAGTTAATTTTTTTTTATTATAAATTATAATAAAAAGTGTAATGTGAAAATGTGTCAAAGATCTCGAGAAGGAAGCAGAGGATGTTGTTCAAGTAGTCATCTTTCTCGTCTGAGTATTTTTTGGGGTTTTATTTCATTAGCAACATTAATTACTGCGTTTGTAAGTAATGTGTGGATTTATACTAAAGAGCCAGTGAGATTACCACAATCTGAATTGACAACTACAATAACATTTCGTATTGGGCTATGGAGAGTTTGTCCTTCGGTAAAAAGAGCTCCAAATATGACAAGACGTGAGTACTTACTTATATAAATTTTTCTTCACTTTAAATATTTTAGTATGACACTTTATATATGACAACTTGTTTATGAGGACATAAACACCTGTGTTGTTAACTTGATATCAATGTTAAAGCATTCCTACTAAAATACATGTTGTTATTACATGTATAAAGCTATATATTATTAAAGATCATACAATATACATTGATTTTTCAATGTTATTTTTAAAAAAAAAAATGCTACAAATTATAATTGAATTTAATTTGCAATATTTGGAAATTAGAATCAAATTAGCGTATAGAATTTTCAGTAAAAGTTTATTATATACGAAATTTATAAAATTTCAATTATTTTACTATAAATTTAATATTGTGCTTTAACTCTGGGTATTTTATATAAAAATAAACAAATATTTTTCTATAGAGAATCTAAATGTTAAAGTGAAATTTGATTAAAATTCTTTGAGTTAACAGTGAAATGGTACAGAAGAACTTTTCTCTCCCTTCTATTTCCATTTTAATTTGAAAATTAATATCTAATAGTTTGCTCCCTACTGACCCCTAGTTATAGAATATATAGAAGGTATAGTCTATACATATAAGGAAAATATTAAAGGAAATATGATAGCTAACTTACTGACCGCACCTTATACCAATTTAACCCGTATTAATTTTGAAAGTTACTGATTAACTTTTCTCATTAAAGCGCCAATAATGAAAGTTCCTAGAAACCAAAAAGTTGATAAATTAAAGCAGTAATTTTAAAATAATCATACAGATTAGCAAGAAAAAAAAAAAAAAAGGTTTTAAAATACAGTACAATGTTAATGTTTATAATATTTTAACATAACACTGCAAAGCAATTTGACTCAATTATTAAATTAATAATACTACGATTTTTAAATTAAAAAAGAGCACATAAAACAATGACAAATAATCAGTTTTAGAAATATCACATGTAAACGAAAAATAACAGTGGTATAATTTATAATACGTGATTATAAACAATACTGTACATAATTACACATTATAACTTTGAGCTTTAAATACACATAAATTATACACATTGTAATAGATGGAAATTTTGTATGTAAAGGGTCAGAAGCGTATGTTAAGGATTACGTCTCTCCTCCCATATATACTATTGCGGTCACTGTTTCTTCCCCCTAAGCTAAGGTTCCGATCTCTGGTCTAAGAATCTCTCTGCCTGTAAGACCCATGCTGGTATGTACCCCCAAAAGATTCCATCCGCATCGGAGACACAACGACAACTTTCCCTTCTCCAAACGTAGTATTGTGTTATACATATATACTAGTGCAAGTAAAAGCTGCCAGAAACAGAAACAGTAAATGTCCCGGAAACTTCAATTGTTTAAATACCATGACAAGGACTGTTAACTAAGAAAAGGTCAATGTCTATTATATTTATGGTAAAAAATAGTATTAAAAGTAATTATTTATAAGTTAATATATAATTTATAATGTTATTATGATATGCAAAAAGAAAGCTTATTTATTTACACAGTAAAGTATAGTATATAAGTTTATAAAATATTTAAATATAAAGCTTTGGAAGACCCGTTGTATATTTACCTGACTTACAAAAGGTGAAGACCCCCTGTAAGATATGCAACTTTTTAAGCTTACTGACGCATAAAATAACATACCCTTCAAGGCGATTTAGATTTCTTTTAGAATATGATACGTAAATATTAAAGTATAATAAAAAATATTTACTTTTTCTTCATAAAAATGTTTCTTTTTTTTTTCAGGAAATTAAATAATGAAAGAAAACAAGAGTATCATTTTTTTATTTCCTAAATTTATATACGACATTTTTTTTTCTCTTAAATTATAAAGTTATAAATATATATTGTAAAACTAAAATGTCCAAACCTATTCTATTCTTCTATAGTTTTAGTTCACCATGCGTAACATTAAAGACTTCATGTTTGTTTTATGTGTTTAACAAAAATGTATTATTCATGTCGACGCTTATTAAAATGCCGTAGTGAAAAAGCAAGAAGTCAGAAAAGCTTGCCTAGAAAAAAAAATGTCATTACAAAGTGTACACGCGTTTCGTTAGCAGCCATTTTTTTGTTCATAATTTTACAATCTTCTATATTTTTATATAAACCATTTTATGAATATTAAAATATAATGTAAAATATTATATGAAAAACATAGGCCGTCTCTATAAAATATTTATCATCTTAATAATAATAATCATAAAAAAGGAAGATTCTATGTTATGTTTAATTTTATGGATTTTTAACGTACAAGAAAAGTTTTCACACATTTTCTTTATCTCTAGATATTATTTATACTTCATTGATTTTGAATTTATATACTTGCAAGATGTAATCTACATCAAGAAAATGCAATCTTCATAAAGTTAAGTATTTTTTTTTAGCATGGTCTTATATTTTATAATGCATTTAATTTTTAGACTTTTATAAACTTTAAATGCTACGAAGTACGTTAGCTATATCTGAAACATTTGTGATTTATTTTAAGTGTCATTGATTGATTAGCGTAAATATTTAACATATCCCGTTGAATTAATCAAATAGGGTAGTAATAATTTAATTAAAAAATTAATTTAAAATGATTTTAAATTAATAATTTAATTAATTCATTAATATTTTTTTTAATAAGCTAAATTATTCCTTTACTAAAAAAAAACAAAAAACAAAATAACAACTAAGTATTTAGCTTTATATAAGTTGAATTAAAAAAAAATTAACTATAAATGAGTGTGGAATTAAAATTTAATTATTTAACATTGTTAACAAAATTATGTGAGTGGATAACAAATAAACATAGGTAAAGCTGGAAGGTTATTATATAATAATCCTTTAATATTGTTCTCACAAAATATTACAATTGTATTAACATTGGTTTAAAATTATTAATATTTAGTTCGTTATATCACATATCGTATTGTAATCACAAATATTTAATTAAAAATTAATAACTCAACATTATTCAAATTTAGAGTAAACAAAGTTGTTTTTAATCAAGAATGATGTTTTGAATGAAAACAAATCAGCTGGAGAGTTACAGGAAGCAAGAAATAATACAGTAAAAAATACTTTAAAAAACATAAACCACCATGTTGAAATTTATAGACAGCTCCTAAATTATGAACTGTGATTAAAAAATTATTCTTATCAAACTACACAGAAGTAAAGTTTTAAGATATTAGAGGGAAATCATCATAGTCCCCTTTACAGGGTTCTTGTAAACATCCAAGACACCATGAACTATACTCGTTCATTTTGAAGGCGTTGCCACGTTGTCATGCGTGGTGTACTTGAACTTTTTAGGATGGCTCATAAGGTAGAGATAATACGAATCAGCTGTTCGATGTAATCCCCTTTGATTAACATATAAACTTGAGCAAATTCACACAAATTCTGTTTTTTTTTTTGAGAGGTAGATTTTAGTGCCTAAAAGCCATACAAAAAATTTCAAAACAATTTAGCGAGTGGATTTTTTTTTTAATTATTATTTTTTTTAATTTACAGTATAGGGCTTTCCAATGGAGAGACAAACTAAAAACTTGATAAAAAAAAATCGGCTCTAAATTGTTTTGAAATTTTTTACACTAAAATCTGCCTCTGAAAACGATTTTAGATTTTTTTTAATTTGTTAAGGTTTACATGTTAATCAAAGGGGACTAATTGGAACAGCTGATTCGTATTATCTCTACCTTAATGTTACCTGTCTCAAAATTTTCTTGTTTTTGTCTCTTGGAGCTGCAGTGCCAGGCGCGAGTAACGTTCGTGGTGTCCAGAGGTGTATCACGTGGTTTTAATACATCGTGTAAGTTCGGGATTCGTTCGGCTCGTATTCCGCTAATGAAGAGATTCGTTACAAAATATCTACCAATGATCAATGACTGAATACATTATAAACATGTTGCAAATGTTACGGGATCCATGTTTTTGTTATAGCAATTTGTTCTAATCTACTTTTTATGTGAACGTTTTAAGTTCTTGTGGTCTTATAATAACATTCTTAGGGTCATGTTTTTTGTATTGCTTTGTACAGTGTCGTTTAGAAAAGGTGTAATGTCACAGTGTCAAGTTTGAAAGTTATAAAGGAAGGAAGATGACAAATATATTCAACGCACATCCTAGCAATTTATCTCCTATTGTAAATTTGACAATCCTATCTCAATAGCACAATACAAACTTTATAAGACTATAAAACTATGTAATTTATTTTGTATAAATTACTTAAAAGAATTCAAACTATTAATTTTTATGGTAATAAATTATTTTATTTTTATAAAAATTAGTTTTTGCGCATATTTTTGGTGCAAAACAGTACATTATTTTAAATAAAATTAAAAATTACTATTCCCTCGATGTTAAATGTTATAGGTTTGAATAAAAAATATTGTAACAAGTAAGAAAAACTAGTATCACATTACTTTAATAAAAATAAAATAATGTAACATGTATTTTTTTTTTCAACTGAACATGCTTTTAGTAAAAAAAAAACAAAACAAGAATTTTATTTCTCTTGCTTATAAATTCAACGATTTTTTGTTAAAAAAACAAAATGTCTTGTAAAAACAGAGAGGGAGGGAAAGAGAGTAGATTTAGGTAGATTAATTCTTCTAAATTTGCATACTAAATTGTGTTAATTATATACTCAGTATATTTAGTTTCTTAACAAAATTTTACTGGATCGTTGTGATGAAATTTTTAGAAAAATAAATTTAGCAAATATTTTATTTTTTTATGGTGAAGTGTGATCTTGATGATACAGCTTCCCCTTTCTGGACCAGAGGGCATCACCTCTTGTGACGTTGATCAAAAGGACCCTGCCTACCTTATATATATACTCTCATAAATATGCACTACCCGCCTTATCAAGGGTTTTCGTAAGCGTTCTTTTTTTTTATGACTTTTTTTTTATTCTAAAGTTTACAAAGTTAAAATTTTCTCTTTTTTTTTTTAGTATTTGTCTTCAAGTTACGTATTTTTTTTTATAAGAAGAAATTCTTTTTATTCACCAAGTAGAATTTGTAGATTTTTTTTTCTATATGTAAAAAAAAAATGAAGAAATTTCTAAGAAAAAAAAAAATCGTAGGAGGAAATTTAGTAAAATCACCAAAGAAACGTTTACTAAAGAAGAGGGTGGAAATTTCAAGTAAATTTTTTCTTTGTGGTAACAATTTTGCTATCACATTGTAAGAACATGATCACTTTACTGCTACGTTTGACGAGTCTTTCTTTAAAGTCTGAAGATTAAAACCGACAAGTGCTTTTGTAAGAGGAGAGGTTGCATATGAAAACTGGTAGAAAACTGGTAGTCCTTTGTTTAAATTAAACAATTTTTTTATTGTTTTAATAAATAATATAATTACATAAATTACTGTTAGGGTTACAATAATTTATGTACATATAAGAGTACTTTTAACGCTACTTTCTGGTACTGCAGTTATAAAAATAATAAAAAAATTGTAATTTTTTAACCCTGAAATATTTTATGAGTAAATCAAGTTTCCTATCTGTTTATATACGTACAACAGCAGTGTTTCACCTTAGCTGAAACTGGATTTTTCATAAATGTTAATTAAGAATCAATTTTATCAACCTCCCCACAATATAAAAAACATATGAATAATTAAATAATTATATTTAGAAGATCGTACATTTTTTTTTAAAGAGTATGTTCAATGATTGTTTTTCATGAACGGTGTTTGTTTTTTAGAGCATTTGGTTTAAAATTTGTAAACAAGTAAAAAATAAAAATTTTAACCAACAAAAGCAGTCAATGTACAGTACTAAAATGATCGTATATTTTTAAATTCCGTATCCTTTTTTATATAAACAAATTCACTGTTAATAGTGCAATAGTATTTTATATTTATAATATTTTTCATACTATCACGTTACTTTGCACGCAAGAATTCACACTGTAATATATATTTTCTCTGACATGCATTTAAAATAGAATGTTGTTATTTTGCCATATATATATAATAATATATAGATGTAGATTGTATTTAACAAGGGTAATGATGCAGCTAGAAATATGACACGTTGGTTAGGGGAAAAAGAGGGTGAATAATATTCGTAATATAATTGAATACGATGCAGTGAGCATTCAATAATTTGCATGCGCTACAATTACCATGCTCATTGATGTTTCTGCTTCGATAGGTAATTATATTCAATCGTTACGACAATATAATTATCATGTGACCGACTTTCAATATTATTTAATTATATAACATCTACTGTTAATTTCCATATACTCCTTATTATAGGTTGAGCGTAACGCAGTGCATTGATCAGTTTTCATTAGATCACTGAAGTCAAGACGGCGAGGTTAGTGCTTGGATGGGTGACCGTTTCAAGTAAAAAATTACGTTTTCTCCCTCCCCGCCCCGCTTTCCACCCAGTGCAGTGATGTACTTGTGTGTGGTTCCAAACGCTTTGGACATTTGGTCTATTGATAAAAAAAAATAAAGGTATATACGTCCTGACTGAGGTTTTCCAAGGTACCATCAGTCTCACCTTAGTGAATGCTGGGATGCGTAACAGGCCGTGACCACCATCCTTTCCCTAACTTATCCCTACCCATTACCCCGCCGCGAGCTATAAGCTTTTAGAGGTGTATCCTTGTAGAAAAAAAAAATAATCTCTCTCTCTTTCTCTTATGTATATAAAATTAATTAAAGATGTTGAAATTCTATAATTTCTATCTCCAGTGGATATGCAGTGTATGAAATAAAACTCCATTAAATTTTCATTCGTGTTTAAATATCTTAACTTAATTGAAAGTATCAACATTTTATAATGTGTTTTTCAGATTGATAGAATATTATAACATTTAATGGAATTTTAATGTAATAATGAATTTGTAGGAATTTACGTATACAGATAAATTCACTAGATTTTTTATTTAACATTATTTTAATAAAAAAATATTGCAAATATATTGTGTGTTTTTCATATTAGTGGTGGTCTCCTACCTCCTACCCATATTTGTTAGTTATATATTAATATAATAAAAACTGATTGATGATATTATGAAAAAAAATGTTATATTAAATATAGTTTGAAAAATAAGAAAAAAATAAAACTACATTATCTAATTTAACACAACGGTGAGTACCAAAAACTTATTATTGTATTCTATATTGATGCTTTATATAACAAAAAAGATAATTTTATTTAAAAAAAAAATTGAAAAATCTGTTATTTTATTTTTAACAAAATACTAAAATGTAATTTATTTACTTGAGTTTATAAACGAGTGAAATTTGACACACATAAATATGATTTTTACAACAAGTTGAGTGAGTACTATACCAACACTAGCTAAAGGGTTCGTGCTTGTTTGAGCGGATACTAGTTCGGTGGTGCAAGTGAGGGGGGGGGGGGGAGGAACACTCTGTGTTCACAAAAGCCTTTCGTACTCGCCCTTTTTACTGTCTCTCTCGCCCATCCTAACGCGTTGCTCATTGTACAATATGCATAATTGACGATGTTTGAGTTGGAGCCAAGTTTGTCTCTCTTCTTTCAGCACACACTATAATGTTGGTATCACTGAGTACACACTCGTCATAATGTTGGTAGTATTGTCATAAATATTACTCTACAGTAGCCTAGATATAAGCTAACCTTCATGAATATGGTTTTACCAGTGACAGATAGTTTGCTGTGGTCACGGTTCGATCCCCCATAGTAATATAATGTCACGATATGCTGTCGATGTAATGATTCATTGGATACAGCTTATACTGTTTATATATAATTATATAATGTTATATATATATAATAGGTACGTGTGTTATTGTCATTATTTCTATGTTTATGTGTAAATATGGTGTAAGAGAAAACCACTAATAATAACAATTCTAATTATTTGTGATAAAATATTGATTTAATTTATTAGTCATCAAACAAAAACCAATTAAATTTATTGTTTATACGTTCATTTGAATCATTTTATTGAAAAATAATATTGTTTTTCATAAATACAATATTCGAATATTGTATTTTATTGAAGATTGCAACTTTTTTTTTTTTTTTGCTTGTAATCAGTCTAATAGTAAATTATATCTTTCGATAAACATTTTTCAACTTTAAAGATACTTGTGAAATCTTATGCTGTATTTAAATTTAAAAAAGGAAGTATCTGAATTTATAATAATAATAATATTAGGGGTGATTCACGAAAAAGTTATCTAGCTTTTCCATTAACCGCCGGTTAGCGCCAGACTATAAATTCAGTGACACTTAACGTGGTTAGGGAGAAACGTGGATAAGTCTCTTCGTGAATCGTGCCCATTATTTGCAAAGATACAACCCTATTTTATTCTTTATTTAATTAATGGATTGAAAATTCACTGACGTTATATTTTTATATTTTGACCGAATCTTACAATTAGTCTGAATTGTTTTAATTGTTGTTATGATTTTGCATATTTTTAATGGATCTTAAAGTCTATGAAATAGAAAAATATTTCAAGGAAATTATATTTTTTTCTTCAAATTCAACACTTCAGCTGTAATTTAATTACCTTATTTTAAGTATAGAATGATAATTATTCATCTTTAAATAAAGATGATACGTTAGAGCAAGCTGTTTCTGCCTGTACTTGTATTTTTTGCTGAAGTGATGTTTTTTTGGGGCAAAAAATGTAGGCGTTAAAAAAAGTTTTCCAAATCTTCACCAGAGTCACCAGCGTGGATTCCACAACCTTCTTAAAAACTTCCATAAAGCTTAGCAGAAAAATCTTTATATACGCCATCGCTGTATTTCTTTGAGTCTTTGAAGAAGTTTTTCCACGAGAATGAACTTAGGGTCAAGGAAAATTTACATATAAAATACTCTGCTGTAGTGAGTCCATTGTGTAAGATTATTATTTTATACTTTGCTTCAAACGCTAACTTAAGTTCGACTATTTTAGGCAATTTAGGCATATATAATACAAAAGATATTCGAGAAAATATTTTAAAAAAAAAGCTAGAAAAATAAGAATTTGTAACATCAGAATGCATAAATTAATTTTTTTTTAATACAACTTTAAATCTTATTTCAATAATATTCAAAGCTCAAATGTGAAAAATCACATGCTGAAAAAAAATTACTATTAAATGTAGCTGACAGTTTATATTAATTTGAACTAGAGATATCGCCAATTTAATTTGCTACAGTGAGGAGCTACATTCTTAATAGTTTGTAAATGAACAGTTTATATCAATTTTTAGAAAGGATGAGTTATACATTTTTTACTATCAAAATCAATGTTTTTTTTTTTTTTTTTTTTTTTTTACTTACTTGACTTACGTAACGATTAAATTATTGAAATATATTATTATATATTTTTTATGGATTCTATGGAAGGCATTCACAAAGCATTTTAACCCCCACTTTAGCCTCAATTTTGATCCCTGGTGCTAAACTAGGAGCTAACCATGTTTAGCTCCTAGTTTAGAACCGTGTTTAGCACCAGGGATGAAAATTGAGGCTAAAACAGGGGCTAAAGTGCTTTTTGAATGCCTCCTTATATTTTTTTTTAATATTTTAAAAATGCACAATATTTTAATGTTTAACGACACAGATTTCTCTACCCTCTATTACAATCATAATAACCTGAGAATAACCTCACGTGATTGTGCTTATTATTAATTTTATGATATAATATTATTATAATATGTGTATAGAGATGAACTTGAATTCTCTGTCAATTTTATTGCTTGATGATTTAATTGCTTAATATCCGATAACGATATATTGATATAAATTCTAAATTTGTTTGTTTTACTTTATTTAATCGTATTTGTCTGGACGGGGATATGTGCCATGTTATGTACACACAAGCTTTGTTATTTCATTGTTGAGAGAACAGTGTAGTCATTACAATGGCTATCAAACTCTTCATTAATCTACTCGGCCGCATTGTCAAACACAGGACCAAGGACTTAGACGATATTATTAATTATTCTCTTGGGGCTATTTGAGTACAAAGAAATAGGGAATTAAGATTGTATACACTGAAAAAAAATGTTAATCTAGAAGGTGCTAGAGAATATAATGGGTACGATTCACGAAGCAGTTAGCCAGGTTTCTAATCACGTTTAGCTTAACCACGTTTAACTATACCTGTTTTATGTGTTAAACCACCTAACTAAACGTGGTTAAGCTAAACGTGGTTAGAAACCTGGCTAACTGTTTCATGAATCGCGCCCAATAAGGTTGTGAAGTTTATATTTTACATTAAAACATTGGTAATAAATTTGTATAATATTAAAATTTAAAGTAGTATTAAGGTGTATTTCAATGGAGCAACGTCGAGCGGGGATTGGTGGGGTGAGAAAAGCGCATTTGCTTCAATATTGTATGACGGCCATGTTGGCGATAAAATCGCTCCCTACCGTTCAGGAAGCGTTTTTCTCTTGCCAAGATGACTATGTTACGAAATTGAAGCAAGTGCGCTTTTCTCGTTCCGCCAAGCACTGTTTGACATCGCACCTTTATTACTGCGAAAATTGAAGTTACTATTTTTGTGTACTTCAAACGTTATATTTTAATCAGATACGCACCTCATACGTTAGAAAATCAGCACTTCAAGTGCTTGATAAGTTTTTGGTTAAGAAATAACACTAGTTTTCATAATTTTACAGTAAAATAATCAGTAACTGAAAATGTCCCTTTCTGTTAAAATTTTATAGTAAATTTGCATGTGAGGAATTAAGTCAAAATCATTATCTATAAATTTATTTTTTCAGTGTAAGTTACCAATTTGTAAATACAACCATCTATTGTTGATTCGAAAGTTTGGTTTCTATTCTTTACCACTGAATAATGATATGTCAACGTGAATTATTTTTTTTTACTTATTTCTTCATTTATAAAATATGATTAATTTGATGCTTTTATAATAAAATTTTATGAAGTTTATAAAATTAAGTCTATAGTTTTGTAATGAAAGAACTTCAATTCTCTTTTTTAACGAGATTAACTCGTACATAAAAAAAGTTGAAAGTCATGAAAGAGAAGGTTCATTGAAATTCCAAACAATTTTTAGAATATATTTAAAATATACCATTTTACTGGCTGTGCAATTTAGTATGTATTAACAGACCACATCCACCAATTATATACTCGCTTACTTATACGCAGACGTATATATTTTTTTTTATCGCTTTGCAGAAACTAAAAGTTTTTTAATTGTTCAAAATAAACGAGAGATTTGAATATAAAACCTTGAGAGTTAAAACTTTCTACGGTCTTTTTTTTTTTTTACCCTCATTTATTTTTTTACTCGTGGGAACTCAAAGCATGCGTAAGCGCGGAAATGAGCTTAAAATATTTAAACTAACAAGGAGTAAATTTATTTCTCGTCCTTCTTAAAGTATATAAAATTGCATAAACTCTACTTTAAAAAAATATATATATTAAGTTGACCAAAACTATAATAACAAAATATTTTGCATGCTGCAAAGCTAAATAAACTGAGACCAAGATTTTATTTTGTTAAAATTAAGAAAAGTGTGGTAGCTAGAAAAATAATAAAAAAAAGTACACACATTTACGACGCACGCAGATGTAACGAAAAAAAGTTCTTCTTTCAGTATTTTCTAACAACCCTTTTTTTTATCACTAAAAACACCTCAGAGGAAAAAATGTAGTATTTTTCTATCAGTTGGGATAAAAGAAAACAGTTTGTTGTTTTATAACATTTTATTTTTGTTACCGATGACTGCACTTTATAAAATATTTATAAAAACATTATTTATTTACCTGCCTTCACAACCATGCGTGGCATATATTACGTCAACTGTTCCTCCAGTCTCCTGTTTCACAAAAATAAAATACGCAAAAATACACATTTTGTGAAGCATTGAGATATACAAAATTTTAAGTATTGTCTCCACTTGTTCTTTCATTTTGAGGGATGAAAGAGGAATTGAAAGAATTTAAATCATTAGGATTTAATACTTTTAGCAGTTATTAGTTGTTCAGTCTGTCTCAAGTTGTATGTCGTTGCAGAGAGAGAGAGAGAAAGAGAGAGAGAGAGAGAGAGAGAGAGAGAGAGAGAGAGAGAGAGAGAGAGAGAGAGAGAGAGAGAGAGAGAGAGAGAGAGAGAGAGTCAAAGAGTCAAATTTCACCCTCTTTCACTTCATTAGATATTAATAATAAGAAAAACTCTTTTCACTAAAATAAAAAGCAATAAATTTATTTCATAATCATCATAATATATATAATTATATTAATTATCACAAGAATTTAACTTAAATAAATGTAAATTTTGTTTTTAATAAAAATATAAGCATTAGTAAAACAAGTTAAAAGATAAAATAGTTAAAAATAAATTTAAAAATAATACTTAGTCAATATAAATTACAAATTAACTTTGTTTCCACCATCCACTGCATTGACTTTTCATCGTAACCTTTTGCAAGGATGTCGATCGTATACTACTGCAGTGCCATAAGGAAGAGAAAGTGGGGGGGGGGATGGTCACGGTACCAAAGACCTCTAGTAAGGAGGAGGGTTTACTTCTACCTTAAGTGGTCAAGACTCTTAAATCTTGTTCAACATAGACAGCTAGTATATATAAAAAGAAGGATGTGTACGATCAGACCTGTTGACTAGATCGTATGGGGAGAAAAGACCATACAAGAGCTAACTGTATACACTGCAAAAGTATATAGAAAAGCAAAGGCTTCTAGGCTTATTGATTGAACTCTAAGTGTTATCCCACAAGAACCAGTATAGTATTTTTTTTTTTAGGATCGTGTAGAAACCACCTATTGCAAGAGTGTTATATATTGATTGGTTATTGCATGGACTAAGGCTGCTCTTACGACACACGTTCGAGCTATACAATCAAAACTATTTTGTACAGTTATAACTGAGTACTACATGTTTTGTAATTTTATTTTTAAGTTAAAGGGATAAATCTTATTTTCGTAAGATTCAATAAATATATCTGATATTGACTGTTTTCTGTGTATGAGACATTTTTTGTTGTAAGTTTTTAAACTGAAATGTGTTTTTATTACATTTATACGTGGATTCATATTATTATATGTTTTTTTATTACTTTTGATTTCACTTTAGAACTGCGAGTGTTTTATTTCTAAGGAATGTATTCTTCCATGTTTTCACTTTTATTACTTTTTTATGTTTTTTATAAAGAATTTTTGTTTAAATGTTTTGTGCTATATACGAGTCTGATTATAACAAATTTCATGCAATTCCTCACAAACTATAATTACACACTACACTCATACAATTTCTATGCAAAATATTAAAATGTTGTAAAATTTAAAGATAAAATTCATGAAAAAATCTGATTTAATTTATTTTAGTAATTATTTTAATTTACTGGCAAATTATTGCAATATTTATTCATTGGTTAATGTTTTAATATTCTTTTCTGCAAGAGCTTTTAGAATTACAGTTTTGATAACATTGTTTACAAATTCACAGCTAAAATAATATTTTTATAATTGAAATATTGGTTCATGTAATAAGTTTTTAAATGATTCAGCATGAACCTGCATTGCTTATTTGAATTTCAAGTTTTGTATTATATTGTTGGTGTTTTCCAAGTTTTGTTTTTTACTCTCCTGCTCCTCAAAATTAAAGTGAAAAATATTTGTAATATGTCATAGTCATGCAAAGTTTTCTCCTATGCTTGCGTGTTAAATATCTGCATGATTTTGACGTCACAACGACTTTTTTCTCGATATAGAGGCTTCAAGTCAGTTGATTTTTCGGTGATCCCACCCGCTATACCAAACCTATGTAAAAAAAAAAACGTGAATTCGTTTTTTCACCAAGAATAAGATTTTTCAGGGATAATTCCTTTACGGAACTTTGGTCCAAACTGAAAAATAAAGTAGATAATTAAAGATTTATATTTTTTACTTGATTTATAACCGAGAAAAGTTAAAAAAACACTTTGCTTCATTTTCAAGTGCAAGATGGACCTTAGCGACAAACAGTTGCGCAGCGAAAGCGCATCACTTGAAGCCTCCATTCAGGGTTGGTTCAAAAAATTCTGAACCAAATTAATAATACTGAACTTGAGATCCTCTTTCTAAATATACAATGAAAATTTATGCAGGACGTCCATTCTTTAATTTAATTAATTTTGATCAGTCGCATTAATTATTTTAGGTACATAGTAAAGCTAAAATATTAAGAATTAACCACTTTTTTTAAAATAAAAAAAAAAATCTTATCAATAATCATTAGTATTTATAAGTATGCTAGGTATAAATTAAAATAAGTATAGTTCTTCTTATTGTGTAATTTATTGGTTTACAAAAATTTGTATGGCAATATAAAAATATAATTCGAACAAAATATACTACATTTCAATTCAGACACTAATTATGTCAAATAAACACAAAAATATAAAACCAAGGCAAATATTGTACAACAAATAATGTATATAAAATATGCAAACAAGTTACAACAGAAAAAAAATGAAAAACATACAAGAAAAAACAAGAATTTTACTATAATATATAATATAGAGTTGTAATATATATTTTTTATTATAACTCAACAAAAAAAGTATATGTTTTATATATACTGTTTATATTTATTTATTTATTTATTTATAAAAAAAGTTGTTGAAAGAATTTACATTGGCATTGTAATATGATAAATGACACCGTCAAATATTTTGAATGTTTATTTATCTTGTTTTATATAATATGTTTTATCTTTCAAAGTGTAACATCTTTTTATGTAATACCTACATTTAAATATTTGCATCTCAAGCATGATGGATTGAGCATAAATATGCTTACATAACAAAAACACAGCCAATAAGTTGTATAATCTTCAATTCAATCGGAAACACAATCAATCATAAAAATATTATCATTGAATATTACATACTTGTTATTGATGACATAATTTATTATAAAAAAAAACTGACACTTTTTTATTTATCATATTTGTCATTTGAAATTAAATTTGAGTGACGTTTGAAGGTATATATTTTTTAATTGAGATAAATTATTTTAAATTGAGGATACGAATAAAAAAATACAGGAAATGTATGCTTTAACAAATTTCTAAAAATGGACTTGATCAAAATTATAAATGTTGTTGAAATTTGTAACCAATATCTCTTTAAACTTTCGTTTTATTAGCTGCATAGTTAATGATTTGATTTTATTGATTTGTTTATTGGATCCAATACAGAAATGCCATTTTATGGATACATGATACATCTCCAACATCACATTCCTAACAGTATTTTGAAGCATTTTTTTAATTGTACAACTTAAATTGAAAGAATTACATTAAGATCATGCATTCTCCATGCAACCAATATCACCGTTTAAAAGAAGTAAAATAAATTGATATTTTATCAATAAGTTGGAGAATCAATAAATTGAGTGAATATATAGCTGGTTTCTTAAAAACACGATTATATATCGATAAAATTTACACTTGTATAGCTAAAGTCAAATTTTCAACATAACAACATATTGAAGATAATAGAGCTATTGGATTTTTTTTTTTTTTTTTTTTTTTTTAAACTTTCATTTTTATATTTTGTCACAATCCAGGTATCAATTTATACGTATTATATAATAACGAATGAATGAAAACAGAAAATAGGAATATGACATGGTTTCTAGTTTTATTCATTTCATGCAACAAGCATTGTATATTATAGGATAAAGTGATTTATATATCTTTCGACAGGCAGCAGCTATGTGTTGGCTTGGTGTAACATTTGGTATATTATAAAGGTAGGAGGAGGAGGAGGTATTGGTCGGTAGGGGTGGAAAAAAATCGATTGAATTGGTATCAAGTCAGTTGGTGAGTGGGTCTGGGGGGAAATGGTAGGGAGGGGGGTTATGTCATGCCCAAACTGAGATCGGTGAGCGAACCAGGGAGGTGAAAAATGGACCTGTAGGGGCAACAACACCCCTAAACCACCCCTAACCCACCCCACAATATCCCACACAGCAAGGGCAGCTGGACTAGAGTGATGAAAGCAGCGTTCGACATTTCTCAATTGTGTTCCGTAACGTTCGATGCCCAACCAAACTACAGACTGAAGGGAAAAAATATATATTTGAAATGCGATGAAACACAGAGTCGCCGCATGATTTTTCTTTTCTTCTAGATTTTTTTTTCTTTTCTCTTCTTGTTTATTAAAATGGAAATCTCAGATTTTTTTATTGATTTTCAAACCTTTGATTTTTTTTTCATTAAAATTATAATATACCAATAATAAAACATGTTTTTAAAAATAAACTTGAAAAGAATTTGTTTAATGAATAGAAAAATTACTGATTTTTATTAAAAATTCATAAGGTTTTGTTGTGTAAGTATATATATTAAAATTTAATTAAATTACATGTGAAAATATAAATGAAAATATTGATATTACATTTTTTAAATAAATGCTCTAGGGTATGCATATTATTTGTAAAAAAATAATATTAAATTTTATACATACTGTATATAGATGATATAAACAAACTATATATATTTATGTTATACATAAAAAAGCTCTTTTCATAAATAAAGTAATAATTTATTACATACGTATGTATAAAAAAAATGTCCGCAACGCCCAACGAAAATAATTCATGCCTGCTTAAACCTGAATATTGAATAAGGAACATAGAAGTGAGTGAAAGGCAAGAAAAAGAGCTTTGAATAACACTGAAATGAAAATGTTACAAGTTTTGAACGATGCAGAAGCTATAGAAGAGTGGTGTGTGGACCTTGAGGATGGTAGGGGGGGGGGAGTCCCCCCAAATGTTACGCTGGCCTTGCTAAAGATTTTGTTCACCGCGAACTTTGGACATCTTTATACTCGCTTGTTTCCTCGCTCGCTTGAAAGAACCTTGCGTGCCTTGAAAAGACTTCTCTCTCTCTCTCTCTCTCTCTCTCTCTCTCTCTCTCTCTCTCTCTCTCTCTCTCTCTCTCTCGTATCTTGGAACTCGGGGGGAGGATGAAGAAGGTGGGTGGTTGGTCGCACATGAAAGAAACGATTGCTAGACGACGCACCAAGCCTTAGTAAGGCAGAGCAATTTCTGAAGGAAATACGTACAGGAAGCAGGATGATAAAATATAAGATTTCACCCATGTTTTTTTTATAGCCACCTTCTAAGTATTTCAATGTACCACGATAAAATAAATTCGTCTAGACCACAAAGTGTAACTTGTAGAAAGTTATCAAAAGGTAAAACCTTTCATCTGCAAACAAGCTTATACAATTTAACCAATAAGAATTGTAATTGAAACAAACATGAAAAGAAAATGTTCATATTATGTTTTCGGAAACGTTTTTTTCATTTTTCATTTTTTTTTTTTTTTTTTTTTGCAATAAAATCACAGTTCCTCTGTTACTTTATTCATATTGATTTACTCTTACATATTAAAAAAAAAAATCATGCACAGTACTGTAACATCCATAGATAAAGTTGATAAAGAATTTTAAATATAAATGAGATGCAGATTAGTGTGAAAATCAGAAAATATATTTTTTCAGTTCAACAAAAATTATACAAACAACTTCATTTCTTCTTTCAAATAATGACAAATCTCGACTATTTATTTTTGTCGTTATAATGCCAAATTTGCTTTCTTGTAAAAAAATTCTCCCTCTGTATTTTTCTGTATAAATTTATTCTCCCCCAAATAATTATTATGTAAATGATTTTTTAGAAGTATCCATTAAAGCATTATCACGAGCATTATAAAGATACACTTTCCATGGTGAAAAAAATAAAGAAATAAAGAATTGAAATCATGAAATTAATTTCATGATATTAAAATTAATATAAAACAACCTGTTACCAATAATATATAATAAATTATATGATAGTACCATGATTACCTTAATTGAAATTCAATTTTCGACATTAATATTTATTGAAACAAATGTCCCCGAAGACTATAAATAATGATTGTGTTCAGTTTAACATCTTGATAGGATATAAGCTACAACAATGTGAGACTTACTAGATGTTATCTAGAGTTGGCTGTTACTGTTGCCCTTCTGGTATTAAGTAGCTGTCAATTTTATGATATATTGCCAACTACACTGCCTTTCTTGATAACAGCTGATTTTAACACGATCAAGTTCCATATAGTCTACAAAATTCTCCTCTCTCATGTCCTCATTTTGTTCTTCAGTAAACTACTCTCTCTATTTTTTCTTGTCTTTATTTGTTCGTTATGTTTCTCCCTTTCATGGCATTCAATACATTCTCTCTCTCTCCCTCCCTCTTTCTCACTATCTTTCTGCCTCTCCTCCGCTGTAATTCCAGGTTCTCTCCCTTCCTTCCTTCCTTCCTTCCTTCCTCTCTCTCTCTCTCTCTCTCTCTCTCTCTCTCTCTCTCTCTCTCTCTCTCTCTCTCTCTCTCTCCCTCCCTCTCTCTCTCTCTCTCTCTCTCTCTCTCTCTCTCTCTCCCCCTTCCTCTTTCTCACTATTTTTCTGCCTCTCTTTCACTATAATTCCAGGTTCTCTCTCTCTCTCTCTCTCTCTCTCTCTCTCTCTCTCTCTCTCTCTCTCTCTCTCTCTCTCTCTCTCTCTCTCTGTCTGCTACCTCTCACTATTTTTCACAACAATTTCTGTCTCTCTGTCCCTCACTCATCGTCCCTCCTCCATATTGCAACTGACATAAACACACTCGAACGTCATGCTGGCCACAACATATAACTCCCCCCCCCTCTCTCTGAATGCGTGCAAAATTCTGTCATCACTTGTCAAACTCAAATTATCAAACTGTCATCAATAATATATATTTTTTTTCATATTTGCTATTATTTATTTACACAACCATTTTTTTACAATATCATATTGAATGTTATATTCTACAATTATGGATCAAATTCTCATTAGACTAACAATGCTTTTTTTTAACACACAAATGCCTTCAAAATTATTGTTTGTAATTAATAAAATCCATAGAATAAAATCATTTGTTAGAATAAATAAAATCCCTTAAATCCACACTCTCATATATACTTGCTATTTTTGTACCAATTAGCTTGATAGCTAATTTAATTGCTGCAGGTTTCTGTTTGCTTAAATAAAATGTTTTATTTACTTTTATTTAAATATTTATTTTAACAGCGTAATAAAAAATCATTTAATGCTGTACTTGATTTATGATACAGTGAAATAAAATCGGATACAAAAAGTTTATTAAACCTTTTTTTTGTCAACTATTTGCGATATTTACTACACTCTGGCATTGCCATATAATATGTTGATAATTTGGAAAATAATTATATTAAATGTACAATTCAATAATAACTCCATTAATATATGGGGGCTCGAACTTTGTGATAAAGGCCCCTTCGCAATGTGTATTAAATTGTATAATAAGCTATGTATAAAAATGCCAAGCAAATTTCATATTACAGCAGTTTAAAAAAAATCTGTGAAAATATTAATTATTAATTAATTGTTGTTTTTACAGTGTTGATGCTTGTTTTCAATTTAAATTTTAATAATATACTGTATTTGAAGATAAATTAAATCACGACGAGTTTCATTAAACATTATAAACTTAAGATTCAGTTCAATTATAATTAATGTCTTTTATAGTGTGTAGTAAACACATGTATATACTGCTTCGTAAGATTTTATGTATAAAAAATATGCAAACTGTCATTTAAATTTATTATTGAAATTAATTTATTCAAAACTTTAACTTATTGAACATAAATTCATGATTTTATTACCTATTTAGTTAAAAAAAAAACATATCCTGCATTGATAAGAATGCATAGTAAAAAAATATTGAGAATTTGACACCGGGAACATTTTTATAGGAATGTCATAAAAAGGGAGATTTTTTTTTCATGGGTGACATTTTAATTTAGTCAATTTTGTCTCGTGCTAAGGATCATGTTCTCATAATCCATACATTACCTCTCCCCTATTGATGAAGGATTTGATGGAGGATTCACCCCCACCCCTAAAATATAATCCCCTCACCCCATATTTATAGCAGATACTAAATTCCTCATCCCCTTTCCTATATTCATTTTTTTCTGTCAGCTAAGCATCTGATAATGATTTTGATATTATGATTTTTTTTTTGTTATTAATATAAAATGATGTATTTAAAGAAACAAGTGTATAAAATAAAATAATTTATAAGAAAAAATATTTTTGGATAATAAATTCATGAAACTGAGACATTACAAAAATGTCTAAAGTCAGATTGTTGTTATTTGTAACAATAAATTACATTGTTATAACATTACATAGCATGTATTTAGATAATAAAAAGACAACAGTCAGATAGCTTCAACCAAGTAGAACAGTTCATGTAAATGTATGAGTTGATGTATGATATTCGTAATGTTGATGCCACGAGCTATCTTTGATATTTACAATCATGCCATGAACAACAAAACGAAGGAAATTTTGAATTCAGTTATAAAAAATTTTATTAAAAAATAAGGAAAAATAAATAAATAAAAAAAGGAAATTTAAATTTTGGATTTTAATCTATATAATGCCATACACTTCTCAATATGTGCCGTGCCTACTGGTTTAAACAGTCACTTTTGACCATGTCAATAAGATTTTGCTAGAAAACTATGAGACAATTATAGCCTCACTAGCAATAATAAAAAAAAAGAGGCTTTAGAAAATAATGGCCACTATGCTTCATAGTTCAAAAATTAATAACAATCATATAACATAAAAATATTATTCTCACTTGTTTTTCAGAACAGCTTCAAATCTCATAAGTTTTTAACACCTACTATTTCTGTCATCCTCTCGAAACTTCAGTTTTATCTGAATGCTAATTAATATAATATTATGATAATGACGATATTAAATGTAAAAATAGAGAAATATTTTTTTTTATCATAAAATTTCTAACACGTGAGAACTGTACGCAAAAGATTTTGACATAAAATGCAAAAAAAAAAAAAAAAAAAAAAAATTTTTTAAAAAGCAAGAACTGAAATATATTTTATTTTATTCTTAAAATTAAGTATGTATTATAGAAAAAACTTTTCCTCCCAATAATATGATGTAATAAGATTTACTGTAAGATATATAATAAGCTGTCTATCTGCTTTAAGATAGAGCCAAGACTACATGATGAGGAGAAGCAAGATTGAGAGAGAGAGAGAGAGAGAGAGAGAGAGAGAGAGAGAGAGAGAGAGAGAGAGAGAGAGAGAGATAGAGAGAGGATGAGATGATTAATTAGAATTTGAGCAGGTAAAATCCTTAACTGATTGATTAAGGCGTAATAAGAAGCTGTTGCTTGGATTAATTTATTAACATGATCAACACTTATCTTTTAAGTAACTTAAAATAAGCAAGATTTATTTTCTATTTAGAGTATATTAAATAATCACCTAAGTATATTTTAATAAAAAAGGGATATTTTGTTTATAACTTTTTATAATATCTATTATTTTTAATTACTTTAATATAAGCTTATAAAAATAATATTAGTAAGTTATTTATTTTACATTAAGTTAATGTAAAAGATTGAATACAATAGAACTGTACATTTGAGAGAGAGAGAGAGAAAAAAAAAGCAAAAAATCACAACTATAGAGACGCATTAACTGTCGAGTGCTGTATTTAAAACTTTTTATATATCTGCATGGTACGTATATAATATATAAAGTTTTTACTCAGGCATTATGGCTTTCACTTAAAAAAAAAAAAAAAAAATGTCGATATTTTCGTAAAAGTTCTTCGTTTCAAAATTTTTTTTTCTCTTCTCTTTTATATGGAACGAGTGAGGAGTGCTTCAGATCATTCCAAAAAATAAAATGCGGTACCCACCCCTCACACCACCACTTCCTCTGTATATGTGCGCAATTTGCGTCCACTTACACACCAAGCACGGATCGAATTTAACTTTTGCGGTGGATGGATAGATATGTTAAAAAAAAAAGAAGTATAAAAATTCAAAGAGATCAAATGAAAAATTTGTATGCATCAACGTACAATTTTTTTAGTATTTGCATTTCCTTAGTATGTAAAATAGTAAGATGAAGAACTCATACTATAATATTTATTTAAAAAAGTTTAAATCAGGATTTTTTTTGTACGATTTCAATTTCCTTTGATGTGCTTTTTGTTTTTATATATTAATTAATATATGATTAATGTTATTTACTTAGATGTATTATTAATAATATTGTCTTAATATTGTTATTTGATAAATTTATGTAAAAAAAAAATAAATTTTGTAAATTAATATATCATGCTATTTCAGTAAAAACAACGTATAATTAAATTATATATAATAATTAATATGTCACGCTAGATGTAAATTATTTCATTTTTTTTATAAGTTAACATGTTAAATTATTTTTTTTTCCAAGGAATAAACATAGAAACCAAAACATTTAAAGTTCCTGTATTTTTTTCTTTGCTATACGTCTAAATTGCGTACTGTATTCATAAATTGAAAAACAATTTTTTGTACGTGCAGAAAAGTTATACTTTAGTAACAACGCATATTAAATTGAACAAAGCTTACAGTATGAAATTGTTAAAAGTTTTAGAAAACACTTAACCATACATTGAAAGCAGTGAAAAAATCCATTACTTTTTCAAAGAATCACTTTCATCTCTCTCAGTGATTTTCTCTTTTGTTATGACGACATCGTGACGTCATTCGTGACGTCACTCATGCACGAACATTAATAAGTAATCACGAATTGGCTACTCTAACGACTCATTCTAACAGCTACAAGCAATTTTATTACCCACCTGTTACCAGCTGCTCTGTAAAATCTGATGTAAAGAATTAACAATTTTACTTTTCTGTACAGTTAATGATTGAATAATTATAACATGCATATTATAGTTAATTTTTAAGTATCTGCTGAGGTTAAGTATTAGACAACTTAAGGTTAGACAACATATTATTAAGCCTAATGTATCAAAATTGACAGTTGACAATTTGCATTTAATAATTTTATTGCATATTTTGATAGAAGAATTATTGTTGTATTGTAAATATGTAATGGAAAAGTGCTGTGACGTCATAGTCGTGCAAATATTTAACACGCAGGCATTGAGAAAGACGTTGCAAGACTATGAGGTCACAGCGTGTTTTAGTGTGGTTTTTGAGGGTTAGTAAAAATCTGATTAAAATTAAAAATATATATCATGTACGTAACTCAATGTGCTTTGTTTAAATATTTTAAATATGTAAAAGTGCATGCAGATTTCCATTGTACACTTAAACTCAAGTAATCATGACGTAACTGTGCAAACTTGTGCATGTTGTTATTAGATGTAACTTATAATCCTTATGAAACTTTATGTAAGCCCACGTATGAATGCGTGGGTGCATATTTATAAGCTATGAAGATTAACTTGAAGGCATATTATACAACAAATGTTGCGTCATTTTGCACCTGAAGTTGCTCAATTTTTTTATTGGCTAACCTCTAGAAAAATGATCCGTTACATTTTCACCGACTTGTAACGCCCTCAGTCATTGGTAGCTGCTTTGTAACGAAAGACATCACTGGCCGAGCCGAGCCGAAATACCCCCGAGCGATTCCGATGAAAAATTTAAATGAATATGACGATCAGTGTAGTCTTTAAAATACCAAAACATCAGCTCATTATAGGCCTGTTCGTAAACCCTGCTCGGTGTACACCTGTACACTTTCTACACCCAATCGACCTTATGTCACATGTACATAAGGTCGATTGGGTGCAGAAAGTGTACACCGAGCAGGGTTTACGAACAGGCCTAATATTATACTGAATAATCGACCTCAAAATGTTTTATTGCAAAAATGATTACCAGGATGCAAAGTTACGCCACTCTGATTTGTTCTAAATTTTTTAGAGACCGGGAAGTATTGTTAAAAAGTTTTCCCGAGGTCGGGTTTGAACCCACGCTCCTCTTAGTCCCTATTTTTTTTATTAAGAGAGACGTCAAGAAGTGTCACTCTCTCTGTACTTTCATTAATTTTTAAAAATAGTTCCTTGACTCTAAAAAAAAAGTTGCTTTATATAACTTATAATGTAAATTAATTTTATTTGTGACTGTTTATTCTCAACAAGTATAATTACAAATCTCAGTATTGTTTGTTATATGAGTAACAAAGCTTTTTTTTTGTCATATTCCGTTATAGTGCTAACGTACAACTTAAAATTATAACTGCTATGTACGAGAAGCTATAGTAAAGCCTTTTCATTTAAAACTTAAGAATTTAGAAATTCTGCTTATGGTATGAGAGGTAGGTGGTATAGCAGAAATGTGAAGGCAAAGAGCTGCCGCCATCTTCCATACTTGGATTTCACAGCAGCACCCACCAAAAAGCTGTTAATCTAAGCGAGAACGAAAGTGCGAAGAAGGAAGAAAGTTAACTTATTATAACAAACCAAGGTAGCAAAATTGCTCTTCACAAGGTTTCTTTACATAGAAGCCTCTACTTTTTTAGGTAAAAATTACTTTTCCTTAACTAAGTTTTGTATATATATACATATAATATAAAAGAAATACGTTGACGACTTTCCTCTAAATTCTTATAACTTTATATATATAAAAAAAGGGATTTTCAAGAAGATTATGTTTTTGTATACATACGGTGCTGTTGAGTTGAAGAAAAAGGAAAATATATTTTCCTCTACTTCTTGTGGCGTGTTATTTATCAACTCAAGAGAGAGAGAGAGAGAAAGAGAGAGAGAGAGAGAGAGAGAGAGAGAGAGAGAGAGAGAGAGAGAGAGAGAGAGAGAAGAGAGAGAGAGAGAGAGAGAGCGACGTTATTCGTAGATAACACGTACTCTCTTGTTTTCTCCCACGGCAGTTGTCGGGACTCTCAGTTTTGTCGGGATATCCCGACAGCGTTTTCGCTTATTTCTGATTCTCCGTATGGAGAAGTACATAAAAAACATTATTTTAGTCAATTAAAATTTTTCCCAGTAATATACGATTAAAGTCGTTGAGAAAACGCTAATTTCGAAATCCAGGTGGCAGCACAGTCTCTCCCTCCCCCTCGTGTTTGTTTTTTTTCCCCGCAGGGGGCGCTGTGTTCGAACTTTTGTCGGGATACTCTCTCTCGCTATGACGTCATTAATATATACCCTGCTGACATTAGATGTATTAAGCATATTGACGGGACTTCTCGGACTTAGAGTGAAAATATTGAAAGAGAGAGCATATATATTCCATAAAGTTACTGCCAGGACTTTAACCCTTCTGAAATTAATTCGTGGTAGAGTTCTTAATGGGATGCGAACTTTTATCAGGATACTCTCTCTCGCTATGACGTCATTAATATATACCCTTATGACAAAATATATTGTAAGCCTATTGAGAGGACTTCTTGGACTTAGAGTGGAAATATTGAAAGGGAGAGCATATACTCCTTACAGTTATTAACGGGCATTTTACCCTTTAGAAAATAATTCTTGATAAATTTCTTTACGGGATGTTTCCAATAAAATAAAAACGGGATACCTTTTTTGTTTAATTACGTCATAATTGCTCACTCAACTGAAAAATATAGGGAGCAGTTTCACAGAACTTCCCCCGAAAGTATGATCTCTCATACATGTAAACGGGATACTTTATAAAATCTGTCCAAAGAAAAAGGTGGCAAGCATCAGCGCCAAAACTTACGGTTTACGAGCTTCCTTGTGCTCAATTCCTCACACGATCTTCAATAACAAGTACACTCTGAGTTCATGAATTGATTTTATAATATCACACTTAGTTTTTAGTAGGAAAATATTGTAGATTTTCAAATATATTGAAGCTCTGACACAAAACATAATACAATGTGGCGTCACCATTTTCTTTACCAGCATTTTCCCAAAATGCATTGAGGCAACGTCGGGGAGGTAAACCTGATTATCGGTAAAGGTTTCACGCAAGCATTGCCCGGCTGAAAGAATTTGAGGGTTCGCAAGGCGTACTAAATGGCAAGGAGCTTGACCGGATTTTAAGGTCCGCATACTCTGAAAATGACGTCACAAACTGCTTCGCAGCGTTAAAGGCGGGATGAGAAAAAAATACTTCACCCTCGAATAATTTCTGTGAGCAGATACACGGGATGCGGACTTCAAATATTTTAAGTTCTTCATTGGAGACCGACCTTCTGTTGATGCCGGCGATGACACGTGGATCTCCCTATGTCTTAAATTTTTCACCGCACTCCGCAAATTTTTTAAAGTTCCCTTTTGGAGTCCGAGCATCTGTTCACACCGGCGATTGCCTTGGCTCCTTCCGGTACATGATTTTTATTTTCAATCCGTCTTCTCTGTGCGATGTACGACAACTTGTCGATACCGGCAGTCGCACTGACATCTCCCGGTGTCAGCATCCTTAATCGCATTACATCAGCCGCTCACACGAAAGGGTGAGCAGGAATAGTGATATTCAATCTGCACACATTGTCGGGATCTAAGACTTTGAAGAAATTTCGACGAAAATAAATTCAGCGTTTAAAAAATCCCGCCACTTGTGAAATGTTTGCCGAAGGGTAAAAGAGGGATGTGAGCGTGAGATAACCCTCAAGAATTCTCCCAGAAGAGAAATTCATGCACGAAGCATTGTAGGGATGAAGACTCTAAAGAAAAATAGAAAAGGTTTCTTGCAGTTATTGCCCGGCTGAGAAAATTCAGGGTTACGCAGGGTATATTACCTGACGAATAGTTTGACAGGATTGTCAAAAGAACTTTTCTATGTTCGATTTCAATGTCTACGTATGGTTATAGTCAGTGGACCTCGACTTTTTCTCAAAGTAAAATAATGCCAGCTCGAACGACTCCAGGCACTGAAAATGACGTCACAAACTGCTTCGCAGCACTATAGGCGGGATGAGAAAAAAATTATTCACCCTTGAATAATTTCTGAGAGTAGATACACGGGATGCGGGCTTCAAACATTTTAAGTGAGCGAACATTTAAAATGCTTGTGTCTATTTTCGGGACCCCAAATCTTCCCTCTCCTCAGGGTCCAGCCATATTTTTTACATGAGAGAGAATAAAAAAAAAAATAATGAAAAGATTAGTGTCAGGATATGGAAAAGAGCGAACACTTAAGTTGCTTGTGTCTATTTTCGGGACCTCAAATCTTCTCTCTTCTCAGGGTCCAGCCACTTATGGCTGGACTCTGAAGAGAGAGAAGATTTGGGGTCCCGAAAATAGACACAAACAACTTATATGTGTTCGCTCTTTTCCATATCCCGACACTAATCTTTTCATAACCTTTATCTTTTTTTTATTCTCTTTCATGTAAAAAATATGGCTGGACCCTGAGGAGAGAGAAGATTTGAGGTCCCGAAAATAGACACAAACAACTTATATGTGTTCGCTCTTTTCCATATCCTGACACTAATCTTTTCATTATTTTTTTTTTATTCTCTCTCATGTAAAAAATATGGCTGGACTCTGAGGAGAGAGAAGATTTCAGGTCCCGAAAAAAGACACAAACAACTTAAGTGTTCGCTCTTTTCCATATCCTGACACTAATCTTTTCATAACCTTTATCTTTTTTTTTTATTCTCTCTCATATAAAAAATATGGCTGGACTCTGAGGAGAGAGAAGATTTGGGATCCCGAAAATAGACACAAACAACTTATGTGTTCGCTCTTTTCCATATCCCGACACTAATCTTTTCATAACCTTTATCTTTTTTTTTTATTCTCTCTCATGTAAAAAATATGGCTGGACCCTGAGGAGAGGGAAGATTTGGGGTCCCGAAAATAGACACAAACAACTTATGTGTTCGCTCTTTTCCATATCCCGACACTCATCTTTTCATTATTTTTATCTTTTTTTTTATTCTCTCTCATGTAAAAAATATGGCTGGTCCCTGAGGAGAGAGAAGATTTGAGGTCCCGAAAATAGACACAAGCAACTTAAGTGTTCGCTCTTTTCCATATCCCGACACTAATCTTTTCATAACCTTTATCTTTTTTTTTATTCTCTCTCATGTAAAAAATATGGCTGGACTCTGAGGAGAGAGAAGATTTGAGGTCCCGAAAATAGGCACAAGCAACTTACGTGTTCGCTCTTTTCCATATCCTGACACTAATCTTTTCATAACCTTTATCTTTTTTTTTATTCTCTCTCATGTAAAAAATATGGCTGGTCCCTGGGGAGAGAGAGAGGATTTGAGGTCCCGAAAATAGACACAAACAACTTAAGTGTTCGCTCTTTTCCATATCCTGACACTAATCTTTTCATAACCTTTATCTTTTTTTTTTATTCTCTCTCATGTAAAAAATATGGCTGGACCCTGAGGAGAGGGAAGATTTGGGGTCCCGAAAATAGACACAAACAACTTAAGTGTTCGCTCTTTTCCATATCCCGACACTAATCTTTTCATAACCTTTATCTTTTTTTTTATTCTCTCTCATGTAAAAAATATGGCTGGACTCTGAGGAGAGAGAAGATTTGAGGTCCCGAAAATAGACACAAGCAACTTAAGTGTTCGCTCTTTTCCATATCCCGACACTAATCTTTTCATAACCCTTATCTTTTTTTTTATTCTCTCTCATGTAAAAAATATGGCTGGACCCTGAGGAGAGGGAAGATTTGAGGTCCCGAAAATAGACACAAGCAACTTAAGTGTTCGCTCTTTTCCATATCCCGACACTAATCTTTTCATAACCTTTATCTTTTTTTTTATTCTCTCTCATGTAAAAAATATGGCTGGACTCTGAGGAGAGAGAAGATTTGAGGTCCCGAAAATAGACACAAGCAACTTAAGTGTTCGCTCTTTTCCATATCCCGACACTAATCTTTTCATAACCTTTATCTTTTTTTTATTCTCTCTCATGTAAAAAATATGGCTGGACTCTGAGGAGAGAGAAGATTTCAGGTCCCGAAAATAGACACAAACAACTTAAGTGTTCGCTCTTTTCCATATCCCGACACTAATCTTTTCATTATTTTTATCTTTTTTTTTATTCTATCTCATGTAAAAAATATGGCTGGACGTTGAGGAGAGAGAAGATTTGGGGTCCCGAAAATAGACACAAACAACTTATATGTGTTCGCTCTTTTCCATATCCCGACACTAATCTTTTCATAACTTTTAACTTTTTTTTATTCTCTCTCATGTAAAAAATTTGGCTGGACCCTGAGGAGAGAGAAGATTTGAGGTCCCAAAAAAAGACACAAACAACTTAAGTGTTCGCTCATTTCCATATCCTGACACTAATCTTTTCATTATTTTTTTTTTTTATTCTCTCTCATGTAAAAAATATGGCTGGACCCTGAGGAGAGGGAAGATTTGGGGTCCCGAAAAAAGACACAAGCATTTTAAGTGTTCGCTCACTTAAAATATTTGAAGCCCGCATCCCGTGTATCTACTCTCAGAAATTATTCGAGGCTGAATCATTTTTTTTCTCATCCCGCCTATAGTGCTGCGAAGCAGTTTGTGACGTCATTTTAAGTGCCTGGAGTCGTTCGAGCTGGCATTAATTTACTTTGAGAAAAAATCCAGGTCCACTGACTGTAACCATACGTAGACATTGAAATCGAACATAGAAAAGTTCTTTTGACAATCCTGTCAAACTATTCGTCAGATAATATACCCTGCGTAACCCTGAATTTTCTCAGCCGGGCAACAACTGCGAGAAACCTTTTCTATTTTTCTTTAGAGTCTTCATCCCTACAATGCTTCGTGCATGAATTTCTCTTCTGGGAGAATTCTTGAGGGTTATCTCACGCTCACATCCCTATTTTACATTTCGGCAAACATTTCACAAGTGGCGGGATTTTGTAAATGCTGAATTTATTTTCGTCGAAATTTCTTCAAAGGCTTTGATCCCGACAATGTGTGCAGATTGAATATCACTATTCATGCTCACCCTTTCGTGTGAGTTGCTGATGTAATGCGATTAAGGATGCTGACACCGGGAGATGTCAGTGCGACTGCCGGTATCGACAAGTTGTCGTACATCGCACAGAGAAGACGGATTGAAAATAAAAATCATGTACCGGAAGGAGCCAAGACAATCGCCGGTGTGAACAGATGGTCGGACTCCAAAATGGAACTTTAAAAAAGTTGCGGAGTGCGGTGAAAATTGAAGACATAGGGTGATCCACGTGTCATCGCCGGCATCAACAGAGGGTCAGTCTCCAATGCAGAACATAAAATATTTGAAGTCTGCATCCCGTGTATCTGCTCACAGAAATTATTCGAGGGTGAAGAATTTTTTTCTCATCCCGCCTTTAACGCTGCGAATCAGTTTGTGACGTCATTTTCAGAGTATGTGGACCTTAAAATCCGGTCAAGCTCCTTGCCATTTAGTACACCTTGCGAACCCTCAAATTCTTTCAGCCGAGCAATGCTTGCGTGAAACCTTTACCGATAATCAGGTTTACCTCCCCGACGTTGCCTCAATGCATTGTGGGAAAATGCTGGTAAAGAAAATGGTTGCGCCACATTGTATTATGTTTTGTGTCAGAGCTTCAATATATTTGAAAATCTACAATATTTTCCTACTAAAAACTAAGTGTGTTATTATAAAATCAATTCATTAACTCACAGTGTACTTGTTATTGAAGATCATGTGAGGAATTGAGCACAAGGAAGCTCGTAAACCGTAAGTTTTAAAGCTGTTTGCCACCTTTTTCTTTGGACAGATTTTATAAACTAACCCGTTTATATGTATGTGAGATCATAGTTTCGAGGGGAATGCAATGGAAGCAAGTACTGTGAAACTGCTCCCTTCGTTTTTTCAGTAGGGTTAGCAATTATGATGTCAATAAACAAAAAAGGGAATCCCGTGTTTATTCTTTTGGAATCATCCTGTAAAGAAATCTATGACAAAATAGTTTCTGAAGTGTACAAGTCCTGGCAATAATTATGCGTAATGATTGCTCTCCCTTTCAATGTTTTCTTTCAAAGTGGAAACATTCCCTCCAATATGCTTAATAAATCTTATCTTATGAAGGCTAGTCTGAAATAACAGGAATCTGTCAGGAACCCTATATATGCCCATTGCTTAATTTTGACTAGAAGTAACTATCTCGGACGTCAGTGAGTAGTAATATCCTGACAATATGCTCAGTAATTGAAGAGTAAAGATGTCGGACTTAATAAAAACGAAATTTCTTTTAAATCCCGCTTATATGCACGTGAAATGTTATATTGAAGAGGAAACTATCTGTGACGTCATTACTGACAGCTTCATTAAGTCACACAAAGGTCCCGACAATGATGAGGGTAACGTCAGTGTGACCACGTGACATATCACGTGATATCCCGATAATCACCATTTTTGGAAGGGTTAAAGTGTCAGTTGTGACGTCACTTCCCCCTTCCCGACAACATCAAATCCCGTCAGTATGCTTCCCACAAACAAAACTTTGACCTCCAATATCTCGGAAACTACAGGTACGAAAATTACAAATAATTTTGTGGGTTCGTTTGCCCCCCTAATGAAGCAATTAAGCTCAATTAGATTCAATTTGGACATGGTCAATTTTATTGACTGACAATAATACTCTCATCCTGCGCCTGGTTATCTACGAAAACGGGTACTAGAGAGAGAGAGAGAGGGAGAGAGAGAGAGAGAGAGAGAGAGAGAGAGAGAGAGAGAGAGAGAGAGAGCACTAGTTCTCTCTGTTGATGTTTGATGAAACTTTATGGTGTATTTTTAACTTAAAATATAAAAATTTAGCATAAGAAAGTGTAAGAATAAATTTTCAAGAAAATAAAAATTGCTTGAGAACAGGTTAAAAGATGTAGAAAATTTACTACACGATGTATTTGGGAGTTTGAGTTTTAACTGCATGCAGATATTGATAATATACTGCCGTGGTTGTATCCTAAAATTAATCAGTTTATTAATTAATTTACTAAATTAGAAGTGTTTTTTGTAAAATATTATAATTCATAATCATTTTATTGCTTTTTGATTGTACACTTGTCACCTCGGAAAATTTCCGTTTGCAGTCTTGTTAATCATCATGATCCATGAGAATAACACAGGGCTTGGTGATAACAAGACTGCAAGTGTGAAATTTTCCAAGGCGACGAGTGTGCAACAATATAAGCATGTCATAATAATGAATAATCACAAACAAGTTGAAAGTACGTCAATAATACACATAGCAAATATCAATGCTTCATTGCAGAATTTACTTCTTATTACTCTTCTGTGTATGTTATTTTTATGCAGTTTATGTATCCAGTGATCCGTACATTTTCAAGTAATTAGCATGTATGCGTGTAGTAAAATATATACCAGAATTTAAGTTCAAAATTAAGTTTTCATGAAATTATTTCACCTCAAAATAATTTTTTACACCTATAACAAGTGGAGTTATTGTTTAGCTTAATTAAGGTAATGTTCAATATTTAAAATGGAAAAAAAAATAATAGACTAAACAGAATATAACATTTTTAAGCATAAGACTTAAAGAATTTAATCAAGAAAACAAATAAATTTATGCATTAAAAGAAAAATTATGACTAAACATAATTAAATTTTTATAATCATAAATAAGGTTTTTAAATAAAAAAAAAACAACTATTTTTTTATGATGTCTACAAACAAAGTTATATTTTTTATAATATGAAAAAAATCTTAGTTAAAATATAAAAAACATTACACGTACAACAACGTTATTTTTGTGTGGTAATTTTAATCTGTTGAGTATATAAAGATTTTAGCAAAGCACGTTAAAATGATGTATGATATTTCACAGAGTGCTATGTGGTTTTAATATCCAGCGAGCATGAAAAAAAAATAGAGTAGAAAGATTTTAATTACGGTAATATTTTTTAACATACACATACATTGATATTTTTTACACTTTTAATTAGCTGTAATCAGCTCAATGAATATAGTAATGAAAAAAAAAAACATCCATGTAATTGGCTTTGACAAAATACTTTTAGAAAATGTATAAAAAAAATTACGGTGTAAAGTTTGGAATAGAATTTCATGTGGATGTTTGAGGAACATCATATATACAACATTTCGGTTGTAAGCACGGGGGTGCAGGTGGGCGGTTCAGTCATAAAAACTATCTCCTCTCACCGCCCAACTGGCTACATGCTTCTCGCCTGCTGTTATTTTTGCTACTTCGAAGATGGATGTTTCATACATTGTAAGGCAAGTCGCACACTGCGATTAAATATTATATAAAAACAAAAATATTTGATACAGTAATTAATAATTACTATTAATTTACAGAAATTAGTTTATGTGAATTTTTTTTAGTAATTTTTCATTTTACAAATATTTTAATAGCCGTGTTTTACATTAAAAAATGCTTATATTAATGCATTGTCTATGATTTACTTTGTGTTACCATTACAATTTATTTATTTGCTAATAAAATTTAAGCCAATTTTAGCTGAATGTTAAGCTTAAAAAAAATCAAGAGAAGAAAATCAGTAGTTAGCAAAATGGTGGCAATTTTAGGTATCTCTTCAGAATGGAAACGTATTTGTATTTTATTTATAAAAAAAATAAAGCATATTATATTAATTTTATTTTATTTCAGTGTGTAGTATACCAAAATTTGAAGTAAAATTTCACACCTGCTTGCATTTCTTTTTATATATATATACCCCTTTTTTATATATTTTTTTTCTCTCTCTCGTCTTACAAGCTAAAGATGAAAAATGATTGAACTAGAGCGAAAATTTTTTTTGTGTCAACGCTTCACAGCTCAATGAGCGGTGGCGAGACTTCTTGTTTACTCTCTGACTGGCTGTCCATGCTGTTCCTTGTGTGTCTCATCAAGCCCTTATTTACTCTACAGTACGTCGCTTGTGACGACATTCATTAACAAGTTTTGAATGTACACTCTGTCTACACACTTAAATATTAAATACTGAATGGGTTTTCAGTACTTTTATAGTATATAAGGACTTTTTATTAGGACGCAGTACATTAAATGGATTAATTTATAACCTTATTTCCAGTAATTTTCTAATTTTTCATTACCAATTTTGTACTGAATTAAACAAAGTCAATTTAAGTACAAAATTTGTACTTAAATTTAAGTGTATAAAAATTTAGTGTGATGTGTTAATTGTATTAAACAAAACTAAACATATTAAAAGCTTTCTTTTCATAAAGACCATTTAAAAATATTTATATTTTATCAAATTTATTATTGTAATAACAAAATATTAATGTAATTCGTAATAAAGTTAATTATAAAACAGTTTATAAATAAAAAATATTCAATATTAACTTTATCTTTTTACCAAGGAGGGTCGACGGTGAACGCTGAAGGGTCTGCATGGGTGGGTTGAGCCTGCCTGGAGCCACCGTCAGTGCAGATCTTGGTGGTTTGGTGGTAGTAGCAAACTCGAAATCTCCCACTCGATATACGTCTCTTATAGTGTGAAAAGGTGGCAAAAATGTCTCAAAAATATCTGAAAATTTTGGTAATCCTTATAATTATCCAACCAGCAACATATTTTCACAAATAAAAACCACGAGATTAACTTTCTTAGTTTGGATTTAACTAGTAAGTCGTTTCAACCCCTACCCCCCTTGGTAATGAAAATAAAGACCTTGGTAATGCTAGGGTTAATTATGAAATGCATTGCATTTAGTGATCATATAAAGTTTTGTAATTTTTTTTTTACTCAAAGTAATTGATGTATTGCAATCTTGGTCTTCTATCCTAAAAAAATAAATTCCGTGAGCAAATGGTGATCTATCATCCGCGCGGTGCAAAAAGGTTTGCACTTCTGAGCTTTACATGGGATTAATCTACATATTAAATTTTTCATTGCATTGGTTACTTCCTTGAGCCTCTCTTTCGACCTTCCAACAAAGATCTAGTTATGTTACATTTGTAGTTACATGCAGTGTACCGTATTTAACCTACGACACGATATTGGTGGTAAAACCAAAATTCTGCGCTAAAATGTTTGTGGATATCCGTTATTAATATTGCTTCATTGAACAGCGGCAAGATGGTGCACAAAAGTTTATTTAGTTTCCTTTACGCAGGATTTGAACATCAGGAGATATATTGAAATAAACGTGGGTTGAAAAATATAATTATATTATAATATAACATTGATTTATAATACTAGCACTCTCAAGGAAGTATACACTAAATTTTCAGATGCTAAATTGGTTTCAGTACTTTATGTCAGTACAAAATTGTTCCAATTTCGTCTTACATCCAGCACTTTTGACCTATAAAACACTTAATCCAAGTACAAATTTGGTACTGAAAAAAGAGAGTTAATATTTTGTAATTTTTTTGACTCTCTTTTTTCAGTACCAAATTTGTACTTGGAATAAGTGTTTTATAGGTAAAAAGTGCTGGATATAAGACGAAACTGGAAAATTTTGTACTGACAAAAAGTACTGAAAACCAATTCAGCATCTAAAAATTTAGTTTGTAAGCTGTTCTTATTTTGGTACCATATATATATATAGGAATATTATTTTTATGAACTGTGAATCCATTAAAATAATAACATGGAGACAGAAAAAATAAAAGTTGCACTATATAAAAATAAAATATAAATATATAAAAGCAAGAGATGCAGTAGAAAGAGTAAAAAAGAGAAGTTCCCGGACTTTGTTTTGATTTATCTGTCAAAAAGGATTTTGTGACTGCGTGGGAAGAGAGATTAACTGGACCAAAGTAAAAAGTCATGTTATGCCGTAAAATATTATCTCTCTTTTTTTTTTTTTTTTTTAGATCCCAAACATATATAAATTTTAGATTTTAACTCGAGTGCTGATTTTAGGACTTACTCAGTTATGGTACCACTCAACTTAACCGTAAAATTTGATAGATAAAATTTATATTTTTTTACTTTTTTTGATGTAAATATTTTTCATTTTACGATTTTTTTTGGCATATTTTGTAATATCAAAATTTCATTGCTGAAAATGCTCTATAAAATAGAGGATTAAAATTGAGTGTGATGTTTATTGCTTTGCTCAACTTACAATTTAAATATCATGTAATGAAATTATTAATAATTAGTACCAAGGATTTAGGACAACAACTGTTCTCTTTATGACATGCAACGATGCACATTTTTTATGCACATTTTTTTTTTATCTAATTTGTAATAAAATAGTGTGTATATTTTTGGTATATGAATTTATGCATACATATTTTTTTTATATATATACGTATTTTATATATATATATATATATTTTACGACTGATAAAACTAAAGACAATCCAACAAAATGCATAGAAATTACTAATTTTTGTATCTTTTTATGTATTGTGTTAAAAAAAAAAACGCAATTTTTATTTCATCGTAAAAAATAAAGTTTTTGCATATATGACCCAGGAGACCAAAAAATTGCAATTTTTCTCTTCACTCACTCACTCTTTTCTCCCTCTCTCTTGTGGTTTATTTTAGGAATCAGGAAAGTTTTATCCCCTGGTAGACACAGAGGACTATCCAGCATCGCAAGCCAGTAGAAACAACCAAGCGCATGCGACGACGTTCTATCTAAATTTGACTCACTCTTCGAATGCAATGAATTTCTCGTTATCTCAAGTAAATCGGATAAGACTTTTCTTTTCGTCTTCTTTTTTTTTTTTACAAAGAAAGAATTGAATATCTTATGTAGTATTTTTATTTTAAATATAATAATCAATACTACACACTCTATAGATTTTTTTTTCCTTTCTCTCACAAATAATCTAATCAGATCAGGATTTGTTAAGAGATTGTATTATAATTTAATTATTCTCCATAACTTAAAATTATAAAAAAATAATGTATCTAAAACAAATAACAGAGAGTCCTTCAGATATAAACTAGGGTTTGTCGTTAATTTTCGGGAGTGCTCGTCTCCTTTTTTCATCTACCAATGAGATTAATTGTTACAAAACTTCTACTGGAGACGTTACAAATCTGACAAAAATACGTTTAAATTAAATTTAAGTATGTATTTTTGCCTATATCTCATTCTAAGTGGCGTAGTGAATTGAATTTTCCTCGTTAGATTACTGAAGCCAAGCACCATCGAGCGTGTTTAGTAGTTGGATGGGTGACCATTTCAAGTAATACGTTGCTCTTTCTCTGATTTAAATTCATCTACCTATTGCAGTGATGCACTTGTGTGTGGTTCTCCTCAGACATTGGATATTACTTTGGTCTATTTTACAAAAAAAAAGTAGACGTTTCCGTTCTGACTGAGATTTTCCACAATTCCCTGTCTCACGTCAGTCAATACTGGGACGCTTTAAAGGCCGTGTGTTCTATCCTTTCCCTTTTTTCTCTACTCTGTCTTTAGGTTCAAGCTCATTAGAGTGTATCCCTGTAAATATAATGCACACTATAATATATTTTGACTGTTATTATATTAAAAGGATACCATGACACAGTAACAATGATAAATGTTAAAGTCATTTTATTAAGGTAAGCTTGATTAAAAGTTAGGTATAGAAGATATGATTAAAATAATTCCCTTCATGAGGACAAAGTGAGTTGCAATTGAGAGCTTATAATTGCGTTTGTTGGTCGGTAGCTTTCTCTATTGTCTTAGCAATCTCTATACAACTAGAGTATATTATACAAAGAACATTGTTGGAATAAGACAATAAAATTAGACTTACTTACAAACACTTCACCGTTAGATTTAGTTTATTATAGAAGCTCAAATTTACTAATTATTTTAAGTTTTAGTTTAAACGCATTAAAAGAGATAGTTCTTGATTTTGATAGTTATAATAATATAAGCAAGTATTTTTAAGAATATGATATTTTATGTATTTATGCTTTTATGTATTTTAATTATGTATTGATTTTCATGAGCCACAACAGCGATGCGATGTGATTTTGACGTACAGTATGCAAGCTGCAAAATCCTATGCCTTGAGCGAATTCGCCGGATATCGCTTTAATTACGATGCTCTTTTTAATTAATCACCAAATATGGCAGCCAATGGATGTTACAGCAAGTGCGCATTATTTGCGTCGCGTTGCAGGCTGGAAATCGCTTATGTAAATCTACCTTTAAGGGTATAATTATAATTATGTGTTGATATTATTTATTATATGAATAACGAATTCAAAGAAATGTTTATTGAATTGAATTGATTGATGTATTGACTTCGGGTCGAAGGACAAGCAGTCATTGCCCGTAAAGAAATGTTTAACAATTCTATTAAAACAGCAACAACAAACAAAGATATAGGATAGTGTTAGTTTTAGATTTTGGATAATAAAGAAGGTAAAAGCATGAAATTGCATAACAATCAACATGTAATATATTGAAGTCACATTTGGTTCAATATATTTAGAATCAATAATGTTAGATGAATCTTTGTTCATTTAATTGTTACATTTTACAAAGTATGTCGTTTTCAATATAATAAAAAAAATACAATATAACATACCACAATATAAATATAAAGACCAAACATTTTTAAGTTTATATACTATAAAACATTTCAATTTGACATTTATTAAATTTTTGTTACATTTAAGATCTGTTTTGGAAAGTGAAGTATCATTATAAGTTACCAAATAAGAAAAGAGATATATGTAGTGACTCTAACTTGCAAGTAGAAAGTATATGAAATGTGAAGTTTTAAAGTGTTTCAAGTACAACAATAATGGTTTTTGAAGAGCAAGCAGCAAGTAGTGTGTACATATTACAAGAAACTGGAGGGAGAGACATAGCAGGCGAGAACTTGAAGCCATGAGAATGTACGTTATACACAAATTTAATACTACTTGTAGTACAGCAAGCAAGAGAGCAGCAGCAAACCAAGTAAAAGATTTTTTTTTACTTTAAGAGAAGTTGAGACCAAATGAAAGTTTATCATATAACTACTACTGAATCTTCAAAATTATGTCCTTTTTTATATAGATAAAGTAAGTGAATTTGATGTACTTTCTAATCTACATATACATTATAGAATTTTTGGAGTAGAGATACTGCTAAATAGAAAATTACCAATGTATTAACATAACACATGCTGAGTTGACAATATCTTTGTAATAAAAAATGTATAAAAACTTAATAAAACATAGTGTTAAAATAGAAAATCAATAATTCCCAATTATTCAGAAATAACAAACCAAAATAGAGTATTGAACTCAAAATTTTTTAATGCAAAAATGAATAGGGGGTGCAAAAGAATAGGGGGTGGCATCACTCTTCAGATTTTTTAGAGGTGTCAAGAGGCGTCACTCTCTCTGTACTTTCAATAATTTTTTAAAAATAATTTCCGGACTCTAAAAATTTAAAAAAAAAATCAGAGCAGCATAACTTTTCACCATCTATCCATTTCTGTAACAAACAAATTTTGAGGTCGATACTCCATTGTGCCATGCAATATAAACTATAAAAATAACGTTTTATTTTTCAATATAGGGAGACGTTTTACTAATCAACTATCACTAGCTATATTTATATTATATAATTAATAGGTATATAATATATAAGTAGCTTAAAGTTTGAATGAAATACGTCCCCTTTGCATAACTTCTAAGTCCTGAAATTAGTTTGAAAATTAAACATTTCTAAGAATTTCAAAATTTTAATTAAAAAAGTAAAAAATTGAGAAATTTCTTTGAAAATTTGTAAATTTTTTATTGTGCATTTGAGTATTGGGAAACAATGTGATAATTTTAAGCAGAATTTTTAATTTTCAGATATCAAGCACCTATTGCTACATTATTTTTCATGCATATTCCAGTGTGTTTACATATTGTAGACCAGAGATGTGATACTTAAAGTGGAATATTTTTACATCGAGTTATGTACATAAATGTGATCTAAGTACATTATTTTATACATTATCAAGACGACAAGAAGTATATCGACATTTCAATTCAGTATTTTGGAACGATATATTGAATGATCACTTCCGAAATGTTTTAAAGATACATTTGTTTTTCTTTATTGTTTTTTGACATACAAGACAGACACATTGCTATGTACGATTTTGAAGACGTCATTTTTAAAATATATTTCAAATAAATGCGTGTATATAACAATATTCTCCCTAATTTATTGTATAATCTACTACGTTTAAGAAAAATTAAAATGAAATAATTACATTGATAATCAAAATATTTATTTTTGTTAAAATTAATTAAAATTAGTTTTGTTAAATAAATATCATAATTATAAGATCATGAAAAAATAGGCAATGAATAAAAGTGCAGCCGGAAAGCTTAATTTAAATATTTAAATTAAAGCTCTCCATAAGCTGCCCTGATGTACCTGGTTTAATAGTCAATTTTTGAAAAGCTGAAAATATAATATATTATTTGTCTTGTTTGATAAATTAAATTTGATAAACAAGAAAATCTGTACAAAAATTTTTTACAAAGAAGCCTGAAATAAACTTAATTCAAGAAGAAGAAAATAACAATTCGAAATAAACAATTTAATTTATTTCTGTTGGCCTATACAACAATATCATTATAAGATTATATATATAGCGTAACTTTGTTAAAGTTTTAGTAGAATTTTAATACTAAATAAATTTTCTTTTTTAAAAGATTTGAATGATAAATAATTGTTTTCCTTGATGTTGCTATTGAGTGTAAAATAAAAGAAGGGCGTTACAAAAATCTTATCATGAGGGGGTTGCTGTTGAAAGGTGTCTCGTTTCTTGACTTTGTTCGCTCTGTGGTGCCACCGTAAGGCGATAATTAATGCGAGAAAAAGGCAAGCAGCAAACGCTGAACCGTAATTGGAGCGTTGGGTAAAATGAAAGGAAAAAACTTCTTTTTTTTTAAGAAAAGAAAGGAGAGAAAAAAAAGGCAACTTGGGTATGTTAAAAAATCGGATCAATAAAGCCAGTAGCAATAACCAAGCATACTTCCTTCCTCACCACTACTGTCACTAAAAAAAAAAAAAAAAAAAAAAAAAAAGAAGTCTGAGATTTTTCTTACTCTTTAAAAATTTAATATAAAACATTTTTTGGTATAAAAAAAAATGTTTTGAATTTTTAAGAAATAAAACAATAATTGAGTTAAATAATTAGGAATTTTATTCTGAGCTAATAATTAATTATTATAAGAATAATGATATAATGGGGTCTTTTGAATTAATATGAATAATTAAATATACTCTTCATAATATTTACGTAGATATGTAGTTAATTTAAGGTATTTAAATTGAACTAGTAATAAATATTGTACAGTTAAGGTTATTTAAACTAGTACACTTGGCATGAATGAGAGTTGGAGTAGCCATTAATACTGATGAATGGCAACGTTGTTTATTATTGTGACCAGATAGACTCGAAAGAGGTGACTGTGAGCTCCAAAAGTGTTGTGGTGAGAGGAATAATGTTGGTGCTCACTTCAACACTGTAGCATGCAAAGTGTCCTAGTTTTATTTTCCAGAACTGTACATTTTATTCAACTAAACTAAATTACAGCCTTTTTTAAGTTACATTAATTTTGTAATATTTCATGACATCGTGCGTAAAAAGTTTCGAGACAACATTTTGCTATCATAGTCACTACAATTGTTGAAATGTTAAACTTCTATAGTTTATGAATAATAATAATAAAAAAAGTAAACTAAAATTCGCTTTATGAATGTTCCACAATTTTTTTAGCGTTTGTTTCTTAAAATACTGCAAATCTTAGATTGAAATTTATAGTATATATATTTTTCAATCAGCTTTATATTTTAGTAAGTTGTAAGGCAAAGTTGAAGGTATAAGAAAATGAAAATCACACTAATTCTAAGATTATATGATAATATAATAATAAAAATACATTCAATAATTTATATGCAGAAGCAAAATCAAATCAATAAAATTTTAAATGAAATTTCATTTCATTTAAAAAAAGAATCCAACTATATACAAATTTAGTAACTAAAAATTGTTATTAAAATATTTTAATTATAAAAAAGGAAGAAAAAAAAACGTTTCTTATAGTATATTTATAAAAATAAGACATGATATGTTTTATAGAATATAAAAAAGACAGTAAGCAATAAATTACAACGCTAAAAGATTTGAAATAAATGAAACTCGTAGTTTATAATAATAATCCAGTTGTGCAAATAAAAGATGAAAAATAGCTCCATGAGAAGAATTTCTTATTTCTTCACTGAAGATGACAATTTTCTTCTTACTTTCTTTAAAAAAAAGAAAAACATAAATAAAAAGGAGTAGAAATGAAGATATATAATAATACATTTTATATATATGACACTATCTTTTGTGATGAAACGCTCTTGTAAATTTTTCTAACTATAAGTAATTATTACAATTTCCTTTATTACAAAAGTTTCCTTTGAATATCAAGAAGCTTCATGATGTATTTTATATATTACGGATTTTCTTTTATGATGATACTTTTGCTTTATAATAAATGATGTAAAGAACATTAATTGTCGTACTATAATAGAGGGAATTTTAACTAATATCTCCAACTTATTATAAAACTAAGACAATATTAAAGTATTATTACCACTTGAAGGATGAAGTTTAACAATTTTCTGTGAAATTAAAATAATTACTGATTAACTTTAATGGTTGAAATTATTTTCAACTTGCTTTCTGTACTGTTAACTTTGTTGTAGTGAAAATAAACAAAATAATACGAAGTATCATAATTTGAACATACATATTAGTATATTTTTATACAGCCCTTTTTTATCATATATATTATATGAATTTTAAAACAAATCATTATAATTTAAATTCATTTTATTAGATTCCATTTGTCACTAAGTAGCTGGAATAACTAGCTATAACATACTTCTTCTAAATCCGTACAAATCTGATAATATTGAATTAAGTCAATATAAATTGTATTATATGTAAATACGTATTATGACATCAACCATAATATTGCAAACGTTTATGGCAGATATGACAATTAATTATATGTCAATTAACATTTGAATCAATGTAACCGTAGAACTTTACACATACTTTGCATAACAAAATGTACTCTCATAATTCTGTCAATTTTATTTTGTTTTCTTTTTTTTTTTTTTTTTTGTCCTGAAACTTTGTTGATGGGACATTTCTGTAAATTTTGAAACGTTGTATTTTTCGTCTTAGAATTGAGCCTACACATTTTGTAGACCTTTAAGATTTAAATAATTTAACCTTATCATATTCAAAATAACATCAAAATGTCTTACATTTATCCAACTTAAATTCTTAAATAATGAAAGCAAATTATTTAACTGTAAACTTTCACCTTTTGTTGCTACGAATGTTTCATTTGTAGAAGTGTATGAAAACTCACGAACAAAATTATTTAACACAGCCACATTTTTAATAAACTGCAGACATTTAAGTATAGATAATTAATAAAATGACGATGATATAGTACTAAAGACATCTTAGATAATTAATAGTAGGAAGATTTTGATTAAAACTTTTTTTAATAAACATTTTTTTGTGATAGCAATATTTTGTGTAAATGCTTTGGTCAGCTAAAAAAAAAAAACATATAGTATCGCATAGCCATAAAACGTTTCTATATTGTCTATATGTTCAAATAAAGCGGTAACATTCTAGACCTTCTACAATAAAGCTAACAGGGGTGGGCAAAGATAGAGAGAGAGAGAGAGAAAGAAGCGGTAATTGAAACGAGGGAAGAGAAAAAAAAGAAGATCGGCAGCCGTCAAGCTATAGCGATTTCTAGAGACAATATTCTGTCTATAGCACCTGCGTTTCACCCTTAACATCTGCAAATATCCACCCACAACCACCCCCCACACTTACTCTTCTAGTGACCATCTTGCCCTCTTTTCCCCGGGGCCAATTTATCTTATACTCTTTCGCGACCCATATTGACTCTAATATGTTTTTGTCTATTCCAGTTTAGTGGCTATCCACTACTCTTTCTCTCTACACACATGGCGAGCATATAGGCACTAAACCAAACCTAAGTCATAAAAGAACAAAAACTGTATATATAAAATAGAAAAAAAAAGTTTCATGGAGAAACTATAAGACAACACAAACAAAAACATACTCAAGAAATATATATATATATATATATATATATTGATGACAGTAAAAAGTTGCTGACTAATATAAATAAAAATAAAAATATAGTGTAATATGTTTTTGTTTACAAGAAATATAATTTAAATATTTTATGATCTATGCTATTTTTGGAAATTTAGTATAAAAATGTATTTTAAAAGATTTTTTTATTCGTACATCATAAAATGGCAAAATATGGTGGACTAATTAAGCAATACTATTTATATTATAAAAAAATCAGTTAATTTTAACTATCATTGCATGAAAAAATTACAAATATTTAATATTAAAAAGCTGGGGAGTTTTAATAAATTTGACAAAACAGCGCTTGCGCGTTACACCAATCACTAATTTTCTAGCATTTATTTTTTGTTTGTTTTGAAATACAAAAAGTAATAACACATAGAATATTATTAGAGAGGTTAAAATGTATTTTATATTATTACATTTTTTTTTCTCTTAAGGGTAAGGTAACGCCACCAATGTTAAAAAAAATCCCTCACACAAAAATTATGAAAAAAATTTAAAATGTTCTCCTCTACACCCCCTATCAGTAGCTAAAATATCAGGGGGGTCTTCAAATAACACCACTTAACGTAAACTTAAGCCTAAGACTGTCTTAGCGCAACAATAAAGAATACGCTAAGACTGTCTTAATTTTAGGATTGTTGTAATTTGTGTTATTTGAAGGCCCCCCTGGTATACAAATTCGATCTAGTTTTTGAGTTATGAATTTTTAAAGTTGACTAATTTAACATGGGATTTCCATTTCTCCATGTTAAAGTAGTCAACTTTAAAAATTCATAACTCAAAAACTAGATCGAATTTGTATACCTGATATTTTAGCTACTGAAAGGGGGTGTAGAGGAGAACATTTTAATTTTTTTTTTTCAGAATTTTTGTGTGAGGGATTTTTTTTAACATTGGTGACGTTACCTTACCCTTAATAAAAGCACTGTATTGAATTTTCCCTAGATAAGTATTGCTGAGTTTTAAGACACATTTAATAATTCATTGTTACATTTCTTCTCAATACAAGACAGAAGATGAGTAAGAACTTGGAGGGACGGAGAATTCGAAATAAGAAAATACATTTCGCGCAGCTGAGCATAAAATTCTTTCAGATTCCTTCTTACTTCAGTTACCTCTCCTCTTAACTGTGCAGCATCACAACTGCCCCCCTCTCTTGAGACATCAAGCTAAAGCTAAAATGATAATGTCAGATGCTGATGTTTCAAAGAGAGCAAAAATTGATAGCACAAATTTAATTACATTTACCCAGGCAATATAAGAAGGGAGCAGCCTGCTATAAAATGCAAGATTGTCAAATATTTTGATATAATCACAAAAGGTAGTAAAATATTTTATAAGATGACTCAAATTCTTAAATTATGTATGGGTATTTAATGACAGTAATATTAAGATAATTTGTTAAAGATTTTAAGATGGGTAGTGCATGTTGTATACAGTACATGACTCAAAAATTTAAAAAAAAATCAGTTTTAATTTATTTCCACACTATTTATTTCAACTACATTAAAATTTCATATATAGTTATTCCTATATACGTTGATAAAAGTAGCTATAAAGCACAAAATCTCAGTTAATATTTAATTAATATCTTTAACATTTGAACTTTGTTAAAATTACCTCCATGAAGCTACCATGTTAAATAATAAATTAATGGTATCTGAGATTCAAAAAAAAAATAAATATTTTATATCATTTTAAATAAAGTTTATGGGACGATGCTCTAAGTAAAAATTGACAAATGTAAAATTACTAAAAGTACAAATTAAAAGTGTCGTAACTAAAAAAGTGAACCACCATAACTCAAAATGTAAGCAAAGCAATATAATAGCAATTGCACAAATCAATATTCTACTATCTCAAAATTCACTTAAATCAAAATTCAAACAAAACAAACAGGTAGTGGAAGGCATGCCACCTAGCGGACATCATAGCTACCGACATTCAATAACTACAATCATATCGCCCGAAAAGGAACGATTGCTGCTAGAATCGGGATGTTTCCACTTCTAAAAATTCTAATAGACGTAGTTGCAGTCTTTAACACTAGATGACAATTGCGTTCGCTGCTTGAATTTTTTTCTATTTCTTTAAATTATTTTTAGTGTCCTTTTCTTGTCATTGAGCGATTAGTGTGATGAGAACTCCCCGACAGGAAGGTTCGATAGCCGAGTGATGCTCTGCTTTATTTGTGTCGTGGTATAAATTTTCATTTTTAGTGCATGCATAAATTTCTCGATTTTGTTAAATTAGTATAATAATAATATTTATATTCTGAGAACAAAGGACCGTGTGATACTTTTTATTTTTATTATACATCATGACGTGTGGTAATCAATTATAAAAATTAACCTGTTAGTGACTTACGTATATAATAATAAAATTGAAATATTATATTATTGCGGGCAAAAAATCATTATTATAAAAAATAATATAATTATAAAATTAATTATGACAAATAAAATGTTATACAATATTATACAATAATAAGATGAACTGATATATTATATAAAATAGCAAATCATATATATATATAGTTACATTAATTAGTAGTCAATTTCATATTATAAAGTAAGTTTAGTGTAATGTATAAAAAAATATAATATTATACCAAAAATTGTTATGTTTATATTTTTTTTTATCAAAAAGTTAAAATCTATTTTACTGATTACGGTGGTGTGATAAACACAAGCTGATTGAATACGTGAATGCTATTAAGACTGCTCCTATGAAAGCAATATATTTGATCTTTTTTCCGTTCCCCATATAATGAAGTCCAGGCTAATTTTTGACTTCGTTGAAATACATATACTTGTGAATGTACAGTACGCTGCGGCGAAAGTGGCTTCCTGAACAATGCAAAGTGCAATTAATAAATTTTACTGCATTGAGATATAATCTGTTATATTTAGCTAATGATTTTACGCAGCATATTGAGTGTACTAATATATATCATTATATTGTATCTAATACAGCAATAATTAAACTATAATATGTATTGTTATCCATATTATTTTCATTATTAATTAATTAACTTGGAACATATTAATTAAGATTCTACAATTCAACAATAACTTAAATGTAAGTTTTATAGTTAATATTTTTTAAATGAATCAATCAGAATAATAATTAAATTTTCATCATAACAATTCATAGAAACTCATTAATACATAAATTTTCAGGCTGCACTCGGCGGATCCACTCAGACAAAGATGGGGGGGGGGGGAAGAGACGGCGATTGTTCCATCTAAAAGATTCCAAAAGTTAATAGTACTTGATGTCGTAACACCTCCGAAATCTCCCCCACAACTCCCACCCTAAAATAGCCATTTGTTAGGGATAGTGACCCTCCCCCTCTGCTTTCGCTGGCTGCGCAACCCGGCAACCCTATAATTCGCCCTTGGTACCTGTTTGCATTGTATAATATATTATAAACAGGGTTGTCGAAAAGATTTACAAATAATTTTAATGGGGAAAAAAGTGTAACAGACTCTAGTATGTAATATCTGTTGTTTTTTTACTTTTCAATAGAGTATTGTCCTCAATTTTTTTTATTGCAGAAATGGATAGAGGGTGCAGAGTTATGCTACCCTGATTTTTTAGAGCCCGGGAACTATTTTTAAAAAAAATATTGAAAGTCTTTTTCGTAACGTCACGAGACGCCGCTCCTGAAGAAAAAGATAGGACTTGCCGCCGCGTGACGTCACAAAAAGGACTTTCAATATTTTTTTAAAAATAGTTCTAGGTCTCAAAAAAATCTGAAAAATATCAGGGTAGCATAACTTTGCACCCTCTATCCATTTCTGCAATAAAAAAAATTGAGGACAATACTCCATTCATTCAAATTATTGCCGATGAAAAAATTTTTTACTATATAAAAATATCCTTAAGTGTGGAGGATTTAGCTACAGTGTGTCGTTTGACCACCTCCAAGAAGTTTACGCTCATGTAATGGTTAATTAAGGTAGAGATAATGTCGATCAGGTGTTCGACGAAATTCTTTTTAACTAACGTGACAACGTGACAAAATGTATACACCTTAGCAAATTCACAAAAATTCTGATTTTTTTTAAGAGGTAGATTTTATTGTTTAAAAGCCATATAGAAAAAGTTTCAAAATAATTTAACGAGCCGTTTTTTTTTTTTTTTTTTAATGCGTTTACAGTTTGTCTCTCCGGATGGGAATAAGGATCTATGCTGAAAATTAATAAAAATAGATCTAAATAAATAATAATAATAAAAAAAAAAAAAAAAAAATGAAAAAAAAAACGTGTCTTTCTAAATTGTTTTAAAACTTTTTCTTTGCTTTTTAGGCATTAGGCACTAATATCTGCCTCTCAAAAAAAATTTCAGAAATGTTGGGAATTTGCTAAGGTATACTTGTTAATCAAAGGGGACTATGTTGAACAGCTGATCGGCGTTATCTCTACCTTAAGCTGAATTATTATTTATTTTAATTATAAAATCGTCAAAACTCCCTTAAATTGAAATACATACGATTCTATTATATATTCTATAAAAGTGGCAAAAACATATTTGTCGATTCTTTCTGACAACCACAACACTCTTAAGCATATTATAGTTTTATTTCTTAAAATTTTGTTTTATTCATAGTATTTATACTCGCTAAGGTTAGTAAAATTTTAGCTGCACACATGGTTTTGAGCATGCAGCAAATCTAGACTATATAGACGGAAAAAGAGTGTATGAATATTTTTTATCTTGAGAATGATATATTTAAATGAAAACCTCACAAAATTTCAAATCGGCCTCGCTTTGCCACTTGGATTTGCAACTCCCGAGCAAAACTTGTAGCTGAAGGAATAACGTTCGGAGTGTCCTGAGGTGTAAATCAAAACTATATGAATCAAATAATCATAGTAAAATTTACATGCATTATTTATTATTTATTTCAATTGCACTAACAACAAAAAATTATAAAAATTCTGTAATGGATAACTTGCATGAAATTTTATTACTGCAGCAATGAATAGAGCAAGCACCAAATTATGCTACTCTGAATTTTTTCGGATTTTTTTTTAGGCCCGGAACTGTTTTTAAATAATATTTGAAAGTTCTGTAAGTTAAGTTGGCACCCCTGAATCCATAATAAAAAATATAGGACTCAGACGCCTATTGACGCCTCCAGGGGGCGTGGCCACACTTTAAATAATTATTTACAAAATAGTTCTGGGTTTCAAAAAAATCTGAAAAAATCAGAGTAGTATAATTTGGTACCCTCTATTCATTTCTGCAATAAAAAAATTCATGTAGGTTGTCCGTTATAAAATAATTGTATCAGTAATTTAGGTACTAGGGTAAACACATAAAAATCTTGTAACCTACGTCTCAGTCTATATTTCAAAATTTCTCATGTCAGTCGATCTTAATGATTATATATTATATATATTATACTTACATTATTGATTGATTGATTGATTGATTGATTGATTGATTGATTGATTGATTGATTGATTGATTGATTGATTGATTGATTGATTGATTGACTTATTCATTCATTTTACAAACCATATTATTATTACTTGCTATAGTATTTTATGGTTAAATAAAATGTGTTTTCTTAATTTTTACTTTTTAAGAAAATAGGGCAAGAAATTTATAATTATAATTACATATAAATAACAGAATTTAGAGGAAATAAATAACCAATTCTTTGTATAGAAATGAAGATATTGCAAAAATTAATAATGTGCAGCTATACATAGTAAATATTAAATTATATAAAACAAATACGTACGCACTTATTAGAACAACATAATAATTCAAATTAATTTATAACTTTTTGTGTTTTATTGCATGTCCGGGAATGTCACAAAAATTCAAGTAAAAACTTATTATTATTGAAACACATGGAGCCCGTATTTCATGGTTATTTGCTTGCTGTCGACTGTACAAAATTTTTCGCTGAAAAAAGGTGCGGTGAGAGCTAGCTGAGGGGATGAAAGGGGGAAACATGAATTCCCGTTACACTATTCACTCGCATTCTAGCTGGCCGCTCACTGCGATTGCAGTCAGCAGCAGGTGTAGAGGAGAAAGAAAGCAAATTATTATAGAAATATGATGCATATTATAATTAAATGCATTCAATATTTATGAATATATTAATTATATTTCATTTTAATATAATACATATTTTTATACAATTGTTTTATAGTTTATATTATTATTTTTATATGTATTATATTATAATTATATTTTCATATAATTATAACATCACAAAGAGAAAAGAGTATAAATAAGCAGCCTGAAAAGACAAATGCAAAAATTTAATGGAGGCCCACGGAAGTCTGCAGTAATACATCGCTTATACGTCGTCGTGGACAAGCAGCTGAACTACAGTTTTAAGTGTAGTGTACTATAAAAAAAATGAGTCAAATTTCTTGAGTTTGCATTTTTAAAAATAGTGTGAAAAATTTTCAACGTGGAACCAAATATAAAATAAAACTTCTTCACATAGGTTTTCCAGGAGAAAAATTCCAAATTCAGAGTTTGCGTGTCGAATATTTTTATATTTATATAACACCTGATAAGACCTTCGAATATATCTAAAAAAATTATAATAATAAAAATACTGAAAATTAAAAATTAAAGAAAAAATATTTAAATTCTTGGCTCCATTAAAAAATCTGGAAAATCTGCAATGCCAATTTTGATAACTCAAAGGAGATTATCTTAATTTTTTAAACACAAAATTATGTTAAGGGTTAGTTAAGGTAGTGATAATACGGATCAGCTAACCCAATGCTAAGAAAATCACATTCATGAAAATTATGACAAAATTTTAAAATGTTCTCCTCTACATCCCCAATCAGTAGCTAAAATATCAAGTATACAAAAACGAGGTAGTTTTTGAGTTATTATAATTTAGCTATTTCAGTATCTATCAGTATACTGATAGAGGATGCAGAAGAGATCATAATATATATATGGATATGTTTCATAATTTTTATATGTGGGAATTTTTTTAGCATGTACGGCATATATACCTTTTACTCTTATGCATTTTTTGTCTTTATGTTCGAGACATAAAGGGGAGGATCGGCGGATCCAGCTCGCGGCACAGCCCTGGTGCTGGGGAAAGGGGGGTGTCCTGTTCCGTAATATTAAAATTTTGAGTGGGAGCAGGGGGTGGAGCGACGGGTGTGGGTAGTGGTAATAACTTTAACATATTATCTGTGGAGGGGGAGGAAGGAAGTGATCGTGCACACAACTCCCTCCCCCCTCCCGTGCATCCTAAACTGGGGACATAGAAATTTGCTATATATATTTTATTTTTCATACTAATCGCAGTATTTTTTCGGTATAATATATATTTGAAAGCCTTTGTCAGTTACGGCCCCAATGTTAAACTTCGTATTAAATCACTCTGACTTTTTTGAATGCCAAAACTCAAATATTTGTGTTTTTTTTTTTTTTTTTTGTTAAGCGCACTTTATTTTCATTAATCGTATGTTAAAATGCTTAACTTACATAATTAATGCATTTTGTAATTTAAATATAAGATTGTATGTATTTTATGTCATGCTTTTTTTATTGCAATATGTGTTTGTTTCTTCATTATTTCTTCCTTTTTTTTCTTTTTTAAGAAATAAAAAATATTTTTTGTGTATATGCATAATCATTTACAACATATTTTTCTTAGCTTAGCTTTGTTACCTCATCAGCATAGTACGACTATTTTAGAAGTATAATATAATTAATTAAAAAGAAATACATGAATATAAAATAGGTACTCATATATTATATAATGCGTAATATGTAATTTTTCTTATATATTTTCCAATCACATTTAAATTTTACATAAATTTTAAATATTATTATATTAATATATATATTAATATTATATATGTTATTAGTTTTTCATTGCCACTAGAGTTTGGATGCAAAATAAAATATTTATTTACAGTTCTAGTGGCAATATATGCTTTATTCCGTCCTGTCTTATGTAAATATATTTCCTCCTTGCGCAGCAGCGCATATGTATAATGAACGATAAAAAAGCAGGTTAAAGTGTCAAACGACCCGTTGCTATCAAGAGGGTGATGTTAAGTAAGGTGATCTGAGATAACACGCCCAATATTAAAAATATTTCACACATTATGAAACATTACATTAAAAAGTTCTCCTCTACTTACCCTATCAGTAGCTAAAATTTCAGGTATACAAAATCTTTTTATTTTTTTTTAATTTTTTTCATTTTTGACTAATTTAACACGGAAGATCCATTTCTCCATGTTGAATTATTCAAATTATGAAAAATCATAACTGCAAAACTAGTAGAGGAGACCATTTTATATTATGTTTCGTAGTTTTCATTTGTGGGAGTTTTTTTAACATTACGAGTGTATAACAATAGCAATTTAATTAGTGTAGCTCATGTGACATGTATGTAATATTTTTTTTTTAAATTATTACATGTTTTATGGTATATATGCGTACATAGAATCCATGATTATCACGTAAACGATAAAAATAAAATAGTGGGCATTCATAGGACTTATTTAATACTACTCATCTAGCCTGAATTCTTATCCCGGGCTAAATCAGGAATTAAACATTGTGCTAAACCAGCGGCTGTAAACATTGCATGTTACCAAAAAGTGTGGGCGGTGAATGAGTGCAAACGCATATTATATTAAGCATATATAGGCCACTTTGTTTAGTACCATATATATATTTATATAGCCACTCGTCTTATATATATATATATATATATATATATATATATATATATATATATATATATATATATATATATATATATATATATATATATATAATATATATATATATATATATATATATGTATATATAGCACTCAATTTTTTACCCAGGATAAAAACCAATTCCAAAGTGCTTTGTGAATGCCCCTCCCCCCTCCCAATATTTATTGTTTTTAATTCGTTTCTGTAATTTATTATTTATAAAAATAATATTGATGCTAATTTGGTATAATTTATTGTTCTTGCATGTAATGATGTATCTCAGGCTCAGGTCTGCATCATGGGTCCGGTTAAAGCATTTCCCCAACGCAAAGTTTTTCTTGAAATATTTTGCTTACATAAAGTCAGCCTTACCATTCTTCCTCCCCCCCCCCCCTGAAATTTGCATGATTCTAGTCCACGCCTAAATTGCACGCACAAATTCAACGTATATATTATAGTAATTACCAATTATACCTTTTGTATTCCTCACCATATTAAGTGTTAATTAGTATATTAAATATTATTAATCGTATATATATATATAGCTAAAAAAATTATACAAGTGCGGAGTAGTGCAAGTAAAGTGTTTCAAATTTTAGCTATGATATTTGAGTGAATATAATTTTGGTAAAAAGGGTAATTATTTAGATTTCTCTCAAAATTTTATGAAAACAAAAATCTGCGATGCGCAGGACTAATTTTAATCAAAGCGAAATGAGCCAAAGCTGAAACAATAGTATTTATCAGATTTTGCTGTCTTACGTATAAACAAACTCCTTATAAGTTAGTATCACACGCTATCCAGTCAGAAGTAGAATTACAAAAAAAAATTTGATCTATTAATATTATTTGCGTGTAGTGTATGTGTATATACGTATCTAGCTGTGGATAAACATATATTTATATATATATATATATATATATATATATATATATATATATATATATATATATCAGGGGCGGCTCGTGCCCCTTTTCCGTGGGGGTGCTGCCTGACATGGGACCCGCAGAACACCATGGGGGGGTTTGGGGGGCGGAGCCCCCCAATGGCCCGCCGCAGGTGCGATTTTTTTTAAGGACACGCCCCTTTTTTAGGGTAAAATTATGACAAAATCATATAATAATGCTCTCAGCAACGAAGCAGAAATTATCTAAAATCAAAAAATGCATGCATTTTATTTATAATTTGTTATGACATGCACTTATGCGAGCCCTTTTGAAATCGTGATTGAATGTTTCAAACTTAATATAATATCCAATTTTTAATTATTTTTTTTAATTCATAAGTCCTTTCACGTGGTAAGAAACATATATTTATATAAAAATAAATATTGTTTTAATCCCTTTTTTTTTAAATAATAGTGTCAATCAAACTGCATTCAAACTGCATTGTTAATATGAAACCTGAATGTCTGGTATAATTTTTACGCAATGTATATAATGAACATCAAATAAATCGATCATGGTATATACAATATGTACAAAATTAGGCAACAACCAGAATCTAATATAAATTTTTAAAGACAAAATTTAATAAAAAAATAAAAAATGAAATTTATATAAGAAAAAATTGCATTATTAAACATTATTTCAATATTATTAGTATTTATTTAATTGAGAAAAAAATAATCGTAATCCTGTTAAGGTAGAGATAACACGGATCAGCTGACCTAATGCTAAAAAAATCTCAGTCATGAAAATTACGAAAAAAAAAAAATAAAATGTTCTCCTCTACATCGCCTATCAGGTATCCGGCATTTTCGGTGTAAGACATTTCGGTGTAAGGAATGTTCAGTGTAAGCGTTCGGTGTACGGAACTTTCGGTGTAAAGAGATCTTGGTGAAAGGAAGATTCGGTGCAAGGAATTTTCAGCGTAAGGAAAATTTGGTGCAACGTTAATAAAACTGTTAAATATAAAATAATGTAATTGTTTTTCAATTTATTAATACTTTTTCTATTTGAGGTCAGAATTAGAAGAACTAGAAGAACTTATGCTATATATATCAATAGTCGGATCAGTACATGTTGTCAATATACACCGAACGCTTACACCGAACATTCCTTACACCGAAAATTCCTAGAATCCCTCTCGAGCGGTATAACAGATCAAAGATCCCAATTTTTTTATTATTGTTTTATTTTTTTTTTAGCCATGCAATATTTCTTTGATTACTATCGCATATTTGCTGCTAAATAATGTACTGCCGGTACACGTAAACCCGGGAAAATAAGCTATATATTTTTCTCATCCTGGAGTAGTTAACGTTTTCTTATATTTTGTATACTCGTACACTTTTACAACTTGTTTTTGTTTTATTGTTTTATTTTTATGTTTGAATTTTCACATTAATGGTATAAAATGCTGTAGTGAATATATATAATTAATAAATAAATAGCTCCCATGTATAATATATCGACTTGTTCCTGGTAAACTTATAATTTATAATAAAATACATGGGCGCGATTCACGAACGAATTAAGTTATCCAGATTTCTCACTTAATTAATTCGATCGACGTTTAGTGCCATCGAGTTAGACTGGCGCTAACTGCGTGGTTAGTAAGAAACCTGTTGTTGTCGTTGTTCGAACGTGAGATCTCACGATTGTTTACATGCATGCATGCACCACTTAATTTTCAAAAGACAAAAGTGTTGGTTCTTTTGGGACAGTCATATTTTTATTAAAGTAAAATAAAAGTGCTGGTCTTCATTCCTCAGATGCTTCAATATATTTAGTCAATCTTTGTTAGTATATTCACTGATGAATGTAATTAAAATTTTGTTAATCTGCTCAATGAAACCATATTACAGGAAAGGTCTTCGAAGTGTTGTTCAAAATTATTCCCGCATGTCAAATACCACAAGCTCATTGGTTCTGTTGAACCAATGAGCTTGCGGGTACTGCCGATCGCACAGTCCCCGATCGCTCCAAAATCACACGGCTTGAGTGGGAGTTGAAGAGGAGGAGAATGAGGGTGGGAACACTGCTTTGGGCTACTGCTAGTAGTGGCAGTACCTTCCGCTGGGCAGCGCTGAGGGAATAAATTTACGCGGCAGCGGCAAAAATTTCATGATTTTAAATGTTAGAACTGATAAAAATTTGCTGGAAAGTTCAGAAAAATTATAGGATTATTTGATATTTCTAATTGTGTGTTTGTTCCCAAAATTTATGGGGGGGCTGCAGTACCGCAGTACTATAGTACGAGCCGCCCCTGATATATATATATATATATATATTGAAATAACACACCCGAGAGATCTTTACATCCTAAGTTCCGAGAGGTACGTGACTATACATGTTCAAGTATTTGAATATGCACACAAAAAATTAATTAATAATGATGAAACAAATTATTTTTCCGAATGTGAATATATATTGTAATTGAAATTAATGTTTAACATTATTTATTCATTAAAGCTTATAAAATAATATACAAAACGAAGAAAATTAATTTTTTTTTTTTTAATCAAACCCTATTGGGTACTTTTATTTACTAATTACATACTACTTTGAAACCCCGAACCTTCCGAAACCCTAACTTGAGCGTTTCGCGGGCTCTTCTGGAACGGGGGTGGCCACGGCCTTGCAAATCCATCCCGGCATTTGCCTGCAGCTGAGGGAAACGTGGAAACCTCAGCCAGGATGGACGCTACAGCTTTTGTCAATGAACCGGAAGTGCAATGGTCCAAAGCCAGGGGAACCACATGGTGGAAAATCGCAATGTTTTACCCCTGGGTGGGAAACGTGGTTTTTGTTGAAAATTAATTTTAGTGCAATAACAAAAAAAAAAAAAACATGCATGTGGTATATTATTAATTATAATGGCATAACAAATATTTTTGCCTATTATTTTAGGCTTAATTATTTATTTTGTTGTTAATATAATTTTGCCATGCATAACAATATTTTTATTTCTTTCTTGATTGTACAAAATATTAACAGTATATTATTTAACAAAATTAATACTTTTATATAATATAATATTTATTTTTAATGTTATATTTAATTATATTCTATGTGAACTAATAATTGGTTATATTGCCATGGTAACTATTTTTAATATAATATGTTATATTCTCAATTTTACACTCTTGACAATTAAAGCCTATATAATATAGGCTTTGTTTCTTCAATACTTATGAGCAAATACTCATGGACTTACCATGTTAAAGCAACTCTCACTCCATGACATTATACGTATAAATTCTATTGAAGATACCATTCAAGAGAAGCAAGAATATTTCTTCTGTAAATTACCTCACGAAAATCTGTGGAAGTGGAGTAAAAATGCTAACAAAATGCAAAGAAACTTTTCTAGTTTCATGTACATAATTATAATATAGTTGTTAATGCCACAAAAATAATTATGATCAAATATTAACAAATTTCAATTAATTCGACTTTTAAATAAGTCGCAAATACTTGGCAAAATATCCTGGATTGTGCACTCAACGCCCTCTTCAAATTACTTCTGAAGCTGTAATTTGTAAAAATACAAGTACATCCACCTATGTTGAACGCTTCAAAGTAATTCTCTTTTCCAGGAGATGGATTACCAATATAATGAAAGTCCCACTATCGATATCAATATTGGCGATATATCGCGGTTGGACAATTTATACCTGGCATTTGAGGATAGGAGAATTTTGAGTTAAGTGAATTTTTACTTTTGTACATTTTAACTTTTTTCAATTTTTGTTTAAGTATAGAAAATATATTTTGAGTTAGGGATATTTTAGATTATATCATTTTAAATATGCATTTATGTCTTTTTGAGTTTCTGTCAATTTTTTGGTTCAGCCACCTCCCAAGTTTATTGCTATGACGTCAGTAAAAAATTTAAATTTGAATTATTATATATAGGAAAACTTTATACATCTTGCAAGACAATTTGTCAGAAGAAGTTTTTTTTTTTTATGTGCAATGCCTACTGTGTATGGCTCAGCGTTTCTCATTAGCTGTAGTACCCTAGAGATTCGTTGCTATATTAGTAGGAAGTATATTAACGGGCCACGCTTCATCATCAAATACATGGCCGGCTCCACAGAGAGAAAGAGCAAGAAATATGAAAGATAGTTACAAGTATGCATGAGTAAATACTGTAGAATATACACGAAATTTATTTACGCTTCATGTCATTTCGTGAATTTACTTTAAATTGAACAATTTACATGTTTTTTTTATTGTTTTGTAGGCCTCAATTTACATATTTTAAAAATATTCTGAGTTTATGTACCCGTCTTAATTTTTTTTTTATTATTATTATTTTTTAAAAACTTGGAGCTCTAGTTGGGGTAATGGATAAGGATAAAGGAGGTACAGGATGGTGGCCATGTGTTCCAGTATTCACTGAGGTGAGACTGAGGGAACCGTAGAAAACCTCAGTCAGGACTACTTTTTATCAATGGATTTAAGTGATGTTCAAAACCTGGGGAACCACACATATAAAAAGTAGTGCGGTATCAGATATCAGTTTTACTTATTATTGGCGAATATTACATTAAAAACTGATATTGATTACATCCTATAAAACAATTTTAATGTCCATTACAGTATTTTTATTAAAAAAAAATCTTCATTGTGGGTTATTATACCAAATATTGTAACTCTGTGATTGTTAGGTAAAACAAAATGCAATATATTTTAAATAAATACCAAAATCATATTCATAACTAAGCTACATTTAAAATATAATTTAGATTTATGAGTGTAAGGATTATAACATAATGACAGAACTCTTCCCCTCAATTGTGAAGTATCCTGGAACGTAGGCAACCAGTTGCATACATATGCACACACGGTTGCATAACTTAACTTTCTAGCAGGCGTTAAACAAAAGCAAAATTTAAAAGGATATAAATCCAATTAATGCACGGCCTGAATATTGTATCAAAAATTTCTGTCATTAAAATTATTATATAGCAAATTTCCTTCAGTTTCGGTAGTATGAAAATAATAATAAAATCGTCGAAAATCGTCGTAGTATGAAAAAGTAAACAATAGATTTGAAAGTCAAATTAATGTGAAATTCTGTTTTTCCAAATAGAAAAAAAAAAACTCTGAAAAATTACTGTTGACTTACTCGTCTATAAGTAATTTGAATGAACATAATTTGTTGTTCAAAAATTTATTTTATTATAATTGAACAATGCTATAAATTATAATATTTTTCAAACAAAATTAAATTATAATAAAAATTTATTTATAATATAGAACGATTGCTCATATATATTTTTTTACAATAATTAAATAAAAACTAATACTCTTGTGATTTATAGATAAAAACAATTAATAATTTTAACATATAACTCAATTATTAGTTTTTTAACAATATAAATCTTTATTGTAACCACCAATCATTACGTTATTTTTATGTCAAGGAAAGGAAGGAAAAAATAATTTTCCGGTTTCCTCTTTCACACAATATTCTAAGAGAGCGATTTCACCCACGGATTTCTGTGCGTTCTTGCGCGCCCCAGGCCCGCTCAAGAATCCCCCCCCCCCCTTCTTCCCAGCAGCAGCGGTGACAGCACAGCAACAATCGAACTCTCGAGCGAGCGGATGTGACCAACTTTCTTCACAAACTTGTTCCGACTCTGCAAAGCAAGCAAGATTTTCGTTCTTTTTTTTTTTTTTATCTTTCCTCTTGTTCCGAGAACAACTCAGAACTTACTTCTTCTTCTCTATCCTGTGTCAACATTTTAGGGTCTACGTATACATTCTCTTTTCCCCCACCCCTTTCCAATCCTACTTATATGTTTTGTGTGTCTCAAAAGTAAATTTCTCTACAGAATTGTTTCAATTAAAAGTTTATTTTTTTTTTAAAGCAAATTGATTGAGAACTATTTACGAAAGATAAAAAAGGAGTGTGCCAATTAAGATATTGGAGAAACATTTTTGTTATATTTTTATTCCACTTAATTATTAAAACATACACCCTCTTAGAGTTTAGAAAATAATCTTAAAATAAAACATTTGTAGCAATGAACGGAAACCCTATTCACTAATGAGCATCTTCTTGCTACAACGTAAAATAAAAAAAAATTAGCAAAAAGTATTTTTTTTTCCTCTCATTACATCTCATCGTCAGTTTCCAAACCACAAAATATATATTGAATGATAGGTACAATATTGAACATAAAAAAATTGACATAACAATGAAATTATCTTGTACATGTCACATTAAATTATTAAAAAAAGAGTTAGATTACATTAAAAAAAGGAACAAAATTCTTGTATTTACTGAATAATGCTATATAAAATAGTAGCACATTGCTATTAAATAAATGTGATATAAATGTCCGTGTGACAAATACAAAACCATATAGGGTAAAAGCATGCCACAGTCATGTGACATACGTAGGTAGAAGGGGGATGGTGTTGGTGGAATAAGGTAAACCACTAGGGTGCATGGCGGCGGAATTGTGTGAGGCTTTAATTCGGCCACCACCAGAGACGGACATGGACCGTTTGTTGTTGCTACCTCCGTCAATCCACGCCCCCCCCCCTCTCTCTCTCTCTCTCTCTCTCTCTCTCTCTCTCTCTCTCTCTCTCTCTCTCTCTCTCTCTCTCTCTCTCTCTCTCTCTCTCTCTCTCTCTCTCTCTCTCTTTTCTCTGTCTCTCTTGTTCCTTTTTACCTCTTCCACATTCCTAAACCACAGAGACTAGAATAGAAACAGATAGAGAGAGGGGGGACACAAAAAGAGAGAGAGACTTGCATGGGAAAGTAGCTTTGTATGTGATTTAAATACCCCAAATACCAAAATTTGAAACAAAATATTAATTTTTTATTAAAAAATGTGAGGTATTTCTAATATATTTATGAAAGGTAACATTAATTAACTACAAAAAGAACCTTAATTAAATATCGAGGAAAATTATTTTAGTATTATTCGGGTTAATTTCTTCCCAAAAGCTCTTCTTTCATTTTTTTTAAAAAATGTTTATTATTGTTTAGCTTCTAAATATTTGTAATACTTGTTGAAAATATATGAACGGAATTTTGGAATTATTTAATATCTATAAATCTGAGAAAACAAATGTGCAATTTTAATAAATTGTGTCGATATACAGGAGTTAAAATTTAATCAAATTAGTAACGAAGTTTCACAATATAAAACTATTCTGATAAATATTTTTTTCTATCAAAACAAAAGTTCTAAGCGTCAATCATCAGATAACAAAATTACATCACTAAAAGTTTGTAACAAGCAAAAATTAAATTTCTTCCATCTTTTCTTATGGTTCTGTTTTATTTTTCTTAAGACAACCTGACAAAGTGATGGCCTGATTCTGAGTAAGATTAAAGTGCCACGTTTACATATGTAAAGTAACATCAGAAAAAGTTATGTACATAACCTTAATCACAAATTATTATTCTCCCTAGTAAATAACTTTGAAAGCTAAAAGCATATAAAAATTTATAATAAAAAATTTATATTTTTGTGAGATGAGAAATGACAGCTAAAAAATACTCATTATAAAAACTACAGTTCACCAACTTTAAGATTCCACTTGTATTTTTAAATTGTATTTGTATAGTTGTTCTACATAAATTGTAATTAAAACTTAATTATTTAAAATAATAAATGAAGACCCTAACTACAAATTTAAAAAAAAAAAAGTAGAAAACTCCCGTTTCCGGATATTTCCGGATGATGAAATATAAAATTAATTAAACTATATAGTTTGATTGTGACATTATTTTATTCTTATCAAAATTATTATAAAACATAAAAACAGTATGTTCATAATAAAATAGAATTTTAACAATGTTGTTATATAAAAAAAATATGGTACTATACATTTTAATAATATGACATATAAAAAAGTACATAAAAGTAAAGTGCAGCAATACCTTTGCAGAAATGTAGGTTACAGTAGAGTATCTTATTTCTATTGAACAGCAAAGAATTTCTAGAATGGTGACACATGATTAATGTGAGCTCGTCTCATCGACGACACGTTATATTATATAGCAGCAGTAGTCATATGAACATGGTGTAAAGTGCAACGTTAGCTTTTCCAATCTATTTTTATCTTTCTTTTTAAACAACGATTGCAATTAAAATAACAATAAAAGAATATACCATTTATTATACGAATAAAATATCTTTATATGGCTGCATGAGATATTTTTCATGTGATGCTACTGACGTTTCATTACAAAAATTAAACAAAAAACTGTTTGTTTTTATAACTAGAGTTTTGTTATTGCACTTTTTTTTTGTAATAAACTGATAGATTATAAAATCACTAATTTCTGAGTAAATTAGAAACCAAAATGTAGAAAAAAATAATCCTGATCATTCAAATTTGATTTTTAACTGTCGTGGTAAGAGTTTTATGGTAAATATTGATATTTTTGTAGTATACAACCAGAGAAGTTTAAGCTATAACTTTTCATTAATTATAAAGTACTGAAAATTAACATGAAATCCCTTTACTTAATTAACTCCCAAAAATTACATAAAATTTATTATTTTGAAATTTGATATTTTTGCTTACTAATTTTATTAAAAAACAACATTTAGCTAATATTAAACAACATTTTACCATCATGTTATACCTTTATGTTAAAAATTTAATAACATTTTATAGATTTTGTTTTAATATTATTTTAATCCTAAAAACATGGTTTGATTATCAAGTACAAGCTAACTACAGTTAAATTTATTTAAAAATTCCCGCTGAAAGTAACCGGAAGTAAGTGTTATCTGAACTTCCTGTTCATGTAAGAGTTTGGAAATTTTGCATTCAAATTACAAACCTATTAATAAAATTCAAATATCAAATACAAATTAGATGGGCTTCCAAACTTCTGACTTCCGAGTATTTTTCTGTGGGAATAAATAATAAATTTAAGTGTATAGTTTTCTTGTTTATGTGTATAACAGTGTTTACCGCAAGACGGATAAGGTAAATAATTTACGTGGCGAAGGCGACAGCGGCAATTTTCAAGGAAGATAACCTCATCAAGTCAGAGATCCACTCCAATCTGTTTCCATAGCAACCTAGCTACCACCCTCAACAAGAGAACCAACGTATCTCAAAAGACAATCGAATTGATTCACAAATCAACTTCTCTAAACTCTTTCTTGAAACTTTTAAATGTTTGTTTCTCTACAAAATGTTGTTTTTTTTAAATGAAAATAAATAAGAATTGGGTTTGCTTTTTTTTTTTTATTTCAGTGATTACTTTTGCAATTGGTTTTTATAAGGTATGTTGTTTTAAAATACTGTGTCTTTCAGTAACTTTTATTTATAGTAAAAATAAAGTTTTGTCATTTGGATTCATGGAATTTTTTATTTATTATTTTTCGTTATATTTTTAGATTTATATTCGTATCATAGCTATTGCAAAAAGGAAGGACTTTGTATTTATTTGGATAAATCAAGTTATGTTTTTCAATCGTCCATTACTCCTACAACAATTAACGTATTTTCTTTTAAATATAAACAAGTAGTATTTAAGCTTACAGTTCAATAAATGCAATATTATTACCGGAAGTAGCCGGAAGTGGAAGGATTTTGGTCAAACTATGAACATGGGAAATCTAAAACTTTTGCAGATAGCTTAAAATCCCAAATATGAATCTCTGTGCAAAGTTTCAGCTTGAAAACTGAACTAAAAAGTCCAGAAACTTTACACTTCCGGCTACTTCCGGAGGTAATTTTATATTTGTTGAACTGTACTCGATGTCATTGATATTATAATACAGTTCACTTTACGAATGCTATACATGATGTGTTATTTTAACTTGCGTTTACTACATTTTATGATCCTATTTTAGTCATGAAATTTGTCCATAGCATCAAAATGTAGAAAGTGGGAGAGATATAGTCAAATTAATTTTATATTCTTGCTGGAAGTACCTAAAAATGAGAGGCCTTCATATTCGTATTTTGCAATTTTAGCTTCAGGTTCGTAAGAAGAGTTTGCAAATTTTCAAGACTCAAACATGAACAAGAAGATTTCTCACTTCCGGTATGTATATTAAATTAATTTGACTGTACCTTTAATGAGATTTAAAGAATTTGATCAGCAATCTGTTAGTAAGTTAACTTCACACTGACGGTAATGCTAACATTTCTACTCTACAATAGTATATTACGAAGAGAGAGAGAGAGAGAGAGAGAGAGAGAGAGAGAGAGAGAGAGAGAGAGAGAGAGAGAGGGAATAGTTTTATAAAATTACAACTCGTTGATTTGTAAATTTATTTTGTAATTCTACTTTTCATTGTTTTATTTTTTTATCGGACTAACAACATGCAATGGAAATGTTAAATAGAGACATGACAATACAACATTAAAATGTTGCAACGTTTAATTACTTTTTTTAAATAGATTTTTATCAATGGGACTTTTATTTAAAAAATACTTGATAAAAATTAGCAGCTTTATTATATTAAACAGAAACCAGCAAAATTAAAACAAACATTACCATTCACAATTGTTAGTATGTGCCTCTCTCTGTGTTTTACTAACTATATTTATGATATGAATTTTTGTTTGAAAAAGTATTATTGAAATTTTATCAAATATATAAAAATATTATTCAGAATATAAAATAATTTTGTATGAAATCATAGTTTTTTGTTATATGATAAAATTTATAAACCGTGACAGTTTCAAAGTTAAATATTAAATTCTACATGCAAATGAGCAAATAAAAATATAAAATTATATGAAAATAATTATCGTACGTATTTATATACTGCATATTTATCTTTAAAATTTTAAATGCGGAAAAACATCATAGTTTTTACTTTGTTATATATATTAATGTTAGAGTCGCATTTAAAATGCAGCACAAATGTATAATAATGCAATTTTATTTTATTATTGACCTATATTTTTGTTTATATTGAGTTATATATTTAAATCTGTGCATGTTACATAACAGGATAACATAAATTCAAGCAAATTGAACAAATAAAAAATATATGTCGTTTAATATTATTTGATACGATATGTTTTTAAATTATGTGTTTTAATGATCCATTTTTTTTTTTTATATACAAGCTTGTGCCAGATTTTTAAAAAGGTTTAAAGTATTTTTGATGGTACGCAGGGCAGTTACGTACCGCGGGGAGACTGCCCTGTGGTACGTAACTTTACAAGACAATATTATCATAGAATAAGTATGAACTATTCCCTAGTAATATTTTGCGCTTTCGTCTAAATATGTACAGTTAAGGTAAATTAGTTTGAGACATTTGGTGTTCGTTCGAGTCAGGTTGGCAACAATAATTCACAGCTGAATGGCAACGCTGCGTATTATAATGGCCAGGTAGACTAGAAGGTGGAGACGACTGTGAGTTATGAACTCCTACAGTGTTGTCAGATGAACCAAACGATGGAGGTCGTTTCTACACTCACGCATCTTAATTGTTCAATTATTTTTTACTGTAGCTGTACTAATTTTTTACTTACTATTTAAAATAATGTTTTGAGTCAATTTTAAAATTCTGTTCTTTTGAAATATATTACCCATAGCTATGACATTGTTCCCTGCCTGTTTTACAAATAATAATTTAATAAATATATAAAATCTTACCTCTAATATGTTCTAAAGATGTTAGTAAAGAGATAAAGATATAAAACTTGAATTTTGTGATTGGCTTTGGGGTAAAAGCATTTGAGTTTTGTCGAGAGAAAAGATATAGACCCTGGGCTTAGGCTTTGTTTGAGTGAGTAGTAGGGGATTTCTGAATGCGTAGCAAGTTTTTTTTCTCTCAAACTAAGATGACAAGAGTAAGTCATGGACCATTGGAGGATGAATTTGATAACCCTCTAATGATGATTTATGATCTGCAACTTTTATAGAACTGCTTGTGACAAACATGTTATCTTATTTTATACAGTTACATTTCTAATATCTTTAGCATTACTTTAACTTCTTTTAATTTACCTAATATACCAAGAATTATTATTTGTCGGTAAATAATTTTTTAGTAAAATTTATTTACTTTATTTGTTTAAACATCATTAATTTATTTTACACTGGTAAATATAATTAGAGTCAATTTTATTAATGATTGGTCTGTTTTTTTTTAATGTAAAACAGCTACTAATTTAATTGAACAAAATTTTATTAAAAAAAGTTATATGTTAAAAAAATAGTTTTAAAAAAGACATTTGTGTACAAAATATAATCCATATGAAGAAAAATATGAATATGTTGTGTAAAGCAATCATGTATAGCAGCATTACATGTCAACTTTCCCCCGGGCTGTTTATGTTATGATACTTGTTAATCAGACAGTTTTTATGTATATATGAATAACACGGGGAGTTTTAATCAAAACAATTACAAATAATAAATAGCTTTAGGGCTAATGATGTAAGCTAAAAACATGCTATTAATTATTGTATGACCGCTATATAATGTATGACTATTTAAAAAAAAAAAAACAGTTTACATGATTCATGATGTTTCATTAGAACATATATGACATTAAATATATATACGTGCAGAAAAATAATACATATTAGATAGCATTTGAAGATGTAATGTAATTAAAAATTTAATATTTTTTTTTTACAGTAACATACACCTCTGGACACCACGAACGTTACTCCTGCTTTGTTTGTAGACGTTACCACGCAGTCTATGAAGGCTTGATGAACCAAAACTATTTTGATATTGTTAGACAGAGTGCTGTTCTTTTATCTCCCAAAATTGCGAATCTGCATCTCTTTGTTTATTGGAGCTGCAGTTCTAGCAAGTGAGGTAGGAGTTAAGTTCATGCTATCCAAAGGTGTATACATTATTGACCTTATTTTTAATTAATTTTTTGTCCTAAATTTATGTAATAAAATAATTTATGCAATGTAAACAAAAAAACGTGAGATATGAAAAATGCAAATTTAGCGTAGATTTTGAATCTTGGCGATTATTTTTAATTGAAAATATAGAGTAATAGAAAGTAATATGAAAAACATTCATTAATAAATTAATTTGTTATTAATATCAGTATAAAGTATAAATATGAAAATTGCCCAACACTTGATTGGCTTGAATGACTGTTCACAGCCTGGATGTGTTCAAATCAAGTGATGTAGATACTGCTGATGACGTAAAAAAACAAAACATAGGCATTAGGCACGTTAGCACACATGATAGAGCGGTCTCTTTGATGTGTGGATTTAACGTTATAAAGGAATTTCTGATAAACCCTTAGGATAATCTCTGACGCTACAAGGCGATCATCAAGTTGTTGTTTTTGTTTGGGTGAGGAAAAGGGGGGTATATTTTAAAACAAAATTTGATAAATACAAAAAAAAATAAGACAAAGCTTAAAATCAAACGCTTCAAATTCATAAAAAACTATATTAGAAAGTGAAAAGGTTAACACTAATTTTAGGGTGAATGAAACTTTTTTACAGCAATATAATTGACTAAGAAGCAAGTTTTTCAAAATTATGATATCAAAGTTAGGTCAATTCTATTTAAATAAGAAGGGGGGAGGGGATAAGAAAGAGAGAGATTTTCATAAAACTAACGTTAAAAATTATTTAGGTTCAACTTTTTTCATTCTTTTACCCAATATTGACAAAGTTATTTTGGATGAACCACCTTCTTTTTTTTTATAAATCTACTACTTTACAAGCAACGAATCGAAAAAAAAGGATTGGAACTCGCTTGAGGTCTCATTGCGCCCTGGAGCTGTCAACAATGCGAGCGATGAGCTTCAAGCAGGGCCAATCTCGCGCACCCAGCATCTCTTCTTTGATGACAGTTCGACAGTCCATTCACTATTAGAGTTGTGAATCTTCACAAATTCAGAGGGAAAAGTGATGTGAGACGATTTGAACTCAAACCTTTACAAATATTCTTTTTGACATAAGATCACATTGTATATTGGATCATGTTGTGTTCATTCGTAAATACTTTCCGTATACTTCCTCATTTTCTTCATTTTCTTTTATGGCAATATATAAAATGATATATCAGAAACATTTTATTATTAAAAAAATATATTTATATTCTATTTTAACAAAGTGCCAATATATGTTGACTCCCACAGCGAGACAGATGAGAGAAATGATTTATATATTCATTGTTGAATATTTTTATTTCTTAAATTCTGCAGAATATTATATTGTTATGATAACTTATTATCGTTTAGAAAATTTTCAGAATAAAAATAACCACAGCAACATCAAGCAACGTAATATTTTGGTAATATTGCTCCTTCATGTCTGTGTAATTGAGAATGTATCCGAGATTCATTGATACTGAGGAGGCGTATCGCTTTTTAAATCTGCATGCAGTTAGATTTTTTTTTATATAAAAGACTTCACCGACAAAGATAATCGGTGTATAAGAATAAACAACTATATAATATATGTATGTATAATTAACGTACTCATTTGGACGGAAATTATAACTGGCAATTCAAATTTGATTTTTTTTATTAATATTTTTTAAGATTCCAATTCTTGAACTTTAAAGTATATAATTTCAAAATAATAAAGTTAATGATGTAATTATTACCCTAAACAAAATGAACATTTTGAATACGAATTTGATTAGTGCAGTTAATACAGTAAATTATTATGCAGAGGTTTATTTAAAAATATTAAAAACAAACTATTAACTAGTCATGTTAAGTGTATTTTTTTGCATGCAGAAAATAAAACATTTGAAAATGATTTTAAATAATGATTAAATTATTTTTGTAATCCATTAAAACTCCTTATGGTCACGTACAAGCAGCCCTGCAGTAAGTTGCATTAAAATATTTTCAGAGAGAGTTTTATTATGTGCTGATGTGTGGATAATGTAGCCTGAAGGTCTCAAATGACGCATTATTTTCAATGAACAGGTTTTAGTTTTAATGCTGAAAATGTTTAAAATTGTCAAATTACTAAAAGACATGTAATAATGTATATATAATTATATTATATTGCATATAAAGTATTACTGATTATTATCATATTTTAACCTTTTGGCATGAACAGATTTCGTTCATTTCAATATTATATAAATAAAATTAGCTAAATTAAACGGGCGCGATTCACGAAGAAGTTAGCCAGGTTTCTAACCACGTTTAGCTTAACCACGTTTAACTAGGTGGTTTTAACACGTAAAACAGGTATAGTTAAGCGTGGTTAAGCTAAACGTAGTTAGAAACCTGGCTAACTCCTTCGTAAATCGCACCCAACATATTTTGCTATTCATTATTATTAAATTTTGTTCAATTAGTAAAAATTTAGAGTATATTTTCATTTAATATTTTAAATTAGATTTTATGCATTAAAATAAATTACATTTCAAGTTCAATTTAAAAAAATTAAAATTTATTCAATTTTATATTGAGTTCATGTGATCTAATGCATTTTATATTTAATAAAATATACAAGAAATATCCTTAAATTACATTATACCTTCTAGATATAAAATATCAAAGTAAGTTTGAAATATTCTTATGGAAATATGTCTCTTGATATTAAAATATTTTATAATACCAGGAAAAGCTAGCGAGGCTTAAAAGTGTACACACTATAAAGTATAAGCTGTAGTGGAAAGAAGCAGCGTGTTACAGGAAAGAGGAATGAAAGATGTACATTAATTTAGCACAAGGCAAAAAACCGTTCTCTCCATCTTTTAGCCTCAGGTGCATGACTAACGCTTCGAGAAAGCACTTAAATGATTTTTCATATGCATAAAAAAATTGATTTGAAAATGTGATGTATTTTCTTTTTTCAATATGGATTTTTCTTTTGAGTTTGAATCGTCTATCTGTTGATTTTTTTTTTCTCGAATTCAGCTTTTTTTTAAAGGATACACTGCTAAGAGTAGATTGATTGTAGAAAGGCTTAAGATAGAAATTATTTACGAAAATTTCTCCAGAATATCCAGCTCTCTGGCTAACCGCATTTAGCGCCAGACTAAGTTATTCAATGGCACTAAACGTGGTTAGTGAGAACTCTCTTCGTGAATCGCGTCCATTGCATATAAAATATATATTTTACATTTATAAAAAAATGTATTTTGTAGAGCTATGATATTTTATCCTAGGAAATTTCACTTAAAATTATAAAGTTTGAAAATCGTTAAAGGTAGATTAGAATTCCTGATTCTATATATGTATAAACAAAAACAAGGTATAAAATATTTTAAGGAAGGAAGGAATTGTTACTCTTTCCAGCTTCCAGGGGATATTATATACAATTATGTTGAAGTTTGAAGTATACAGTATTTTGATATCCTTAATGGCTTAATTCATGTTTGCGTTTATACATTTAATTTTATATTAAACTTAATCAAATACGTGAAAAAATAAACTTATTGTGATAATTATTCATGTAATAATTATTCAATATTTTTAATATAAAATCAGTAGTTTTAAATTATTATAAATATTTTATTTATTATATTTCATTTTTATAAAGTATTATATGAAAATTCATTAGTTATATGATGGCATATAAAGAGAATTTTGGTTGGATGAAAAGGAGTAGAGAGTTCATCTTGTCCCATAGGGAAACCCTTTGCAATTAGTTGGGTTCGTTGCTTGAATACGAAAGAAGGTAAAGCATGCATGCGGGATAATTCTAGGACATCCTTACGACTGAATGTATACCTTGTATATTATCTACATAGAGAAAAGCCACAGACTATATTATATAATAGAGAGTATACGGACTGTTGCTCTTGCAGTGGTTAAACCATCATAGATGACATTAAATCCATGTGAATAGGAGATATAAAAAAAATGATATAATAATATTATATAACAAAAAATGGAGATTTCACCTAATTAAGAATTTATTGGTTAATTTATTTTAACTGAAAAGATTATAAAATTATCAACATTATAATTGACACGAAAGCTATTTAAATTTAAGATTTACACCTAGAATTTATATTCAATGAGAAGCTTACTTGTAAATGTCACGGTGTCGTACATCGGACTAGTAAGGTTTGTTAAGAGAAAATTTTGTTTTATATTTTTCAACTAAATTCTATACTGTACAAAATCTAAAATACTTTTGATGTCACTTAAAGTGATATTTTCCGTGTCTTATATTAATTATTTACCCTTCTTTAGAACTATTGGAAAAAAAGGACTAGGTACATACAACAAGGTTAAAGGGTAGGGATCATGAGAGAACATGTCACATGAGTTAGATTTTCATTGGCTGAAAGAACCATCTCCTCAGAGTTGAAGGTTTTTCAACAGAAAAGCTGTATTTTAAATATTGAATTGATTTAATATTGTTTTTCGTAATATAATTGCTGTATGATTTAATAGCGTTATTTCTTTATAATTTATTTATGTTTATTTAAATATTAATTTAATTTATGTTCATTAAACAATTTTCTAGTTTGGTGAATATTTAAATATCAAAAATTAACATTCATGTTCATATATATACGAATGAAAGGTAAACATGAAAGCTAATTCTGTGAATTCGTTTAATGTTAAAACATTTTATGGTTGGTCTCTAAAACGTAATATGACCAAAAATAATAAATTATAAATGATGTAAAATGTTAATACATATAGATAAAACGTTATCATATAATATGGGTATACCGAGAGTAATAATTAAAAAAATTTAATGATAATTTTACACTTGATAAGTTTGATTTTGTGTCTTTAATTTTTTTATTATTATGCAGCAAAAAGTGTCATGTAAAACCAAAGTTAGTATATTCTTAGAAAACTAAGAAAATTTATAACCCTTTTATACGTTGCCAAATGGAGTTTTAAGATAAATTTTATAGCTACTTTTTATTCCATTATGTGAATTTTTATTGCCATTTTGATAGTTTAAGTTTCAAAGTAATATCGTGATGGTGTTCTTATTTTCCTTTTCTTTCAATGAGGTGATATATTAAAAAAAATATATCCTCTTAAAAGATACTGATATAATATCGTTTCAATTAACTTGTTTTCAAAATAAATATCAATAGAAAATTTATAAATTTGGATATTTGGAAACTATGCTTAATTAGTAAGAGTTTTTGTTAGCTCATTAATTTCTGAATTCGGTCATTAAAAAAAATATAAAGCAAATAAACATTCTTTGAGATATGAAAAATGTAACAGTAGAAACATGTGTTTTTTGAAAATATATATAATAAAAAATATAAAAGAATATGTATTTACTTGCAAAAAAGAATCGATACTGTTTTAAAAGAAATATTGTAAAGCTGTTAATAGCTATAGATATATTACAATATTACAAGATGAAGCAATTTATGGACGAATATGATGGCTAAAGTATGCGTAAACCATATTTATTTTAAAGTTAAGTTACTCTAATTATTTGCTAATTAATGAAAACACAACTGACTGTTTATTTTACAGAAAAAAACGTACATAAATTTAGTTGACAAAGTTAAGAAAAGTTTTGTTTAATAAAGTTTATATAAGTCCATTTATATTTAAAATACATTTTATTATTATTTACTTATAAATTATTATAACTATCCCTTTGAATAACTTAATAATTATATTCATAATAAAATTTTCTTATAAATTATTCTGTTAACTTTCTATTTTTTTTTATTACTTATTTTCTTTCTTAATGAGATTTAATTTGTGAAATATGATGTAATGGATGTTTGTATTGAGTGAAGTGGGTAATAATTCGTCTTTTGGGAGTTCACAAACATTGGTTGAGTGTTGGCTACATATGTTGGCTACGTACTGGCAGATTGGTCTCGCCTCGCCGCGTCGCACAGACCCTTACGATGGCCCTTCAGTTCCAAGAGAGGTAAAATTGTAGACGTAGGACCAATCCTTACAAATTCGCCGAAATGCTATTGTAATTTTAATGAGGAAGTGTTGTTCATGTAAATAACAATATATTAATTAAGGCTCATTAATTCTAAAAATGATTATACCATAGTTTGTAGAAATAAGATAGTATTTACATAAGACCACTTAATGTAGAAACTTTTTGTAGTATTATAATTTTTAAATTAAGAAAATATCAATTGATTTTATTAATTATCATATAGCACAAGTAACCCAATTGCATACTATACCAACCCTAATATGCGTAATATTTTTATAATTGTGTGAATAAAGAAAATAGGTGGTAATTATACATCTTATTATGTAATGCTGGATTTTTGTGAGATTGGCGGAAGCTGAGGTAAGATGTTACCTTAAGGTCGTATCACTCTAAATATATTTTTATTTATTTATTTAATTTTTTCTTTTATAAATTATTCATATTTTCACTGTAACTGGTTCATACCTATACGCTTGGTTATGCATATAATAACGAACAACTGAAACAACTGAAACGTCTCTTGAAAGGTATTTACGATAATACTCTACCAATGACTATATTGGGTGCGATTCACGAAGCAGTTAGCCAGGTTTCTAACCACGTTTAGCTTAACCACGTTTAACTATAATACTGTATACCTGTTTTACGTCTTAAACCACCTATAGTTAAATCGCACCCATTTTATTCAACAAATTTTTCTAGGAATCATCTACCTTTGTTAAAATATGAAAAACAATTGTGCCATGCTTTAAAAAAATACTGTAGAATACAACATACAAAAGAGAAATCTTATTTATGAAAATATTAAATAAATTATAGCGATACATTTTTTTTTTATTATTTAATGTTAGGATACATACATACAGTATAAAATACATATAAATACGTGGTATGGCTACAATGTTTGTGTTACCTTTTTTTTTCTTTTTTGCTGCTCTCATCTCGGTACAGTACACGATCTCTCTGTTTGATTCGTGCTGCGCCATCCCTGGACGTTGCAAAGAAAAGTTCTTCGGTTGACAATTGCCAGCTGCTACGAAGGCAATTACACTTCTTCTTTCCTTTCAGTGTGCTAGTAGCTTGTATATAAATATATGTTTTTTAACAGATTGTTGTGTAAATTATATATTATACTATTTCTTTTTATTATTATATATGATTAGCTTCTTTTTAAAATAAGTTCAACATGTGTGTAAATTTGGACCAGTTTAAAGAGAACCTTTTATAAAATAGAGGATGGTAATTATAATTTTTTTATTTATAATTTATTATTTTTTTTTACTTCAGATTTAAAAATATTAGAAGATTAAATTAAATATTAAAATTTTGAAACAAGTATATTAATTAATAAATAACGTTTAATGAATTTTTGTGACATATTTGAATACAGGACTTTAAGTTGTATGTATTGCCAATATTTTTAGAATATTTTGAATCCTCAAACACTCTCAAAAACGAAGGGAAAGACGCTGTGACGTCATAGTCATACAATGTCTTTCCCTATGCCAGCGTGTTAAACATTTGCATGACTATGACGTCACAGCTTTTTGCAGCACAATTTTAACGGTGATAGAGAGTTAAGAAGAAATCTGAAAAAATATTGACGATACATAACTCTGGTTTCTATATTCAAATATGAATTAAACATATAATGAAGGTTGTCCATTAAAGTTGAAAAAAATGCACTTTTTTATACAATGTTGACGTATTTACATAATTCGATTTATTTCTTGTGAGCATCTAAAAAAAAAAAAAGAGCTGACGTTGCACCTTTTTGAAGAAAGTAATATTTTAAGATAATGTGTTTCTGTAAGCAAAAACATGACTACTGCATGCGCCACGCCTCTAATGCATTTAGAGCGAGGAGAGTTTGGCATAAATGTCCAACGTACTACAGAAGAGCGACGTTAAACACATACGTGATTTTTTTTTTATAAAAAACAACAAAAAGAGGGAAAGAGTTTTTTTTCTACCCATCAGAAAACAAAGAAAAGTAACCCCTCGCTATGATACTTAAAAAAATAAACAAAAAAATGTTTTAAAGAACCTTTTTTTATTCCTCAATTCTAAAATAACAATATTTGAATCGAATTCCTAAGAGATTAAATAAATTATTTTTCATTTTTATTATTAAATCTTTACATATTTAAAAAAAAATATTAAATAATATAAAAGAGATGTTCTTCTTTATAAAGAGCGTTAAAGTAAAAAAAATCCAATATTTTAAATTGATTCTGTAAATATTTTTTTCTTTGTTAAAGGAAATTTGTTCCATGGAGTGAAAACTTGAGTCGAGAAAAGCTACGTAATGGTATGAATGTATGTGGTGTTATAAAAATGGAGGGGGGATTCTTACTTATATAGATTGACTGTTCTTTTGTTGTCAAGTTCTGTGAAAACGTATTTTCTCTGCTACTAAAATGCTGATGAGCTCTCCCCTAAAATTTTACTCTCTTTATTCACACCCCTTGTGAAAAGCCCAACAATGAAAGTGACCCACTTGCCCTCTTGTTGACACAAGAGAAAACCTTAATTCCTTTTCACCACTCTCATTAATTAATCTGATAAGAAAATCCTTGTTAATGAGGGTTATATTATACCTGTTATTTATAACTGAGCACTCAAGCTATAGAAATAATATTATACACCTGAAATATTTAATTTTTCCTTCAGAGCACAATTATGTCGTATTTTCTTATAAAATAAATGTTTGAAAATGTTAAATTTATAACCAGGATAAACAGAAGTTGTGACAAAGGCTTTATATCCTATTAGTTTGAAGCTGATGCTCTCATATTTTTTTAAAAAAATTGATATTAAATTATTTTATTTATTATAAAACAGTAATATTACTTTTTTATTTATATATTTGTACTAAATCTGCTTTTTTTCTCGAAACCACTACTATAATTTTTATATTTGTATTTTAATTTCTGAATTAAACAAAACAGTATCATACTGTGATAACTTTTAGAGACCTAAGTAAAATAACCTATATAGTGTACACAAAAGTGTGTCGTGTTTGGTGTTAAAATGTTAAAAAAGGCAGATATTATAATGATCTATATAGTTCTACCAAAATAAATAATTTATATTATTGCTCATACAATTTTGGATTCAGTATTATACTGCATTTATATTATATAATTTGATCTACCATTTTAGCAGTACTATATTAAGGTTTATATTCAACTAGGTTTTCATCGGAAACGCTCGGGTGTCTTCGGTTCGGTTCGGCCAATGACTGAAGACGTTACAAACATGACGAACACCAAGTTAAATGTAAACACACCTTTCAGCTTCATAGACTTTTCAGTTTACCTTATAGATGATGCTATGATATTTAAAACAGTATTTATATATGGTAATATTTAAAGATGACATAAAAGTAAATATAAATAATAAAAAAAGTTAAAAAAAAACAAGTAATTATAATGTTATTATATTAAAACTATCGAAAAATAACATTTAGAAAAAAGAAAATTTCTTTGATTTAATGATTGACATCTAGCATTTTTTTTTACCTAAAGAAATAAAAAAAAAGATGAAGAAAAAAATCGAAAGGATCCATCGATTCTTACACAGCTGAGTGCACGCTAAAAGATTCGTCCAATTCTTCAGTTCAATAGATATCTCATATCTATCAGCGCTCAATTCAGGTGGGTCCTTTTTACGTACAATCTTTCATCAAACACGGTTTCAAACATGCAATCAAACAAATGCTAAAATTCATTCATGTGTGATGACATTTTTTTTACTACCCATAAAAGCTTGAATTGTCATTTATTTTTAAATGCCTCATAAAATATATATAGAAAAAAAAATGTGATCATAATTCAAACTTCAATTGGGGATTTTTAATCAATAATTGAAGGATAAAGTGTATTAAATCATAATTTTCAAAGGGGGAATTATTATGATGTTAAAGCATGTGTTTTTATGAAAGTTAAGTGAGACTGCCAAATATATACTTCATGGCAAAATTCTTTATTTTTATTTTTGTTTTAAACATGCAAATATTATTTTGTCATCCACGTTAAAATTTTTGACTTTAATAATATGAAATTTAAATCAATGTAGCTCTAAGAATTTAAAATTTTATTTGCTAATTCCACATTTTTATTATATAATTAATGATATTAAAAAGTAATTTCCGTCTGCCATTTAATATAATTTTTTAAAAATTTATTCCATAAAATAAAATTAAGACTTTTAGTTGCAAATAAGCATGGTAGGCATCACAGGTACAAAAAATTGCAAAGTACAGCATTTTAGTTTCTATATCATATGAAAAAGAGAAAATAAACTTTAATTTTATTCATGCTTTCTTATACTATCTTCATTATATATCCAATCTATTAATTATATATTTTTTTTCACTAAAGGAACAAAAATGTGAACAGAAAACCATAGATGTATTTTAACTCAAAAATATAAATTCTGTACATTTTCCCAAATATAAGTCCCACTGAAGTATATGATGAACTTTTGACATTTAAAATTTTCTCAGACTTTGACTCTGATAATTACTTATAAAGAAATATTTTTCAATATTATCATTAAAAATAATATTAGTATCAAAAGCTGAGTACACAAGAGAGAACTGAAGTCTGGAAAGCAAAAAGCAATCCGCATCTGGTCTGATCTTTCCAGCATTAATCTCTGGTCGAGAAGAAAAAGCAGGGTCGGGGAAACGTTTTGGTAAATGGTTGATTTAGCAGAGTAAGAGGGGAAATTTATACCATCAATATCTGCACCAAAAATTCCATGAAACTCGCACAATTTTGTCAGGATAAGTAAATTATTTCACAAATATTTCATTTGAATTAAGGTTTGCAATCAATATCATGTAATGACTATATATCATAGTCATAATATTTTATTTGAAAATATTATCAAACAATCAAGACAAAATGACGTCATTATTTTGTAATGTTGGTTTATACTTTATGTATGTTGGTATAGCTTACTAGCTCCCTATCACGTCCAGCAGAGAGAAATTGAAAAGCTGCCGCAGACTTTTGCTGCGTGACACCCACCTTTTCTCTCTCTCTCTCTCTCTCTCTCTCTCTCTCTCTCTCTCTCTCTCCGATCCACCAACCTTCTTTACTGTTCTCCTTGCTGGCTTCTGATGTTTCCTCACTGTGGCAATGGCAGGATCACACGCTGCCGTCTCTAGTACAGCAGAAACAGGGTTGATTTCCCCATAGAAATAGCACTTTGTATACCTTTCTCTGTTACCAGAATACTAATGTCTTTTTTAGTATCTCTCATGTTTTTTTATGTTGTAAAAGATAAAAAAATACATATTATAAATATATGTATCGTTTTTTAATAAGTTGTACATATAAGTATACTATTATGTATATATGTATTTCTTTTAACAATAACAAATATACTCTTTTTTTAAAATAGTGCATGCTCATTGAATTTTACACAAAAGAAAACATAATTACCTTTTTCGGCTTGAAGTTATTTATATTATATATAAATATATATGTTTATACAGTAGTATTATTATTGTATTATAGGTAAAGAAAAATAATAATACTTTTTAAGGTCTTAATGCATTTTTCATACAGGTAAAACACAAAACACAAGATGAATTAACGAAGAATTTTCTCGACTGTTCAGAAACAGGAATTAATTTTATCGTAATACAGAGAAGAAATTAAATTATTTGCTTTGGAAAATTTTGAATAAAATGTGTCTTTTTTAAGAAAGAAAATATTTTTTAATTTGGAATCAAAATAATGTTAAAATTACGTAATAAAAAAGCCATACTAATTTATCTAAAATTACCTACACAGCTACCTTGGTACACAATATACACGTAGCAATTAAGAAAAACAATTAAATTTCAATGTATATCAACATATTTAATGAAATTTTATAATGAATTGCTTAACTTCAAGTTTAATATAATAAAGTAATTAATTAATAACTTGTTTCTCTTTGCTTAATATACCTTGTAAGAAATTACTGTTAATATTATAAAGTTTGTTATTATTTTACCAATATTATGAAATTTCTCTGAATTTAATGAGCAAGAAAATACACTAAGAAACTCTGGTAAACCATCTTTATACAAACATAATTTAAGAAATATAATTAGTAATAAATATATAGAATATACGTTCATAAGTAAATACACTAATGGTAACAGTATGTGTATATATACATATATAGACAATAATATAACGTATATTATTGCTTTGAATTCTACATATTATATAATGAGTATTTACATTACACATATAACATAAGATAATAATATAAATTAGAGTTGTCAGGTGCAGATGTTATCGAAATCTACAAACGTAGACTAATATATAATATTTAGAGTTTATAATTAATCAAAATTTTAGCTTTAATGACATTTTTTTATTGTTCGTCATATCCTCATATCTACTTCTCATGTGTTTTACTGCAATTTTTTATAGTTGACATTATGTAGCATTGAGGGTACAAGAAGAAAAAAAATGTACTTGGAACACAAAAAAACAGGTTAATATTTTTTTTAAATAATATAATTATGAATTATAATTGGGAAATATAATGAAATAAATAAATTTTGAACTTTCTGTTAGGTTTTGAAGATAAAATTATATGTTTAAAACATCAGCTTTAAGGTTAAGTGATTATAAACGTTTCCTTATTTTTGTCCTATTTTACACACCAGCAACAATATAAATTATATCATTGTGGTAGTGAGATTTCAAAACGCATTTGTAAACTGATGTTATGAGATAGAATTTGGAGCTAGCAAATTGTTATTTCCTTGTTTATCTCAACGAAGTGAAGTTCTTTTCTTGTTACTACTGTACAAATTACTAACTGTACCATCTTATATAGGGACCATATAATTTCATTATTAATGAACATGCATGTACCCGCAGGTGCGGATCCAGAAGAAAAAAAAATCTGGTGGGGAGGGGGGGGGGAAAGGGGGGCTGCCTCAATAAGGCCAATATTGAAGAAATTGAAGTGGTGGATAAAATGCCTATATTTTACCCCACTCCTAGCCCCACCCCCTGGATTCCCGTATGATACTTTATAAACAAATTCAATTTAAATTCAAATTCTTTTTATTCGTCCAATTCCAAATAGATTTATGCATGACATAAACATAATTTACCCTAACATATGGTGTCGTGTAATAATTATAATCTTGTGGTATCAGATATTGAGAAACCTCTGCCTACTATCAAGTTTTCAAAAGTAATTTTTTTTATGTGGTAATTAAATAATATCCGTATTAATGAAAGTTAACATTTTAAGAACCAACATGAAATATTCAAAATCAGCTGAGCTCATTGTATTGACGGAATCATACAAACTTGAGTCAAAATTATATGAGAAATTGTGAATACTTTACACATAAAGGAAATGTAAATTGTAAGCATTAAGACAAGAGTCATAAACACAAAATGGAAACACTGAACATTAGTATGCATTATGTGTAATTTTTTTAAAAGTATATGATTCTAAATAATATTAATACACATGCATAAATTTCCTCTTAATAATAAGTCCTTATTAACATGTGTAATTAACATATATTTCAAAGAGATATTAATTTACATCATTGAATATTTAAGTCTTTAGTTAAAACAATGCTTAGATGTTATAACAATTTTGGATGTTAATGATTACATTTGACATCAAATATCAATAGGTTATACCAATGTGACAATATTTGTATGAAAAGCTCGTGATATTAAAATTAAAAGCAAAATTTTGAAAACGATTTCTTGTAATGTAAGAATGATTCAATTTGTTCCAATATATGCTTTATTTAATATAAAATTAGACCTTATTTATAATATCTTGAATGAAAGAACTCTAAAATGTAGTATTATGTTCTGTACTAACTTGTTAGAAATGAAAGTAGCTAGGGTTGTGTTTCTTGAAATATTATTTGATGGGGTGCGTCTCTTATTTGCTTGCTCTTCTTGAAAGATGCGGCTTGTTTCTAATTGCTGATGCAAACTCTCTTTCTCTCTGCTGTCTGATGTCTTTAGCTCTGTCTTTCACTTCCCCACGCTCCTCAAAGTCTAATTAGCTTTTAGCTGTTACCACACTTTGCCACAGAAACAAGTTTTACCCGCATAATACGTTGATATGCAAATAAAAATAACTTATATCATGCAGCAGAAGCAGAGGGGTGCGGATATTGTACAAAAATAAATTAATATATTTAATTTAGAGAGGGAAATTTTATAATATTAAATTTTTAAAATATTTTTATGGTTCTTATGGCAAAAAAGAAACAAAAATATTTAGTTTACAAGTAGTTGGGAAAAAGGATAAAAATAAATTTCAAAACTGCATGTGAAGTAATTTTATGTGCAATGTACTTGTAATGATTTCGATCTGGTACTGTACACTTTCCTTGACATAAATTTTAACATCACAGGTTTAACTCAGAACCTTTGGTGTTAACATATTTATGTTTAGGAAAGTGTATCATATACTTATAAGTTAGCAAACCTATTTTGCAAATCTATTGCTTCCCTATTCTGTAATTGCTATTGCTATTACTAGATAGGCAAGGTATAATTATTAGTTTTAAAACAAAGCATGTATAGATTTTCAGTGCATGATAAGTGCACTCTAATAATATATAGTAATCAAGCTGTAGTGTACTTTTCAGTAACAAATTTTTTTCATATATTCAATATATTGCTTCATTGAAAAGCTTGTTAATAAAGATTTATGTAAATTTAATATAATATATCATCTGGAATAATGAGCTATCTGCCTACTATAATCTCGTTGCAATAATGAGCTATTTTAGGTGAGCACAACAATGAGTTTTATTTTATACCAATTTACAGCTCATAACTGTGCTCACTTGAAATAGCAGACAGCTCATTATTGCAACGAGATCGTGGTAAGCAGATAGCTCATTATTTCAGACGAGAGACAAATACTAATAAAATATTTCTAAAAAGATTATGTATGAAATATAATTTTTTTAAACAAATTCTTAACTTAACTTAAAAATTAATAACTCTGATGATAAGTATTTAATATGAATGATAATTATTTTCAAGTGCAGTCCTTCACATTTCAAGTATTGGTTTCTCTTCCAGTGCTCTTAACAGTCACTTGAGTTATTCATTGTCCTTTGTTGACTTTTTTTTTTGCATTACAAAGAAGTCATTTCGCCGTTGTTTTTTACACTTTTACATTGTTATCATTTTGGTCATATTTTGTCTCTTTGTTAATAAAAAAAAATTTCAGTCACAAAAATTTCTGTTTATATTCGTGAGAGAATGAATTTAAAAACTTTGTTAATACAAGAGGACGAAGCAGTATAAAGTATAATGGTAAAGCACGGGCTTGTTTATATATTTTTTATAATATATAAAACAAGCTTCATGTTTTTTTCATATTGCGTTATGCTAATAATTTTGACTTTCGTATAATAACACATAGTAGGTTTTGCATTTTTTTTTTTTTGTTTGTATCTAGCTTCTATATTATAATAAAAATAAAATGACTAGAATTTTTTTATATTACATATATACAGAATAAGCATATACTTTACATTATAAAATCCAGAGGTATTAAAATGACTTTTGTTAGATATAACTACTAATTACAAGTCATATGTATGGCTACCATATTAAAAACATTGTTTAACTTTTAGATCCGAGGTATATAAAATAATATTTGTTACAACAATATATAATATATATACATGTATATATATACCATGTAATATAAAATTATATTGTATATTATACACATTGTGTAACATTTAGGCACAATAATTATAAATCTTGTGATAACAAATGTAAGCTATTAAGTTTACCATATTCCAATTATAAATATTTTACAACTTTTTATTTTGCCTTAACCTGCTTTAGAAATAGTAAAATGTAAGACAAATTTAATTTTTTTTTAAATGAATAATGAAACTAAATAACATATGTTGTTTACAAATAATTTTATCATACCTTTTCTAAAATTAGCTTGAATGTTAAACATTTTTTTTAATTTTACATGGAAAACAGCCATGCTTTTATCTTTTACTGTAATTTTAAGGTGTTTTTTAAAAAAATCACTTGGCATACATATTATTTATAATTCCGACAGTGTGGTGCAAAAGAAATTTAAAAACTACTGCATTTAAAGGCTAAGTTTCTTATCTCTCTTGACTTGATAATGATCTTTATTTACAAATGTTTATGTAAGTCCTTTTTCATCATTATTTCTTTACAATGGATGGTTCTACTCGGAGTTGAGTTTGCATTTTCACAACATCAAAAGCGTGTTCATAATAAAAAAAAAATACCACCCCATTGCTTGCGATGATAATATCATCAATTATGTTCTGAATTTTTTTATTCTATTGAAGAATTTAATATCCTATTAACTTAATAAAGACGATGTTATCAGATCACTTTAGTATTTTGTTGCATGTGTTTTTAGAATTACTATTGACAATTTTTTATTAAATATGATCATTAGCATATTGGATTATATTACATCATTATATGAATTAATATTACAGATTTTATTAAACAATAAAAAAAGCTAACAAAAATAAACTGAGCTTCTGAGCTTTATTAAAATATATAATACCATAGCACATTTTCATTAAAAATACTTTTATATAAAAAAATCTGAACAAAAAAAATTAATAATGAAATATTATCTCCTTGTATATTATAAAAGAAATGTGAGGAAGAAATATTTTCAAAGAAATTCGTTTTGTTCATTCTGTTGTATTTCTTTACTTTATATTATATCTGAAAAGAATAGGATTTAGAATATAGAGTATTAGCATTTTACAAAAGAAATACTCGTTTTTTTTTTTATAGAAGTTTAAGAGGAGAAGATGACACAATATACAGTATATATACATACATATACTGTAATATTATATAGAACGAACAGCAATGTACTATATACGGTATGTACTTTATCGGGATGTGAATTGAGCCTTTAGCAAATCCTTGGCCCGTAGCTCTGGGGAATCCCAGGGGATCTGTCTCCGTCACTATTTCAGTTGACTGTCGATATTCTTGCTGGTCACTTCTCGCTCATGGCTACGCGAAGAACTAACTTCCATCGATGTGACAATTTTTTTTTTTCTCACCGTTGAAACACCGCAGGGATTTAAATTCCACCAACCATGGAGCGTTAGCTGTGGCCAAGGTTTTCTAACCGTAAACATCAGCTTTATCTGCCAATGTCTCTTTTTTTTCTCTGCATGTGTGTGGACAATGTTACTCTTTAAAATACAGTGTTGTTTTAGTAAATCGATTTTATTTTTTTATTTTTCAGTTACATTATATATAAATGTAAAAGAAAAAAAATGTGATCGAGTAAATAGCTATATATGAAATTGAGAAAAGAAAAAATAATCATGAAAAGCAATTCAAGTCAAATAATATTTTAAGAAATATGTTCAATTCAAACTGCTTTTTTTATTAAAAAAAAAAGATATTCGAGTTCTCAAACTAAGCTTGCAGTGTCATTTTTCAGCCATCTACCTTAATTGAAATATTACATGCAGTTGATAAGACCATGTTTTATAATTGGTTGCATATCGGCAAGGCGTTGTGATTTGTAATATAAATGGTTACGTACTTGTCTTATATATACAGATTAATAATTCATTATTAAATAATTCATTTAATATTTTATGTAATGTGCTATAAGGAAAAAGCACTACAAAATAATGATTTTCCGTATACACTCTAAAAAAAAAGAATAAATAATCACTGACTTAGAAAGAAATATATAAAACAAAAAACCTTTAAATAGCCATTATTCTTTATTCTCATACACTGTTGTGGCTTTTTTTCTCTACAATGTTTGTTTTGAAATAAACAGAAAAGAAGCTTTACTTGTTTGCTTTAAAAAAAACTCATTTTATATTTAACAGATTTTATTATTTTAATGATAAAAGTTTATACTTCTCAGGTAAAAAAAAAAAAAAAATAGCACGCAGTGTATTTTCAATATTTTTTTTTTTGTTAAAATAAAGCCAATATTATGTAAAATATTGTTTCGTTTGAAGTATAAAATACAGAGAGAAGATTATTGATACGTTGTTTATGTATAATGTGCCTCTATACTTTACAGAAAATAAAATTGACAGAACGAAGGGAGGAAAAAGGGATGATTTTGATGTAGAGGTAGGAAGAAACTCGAAGGGATAAATTCCAGGAGTTCACTTCTCTCTATCGCCTCACAAAATACAGACCCCATTTATTGCCTTTAGACACACACAATTTCTTCATTTTCATATCTTTGCATTTTTATTTTTTACATCGTCGATAAAAGCTGAACACACAGGCGTTATATTGCAATAAGGAATTATTTTAATTTTGTTAGTAAATGTATTGCTATCCATCACTGGTTGCAAATACATGGTAAAATGCAGTATCAGGTTTTGAATGTATAATATATGTATAGTTTTTTTAAATGTGTTATTCAGAAATAATGAAAATACGAGTTCTTCAAATCTAAAATTTTAATGTATTTTTACAAAATGTAAAAATTTAAAAACATTATAAGAAGTTACATTACATATAATAAAATTAAGAAAAATATTCAAAACCCCTTTTTTTTCTTTTTTTTTTCAAATTTATATCATCTTTAAATGAAACGAATTTAGTATAAAATAATAATTGCAATTTAAAGTAAATAAGTATAATACAATATAATGAATTAAGTTTAAAATAAAATTAGATTTGTAAAACACCACATCGTCATTGTATTTAACTTTACTATGTACAACTATATAGCTATATTAGAGTATAACATAATTAAATTCTCTTATGTACTTGTATCAGGGTGTAAACTTACTTGTTTAATCACATCACAGCCACGACGACCAACTTGTTTCATTCTATACTACAGTGAGAGAGAGAATGGTTTCATTTTTCTCGTCTTCTTGCATTGGTGGCTGTGTGTCGTGCATGACATTAGCTTCCAGCACGCGTGAGCACGAGACTAATCTAATCAGCGGGACACTGGCTGAGTGTTTGCAAACTTCTTCTTGTTGGCCGCTAACATCGCCTTGTGAGATGAAAACACATGGGACTCTCATTACTACGTCTCTCTTTTCACAATTTCTCAATTATCTCCTTCTCCATCTCTTACATTATCTCTATTTTCCTCCATACTATCTTTATGAGAGAAACGTGTTTAAATTAAACAATAATTGTAAGAAAATTTAATTACATATATTATGTTAGAAACATTATAATAGAACAAATGATAAAATTATATTCATATATTGCATAATGGAAATAATTTGTACGTCTAATGCATTGTTCATTATCAAAGAGTCCACTCATGAGTATCCAAAATTCCTTGTTTTTCTTTTTTATTTGTACAGTTTCATCCTCTTCTAGAATTGCATGTGTGGCCACTACATTTCTCTCGTGGGCGAACAGTAACGTAGGAACGTGTCTTCTTTGTTCCCCTTCCTACATCGTTCTAAGTTAAATACTCACCTGTTCAGGAGCCAAATCACCTCTTTTACTTTCTCCCTTACTTTGCTATACTAACCCAATGTAATAACAATGAAATAAGATGAACAAAAATCTTTTTCTTTGACCTCATTTTTTTTTAAAAAAAGATTCAAAACAAATTTAACATTTATTTTTATACACAACAAAATATAAACAATAATATTAGTATTATATATTTTCAAAATCTCTCAATTAAAATATTTTTTTCTTTATATTGTCGAATTTAATTCTAATTTACTGTTTTTTCATTGTGTAGTCAACAGATAAAAAATTATATATAAATATTCAATTATTTCTATTTTAAATACTTTTTATGCTTGTATGTTAATTTAATTTTAGCACTTGATGTAATCAAACAAAAAAGTTATTAAGTTTTCAGAAGGACAAGTTGATAGTGAGAGAATGATATAAAATAAGTATTACGGTTATACAGTATACACAGATGACCTAGTAAAATTTTAACGCCGCTCTGGAATTATCTTTGGAGCCTGGAATAAAATTTGTTGAGTGCTATACCATCACTCTACTCGTACAGTATATAGTAATGGAGGACATAAACAAACACCATAGAATCTTAAATTGACATGAAAAATCAAATAGCATAAAATGCAATTACATTTTTAATGTTTTTTTTTATGCAGTAAAAATATATCTCTGTTATATTCAGATGAAGTAGATAACTAGGAAAAATAAAGTACAAACATTTATAAAGTTTAAATTTTAAATCTAAAGGTACTGTAATTGACTTTTGTAAAATACAACAATTTTTTACTAAACAGTTTCACCCCCCGTGCTAATTCATGTAAATAAATAAGATTATCTTGTATCCATGAAATATTATATTATTATAAAAAAGCATACTACCACTTTCGAATTAAATTTGCTCTATGTATGATATTACGTATTTAAACGAATTTTCATTTTATTAAATAATTAAATCTTAAATCACCAATTAATGCAATAAAAGTTGCTTATAATGCAATAAAACAAAGCAAAAGAAGATAAATTATCAATATGAACGCATGCATGTGAATATACACTCGTCGCCTCAGAAAATTTCCTTTTGCAGCCTTGTTAATCACCATTCCATATTGTAAGAATAGCACAAAGAATGGTGATTAACAAGGCAAGTAGACAATTTTCCAAGGCGACGAGTGTACACTAATTTTTCGCGTTACAAAAATAACACTAAATTATAAAGTAAAAAATTTCAAACATGGATATCACGTACTCACTTCATTTTCATTTTCTGTCTGTTTATTTGTGTTTTTTCGCTTGTTTTTTTTTTTTTTTTTACTTGACATGATCTAAGTTCGTCTATGTACAACCAAAATGATTGAATAAAAAAATTGAATTTGAATTTGAAAATTTTAAATATATAATTTAAAAAAAAAAAAAAAAAAAAACTTTATCTTTGAAACTATATAACTATTTCCTTACTTGTTATTATATAAAAAGTTATGATTTTAATATAATTTATTAAATAATTTACAATACAAGTTAATTTAAAATAATAAAATGTTTTTAAATTTACAATCTTTAGGCAAAAATCACATGCAAAATAAACCTCTCTATCTCTGTTTATAAAATAAACAAATAAAAGTTGTAAAAACAACTCAATTCCAATTAAGTATTTTTTAATTAATTAAAAAAAAAAATCTTCTCAAAGTACTCAAAAGCAGGAATCAAATTCACGCTTCAATGATTAAAATTTTTAATTAGATCAAACTAACCATCAATTTTTTTTTTTATTTATAATATCATGTACAAACAAATTAATTATAAATTTTAATCATAGAAAGTCATTAGCTAGTTCGAGTTGTCAACAAGTAGTTACGTAATCATTACGTAATCACGTGGACGCAGTGTAAAGGGAGCTAACATAAATTGTTATCCAACAAAATGACAAGGAAAGTGGGTCAGTGAACTCTATTTTAGAATATTATGTCCTTTAAGGGTTATATTCAGATAAGAAACTGATCAAAATAGCTCTTATGTCGATGGTAATCCATTTTGTTTTAATAACAACTAACACAAATATAATCATTCACACATTAGGCCAATTTCTTTGTCACCCTTGCTACATATGCAACCCGCTCTATTTTTGTGCTTAACAAATTGCCTAATATCAAGGCGATCTCTTGCGCAACAATTTTTAAAATGTATTTTTGGATGAAATAAAGATTTTTGTATTAATTATTATAATGTAGGAGATTAATACTACAGTAAAAAATCAAAGATTCCAAGTATTAAAATAAAGTAAATAAAAACGTTGAAAAGTCCCTAGTTGGAAAATTACGTCTTCAACTCATGCACGTCTAAACCTAATCTTTTTACCTCTAAACCACATCTTATTTCCTCTTCGCTCAAAGTGAAGATGAAATGAAGACAATATTTCTAACATTTTACGCTCAAGAAGAGGAAAAAATACGTGATCTCGTCTTTTCCTCTCTTTTTTCCTCTAAAATGATGCAAAATAAGAGGAAAAAGGACGAGAGGAGAGCTTAATATCGAGGAAAAGATGAAATTTATTTCAACTCAGGGTTATACAATGTATTTGGATGTATTTTACAAAATAGTCTATATACTTAAACACTATAATAGAACTAGTCTTACTATCTTTCTTTTTGTTTAATTATTTACCTCACGCAGTAGCAACAAGCAAGAAATTATATCAATAATAAAACAAACTCTTGAGTTTCTCTGCTGGTTGAAACACGTTCCAGACAACTCAACACTCAAGGGGGATGTTGTTTTTGGTTTACCATTCTTTCATTTCATATCACATGCTAAATTGCTACGTAAAATGTTCACTTAAGATAGCTTGCAATTCTCTAATTTGCTTGAGATCTACGAGAAAAAATATAAAGTTTGAAATTTTAAGGGAAAGAAATCTCATAATATGAATGAAATATCTGCCTATACTGTGATCAAATACAGTAATGAGCTGTCTACTTTACCTGTAAACTTATAATTGCACTCAAATGATATAGAAGATAGCTCATTATTTCACATAATCATGGTAAACAGATAGCTCATTATTTCAGATGAGAGACTATAATTATATTGCTAATTTGAAATTTGAGAGCAAGTAGAGCATGAATATTGATTAAAACTTTAATTAAGTCACACCTAAAAGGATCGAAGATATTGAAAATTGATGGTGAAATTTAGAAGAACCAATCAATAAACTAAACGTTCAGTCATATAGAAATAAAATGCAATGCAACATTTCAAAATCAAAAGTTAGTAGTTTCTACTTGTACAATAAGTTATTAAAAAAAGTTAATTTGAAACATGATATTGATATAACAATATTTTTAATAATTATATTAATAACTGGTAAATAATAGTTTTTAAAATATAAGACAATTAACATTACCTAATATTGTATTTTGAGTTAATGCATTTTAAAGTATGAGCTACAAGTATAGCTATAATAGTACTTTATAATCTGCTATAATAAGTACGTATATTTCTGCTCCAACTTCATTTTTTTTTTTTTTTATGTGCGGTTGAACTTGCTAGGGAAATATCCTAGGAGTGTAATTTATGAAACTTTTTGAACACACAAACTAAGCGAGTGGTGGAACCCACAAGCATGTAGGTATGACCACATTTAAAATATATGGCATGACTTCTTTTCAGGGGTTAAAAGAGAGAGAGAGAGGGCGGAGCATTTTTTTTCACATTCTAGGCATATAGCTTCTACTTTTTTTCCCTTCCCTTTCCAGATTTTAGAGACTACAGTATGAAAAAGTTTATATTTTTTCACCTTTCTACAAGCTCATATGTACCACTACATACTAAAATTGAGTACAAAATTGACTTACCTTACGCTTTGTGTCCGAATAAAAGTTTAAGTTATTTATAATACATAGGGTAGTTACATAGGGGTATCTATATAAAATTGTATTTTGTATCATGTATTTTTATTAAAAAAAAATGGTTAAAGCTCAGAGCAATAATAAACAATATGAGTAGGTATAATATGGGCGCAATTCACGAAGCAGTTAGCCAGGTTTCTAATCACGTTTAGCTTAACTACATTTAACTAGGTTTTTTAACATGTAAAACATGAATAGTTAAACGTGGTTAGAAACCTGGCTAACTGCTTTGTGAATCGCACCCAATATTGTGTGAAGAAAGACAATTCAAATTAATTATGACGTTTCTGATAAGATATTTTTCATTAGTTATAAATGTTCAACTTTATTACAAAAATTGTCATAATTTTTTTTTACATGATGGTCTCAAATGTTCATAACAGCGAGCATATATTACAAAGATCCTGTTGCTAAAAATTTTTAATATAACATTATTGAAGCATCGTGATCAAATGCATTTAGAACATGATTAAAAATGCATATAAAAACTTTTATTAAGCTTTTATTTTTAAAATATACAATAGAACAATGATATTGCATAAGTTTTCCATCCATTAGAATTGATTATAATCATAATACAATATTAATCAAAAAAAAAATATGCAATAATTTTTAAAAGCTTTGTTAAGAGCTTTCAAAACATTATAAATATAATTATGTATTGCGTGTATTATATGAATAAATTAATTATTTTTTTAATACAATAAAATTCTTTGTTAATTTTATTTTACGTGTAATTTAGATTGTATATGAAAATAATAAAAAAACTATATACCACTATTAATTAGTATTTCATGTACCATCTTCATACAGCCATTAATAATTTGTGTTTATTATATATTAACCAAAATGCTATTCAATTAATACTAAATGAAAAACGGAACAGGGGGAATCGTTTTATTCACAGAATATTTTTTTATCGGAAAGAATGAAAGCTTTAGAAATTGTAATGAATTAACCACGTCCCTTGCTATTTGATAGATACTACAGAATTATTTGCTGACATCACAAAATCCACAAGCTCCCCTTTGCAAACATATAGAAACTTAAATTTATTCAGTGTAGATATAAGAATATATAATTTTGTATTAATTAGCTTAATATAGATTAAATAAAAAGCTCGTTTTTTAAATATATAATGGATTAGTATGAGATGATAAAAATATTTACAACGCTAAAACAAGCGGAAATTAATAGAGGAAGTGTAAATCACAAACAATAAAACGTTTAGTTACACACTTATAATACGTTTTCATTTCTACAGGGACTGTATTTAAATGACCGGAAAATTATTATGTCCGTGCTCTACAGGTTGCGTTTTGTTGCTATTGCACAATTTACATCATATTATAATCTACACAATTACAATGAATAAGGAATGATACAAAAATTCAGATAATTATTACACAATTTTGTTTAATTTTTTATTAGGGGGGGGGGGGGAGAAGGGAATGGTAGAATTTGATAGTTTTATTTAGTTAATTGGAAAAAGGGCCATAAATGGAGATACGGTAGAAGCTGTAAATATTTGGCTATATATAGACAAACTTGGATTTTTTTAATAATATAAAATAATAATCTATGGAAGAGTGGGCTTAATGGCCTAAATCCCGCCCTGAATAAAGTCGTTTTTATTTATCTATATTAACATGTTTTAACATGAATATATATACAAATATTTTTCTTCTTTGTTTAATAATTAACAGTTCGTATTAGTAAATAAATCAATTTAATTATACGATTTATAAGTTCAAAATTTATTTCATTAGATATATATTTGAATTGTTTAGTATAAAATTATATTATTAATTATCCAGAAAAAGAGCATACAAGCATAAAAATGACATTTAATATTATTAGTAAAATTTATTATTCAAATATACCCCTGCATAAATTCACGTTGATATAAAGTTATTGAAATGTTTCTGTCATTTCATTTATTGAATAAATTTCATAGCATGAAAAGTGTACTCCCCATGACAAAAGTTTCTAGACACTCACTTGCACAGCTATAATATATTTTATCCAATTATAGAGATTTGAAATTTTAATCGAAAATGAAACGCCTGGCAAGAATTGATTTTCTTCTCTAAAATTTTGAACTCGTAAAGAAGACATGACGATTCTGGAAAATGAATGGGGAGGGGAGGACTAGAAATATATGAATGAGAGTGTATGTATGCAAAATTTTGTTAGTGAAATATTTGATATACGGTTGTTGTAACTCAATTTAATATGATTAATGAAGTGTTTAGTTGAAATGAAAATAGATCGACAAATATTCATCTGTTTTATGATGCAATAAAATAGTAAATAAAATTATACTGACAAGACCATCATGTTTAATATAACTTGTAAGTGTAAAAGGGCATTTCCATGTTACAAGTGATTCATTTATGATATGTGGGAAATGTTTGGATGATATATAGATATTATACAATTCCTGTACAGTGTACATACATATAGTAGTGGCCGGTCGTCTCATAGTTGACTATTTAATGTTAGAGAAGGGAGGAGAATATTATAGAGAGATAGGTGGGAAGCAGGTAGTTGTTAGTTAAAGCTAATGGGGAAACACGAGCCACTCTGGAGATGGATTTCACTACTCCATCAGCAAACATCCTCCCTCTCTCTCTCTCTCTCTCTCTCTCTCTCTCTCTCTCTCTCTCTCTCTCTCTCTCTCTCTCTCCCTCTCTCTCATGATTACACTAGCAGCAATAGTAAAAGTCATTATCAAAACCATGACATCATTCAGTAAATATTTCTTAGATATAATTTAAGAGAATTCTATATGTAATCATCATTTAGTTAACATAAAGTTTATATATAATATCACCTTTGACTCACTCAGGTATGAAATTTAAGATAATTACACAAGAAGTGTTAGGAGAATATTGTTTTTGAATGTTAATATGGAATGTTGGCTGTTGGAATTTAGTGTAGCGTCAATTCTAACATGTCATGCCAGCAACGTCACCTCACCCTCTCTCTCTCTCTCTCTCTCTCTCTCTCTCTCTCTCTCTCTCTCTCTCTCTCTCTCTCTCTCTCTCTGATGCTGCTCTACGACCGGAATAAATCTAGAGTCTCTCCTGTTACGTACTACCGCACATGTTATATTATATTTTGAGCAAAGAAAAATGACTTCATCATCTTTCACACTAAACGTTAATGGCCATGTTAAGCTCTCTCTCTCTCTCTTCTCATAATACTTTAGTATATAATATATAAAACATTTAATGAGTTTTGATGACATTTACAAAATATAGGGTTTAAAAAATAATAACAATTTTATATAATAAATGTTTTTTAATGAAAAATTGTGTGTTCATTAATTATATTAAAATATATATATAATTATTCTCTAATAGTAATATATTATTCAGTTATATGTGTATGAATTATTTTCATATGATTTTAAATTTTAAAATGAAGATGGATGAATATTAATAAATTTTAATTCTATATGATATATATGGTAACAGTATAATTATACAATAAACATTATTGTTATATTTTCATTAAAAAAGAAATCGATGAGAAGGACATTATTAGAACATTAATAATTTCGTGAAAAGAATATTATTTTATAAAGTATAATAACACACAATTAAATTTATTCTCGTGTGAATCAAAAGTTGTGTACAAATTATTTTTCATTATACTTGTAATTAATAATTTAAACTAAACAATTGAATTCTGAAAAAAAAGCACTATTTAATAATAATTTTCATGCATTCATGTGTCATGATACATTTTTTTTTGCATAAAAACTACGCTTTAATAAATACAAATATAAAAAAAGTACTTTTTAAACATAAATAACTAAATACTTTAATATTTTTGAAAATTGAAGAAAGTGCACACTATTTTAAAAATCGTTTGTAATACGTGGCACAAACGTGCAATGGCGTTTCATTCTTATATAGAACTGCGTGTAAGGTTAAAATATAATCTAAATAATTTTTTTTTTTAATATGACGCTACCAAAACTTATTTAAAATCATCAGAAAATAGGGCTCTCCATGGTGGCACTAAATAAAGCGACATATTTTTTTTAAATTGGTACCTGATCTCATTAGAAAAAATATATTTGATACAGTTTTCGTTTATTTTTATAATAAAACATAATTCATTTTATCCACCAAGTAAATAACTTCAAAATATAATTTAATTTTCTCTTTTTATTTCCAATATATTGCTCCATATTTTATTAAGTATATAAGGCGATGAGGCGAATGATTTTATGAGCTAGCGCTGTGATATTTAATAACAAACGATGCGGGAAATAGAGTAGCCTTTAGGTGCATTTCCATGGAGCGATGTCGAGCTGAGCTTGGCGAGGCTAGAAAAGCGCACTTGCTTTAATATCATATAGCGGCCATGTTGTTGTGGAAAAATTACAGTGGGATTTAATCGCTGCGAGAAAGCGATTTTTCACGCCAATATGGCCGCTATATGTTATTAAAGCAAGTGCTCTTTTCTCACCATGCAAGCTCCGCTCGACATCGCGCCATGGGAAAGCTCCTTTTTGCTTGCAGGCAGGCGGTTGTGGTGGACATACACCCTATTGGGATTATCCCTTGGCTTTCTGCTTGGCTTCATGTTGCATCATAATTTAATGAGAACGATGGATGCAACAGTAATTACAACCATATACAACGTAATACATGATGTATTTACCCATCGTAAATATCATTACATAGTAATTTAAAAGCAGAAAAACAAACACTGATTTTATGTATAAAAAATGTAATGCATCAAGAAAATGTAATTATATTGTTGATCAATGTACATGCATAAAATTTAATTAAACGTAATATCTTTCAGTAAAAATACGAAGAAAATTAATTAAAAGAATTATAAACATATTATCTCCATGCATTTTATCATGCTTAAAACTGCTCAAATTGATATATTATTGATATTAAATCAGTTAAAACATAAAATTAATATATAAATCAGAGAAATATTATTTTAAAATATCATAAATAATATATTACTTGGAATTAATAAATTAAATATTATAAATTTAATATCATTTTATTATTACTTTGCTCTATACTCAAGCACAAAATTTATTTGTAATGTAGAAAACATTATTAATTTTGACTAATTGTACTAAAAATATTGACATGTATTTTACATTTTCCTTCAAAGGACAAAATTTATCCTAAAATATTATAATCACATGAAAATGATATAAACATATATATTTAATGAGTTTATATTCATGATGAAGCCATTGTAATTAGTTGGCGGAATGTCAGTAAGAAATTCCACCCTTTTTGCTTGATTTTGTACGACGATATTATTGTATTTTCTGATACACCCACAATGTCTGTCTGTTCATCAAAATATAGACAAGCTGTAGAAGATAATACAAATTTTCTTGTGACGCAACTACTTCGAGTTAAATCAAGACGCGTCTTGAATACATATGTTAGTATTTCATCTCCATAGCCTCCCTCTATTTTCTATAACCTCTATACTATCACACCCCAGCACCACCCACTAAAAGAGAAAATCCTTTTTCCTCCCCTTGAAAAGCACTTGAAAAGAATTTCTTACTTCTACTTCTTTTTTTTTTTTCTTACTTTAAAAAAAAGTTCCATGTCAACATTTTCATATATTTTTTTTTTCTTTTTACAAATATATATATTTTCTTTACTCTTTGATCTCAATCTTAGTATATTTCAGTCACCTTCACATATATTTTTTTAAAGCAAAAATCATAAGTTTATTCTTATTCCCTAGATAATATAATATATACAATCCAACCTCTACTTCCACCCTCTTTCTTTATATTATATATCCCCTCAACTCTCTGCCACCTCAAAAAGCTTTATGTTTTGATACATAGCACACTAAGTGTGACCTTATACCCCCTGTGGCAAATGTCTACATGGTTCGAATTTTAGCCAAGGTATATACAGTATAAGCCTTTTTCCATGCATCCCATACTTTATATATATATTATATATAATATAAAATATTTTGCTTCGTAATATTACACAAACAACCTGTAGTGTATAATAGTAATATTTTTTCATTGTCATTTTGATGAAAAGAGTGCAAGAACGTGAAATGAAATATACATTTTTATATTTTTTATTTTTTAAACCAATCAACACTGGGATTTTTTATATAAAAAAATGATAATGTTAAAAGAATGGAGATGCTATTAAAGATAGTGCACTCTCTTTTTCTTTTGTCAAATTTTTATTTAATTTTTACCTTTTTTTCTTTTAAAAGTATTCTTTGACTTCAATGTTACATTTTTTTTTTTAAGTTTCTTAAAATATAAATTGCGAGACGTTATGTATGTTACTATTAATTATAATCTACAAATATTAAATTGTTTTGTTCTATTTCTTAAAAAAAAAAATAAAAAAAAAAAAAAAAATTAAAGTTATCTAGACTTAAAATAATGTGAAGATATCTACTTTAACTTTACTGGCTTTGTCATCCATGGCTAAAAATACTAAAAGGTGTGAAAGCTAAAAATGTGAGAATATAAATCGTCTTGATACTACTTGTAATGAATAAAAAATGTTTATAAAAAATTAAAAAGTCATGTATAAAATATACCATTCTATTTTAGAATAAATTCTTGCATTAAAATTATAATAATTCTTTTATATAGATTATACTTTAAAAAACCCAAAAAAAGCTTTAAAATTTTTAATATGGTCTATTTTTTAGACTAAACTTAAAGATGATTGTTATCAGAATATTATTTTAATTTCCATGCCACAAATTCATGTGAATTAATAAAATCATGGATTTATTTTTATTTCTGTCCTTGGGAAAACTTTTTTCCAATATTAAAATTGGTTTTTATCTAGTTAGTTGTTCCATTTATGTCACATAACTTTGACGTAACATAAACTTCTGTGCAAATATACAGATATATAAGCTACCAGAAATCGTGTTATTTTTTATGGATAAATATATCGTGTAAATTTAAAGAAATAACCTTTTCTTACAAAGCTTACATCGTAACCAGGTTTTGGTGTAATGTAATTAAGGCATTAGATAAATAATTGCTTGACATTAGTCCTTTTTTGCTATTGGTTGTTACCTACAGAATTTAATAAAAGTTCTTCATTGCGCTAATTTATGTTAGTAAGTTTCTACACCGTGCTCAAAAATGCAGCATATTTGATTTTAACATTTCCTCTCTTAAATCTGCATGTTAATTTCACAACCTGCAGCAAAATTCTTTGAAACTTTGAAGCCCATATTTACTTTATAAATATTTACCTTCTATTATGAACGCAGTAACGTTTCATTATAAAATATATTGAAGGCAGGGGACACTGAAAAACCTGAATATTTTACGTTTTTATTATAATGTACCAGCAATCTGCAATGCAAATCATTTACTGACGTTTGAAGAGCTTCCTGCATCTTAAGGGTAAGATAACACGAAACAGCTGATCAACGTAGTCCCATTTGATTAACATGCAAACTTTAGCAACCTCATTTTTTTTTTTTTTTTTAATTTTATTTTAGAGACTTAGCATTTAAATGTTGCAGACAAAATTGCAAATCAATCGGACGATTTTTTTAATTTTCATTATAGGACTTATTTAAAAAAAAAAAAAATCAGCTCGTCTAATTGCTTTGAATTTTTTTTTGCAACTTTTTGTTGCTAACAACTGCCTCTAAAAAAATTCAGAATTGTTACGAGGTTGCTAAGGTTTACATGTTATTCAAATGGGACTACGTTGATCACAGTTGATTCGTGTTATCTTACCCTTAATAACAAAATTAATCTTTTAACAGAATACATTTTCAAGTGAATAAAAAGAAATACAGCATAATCACATAGAATGAAGACTGAATTATAAAATATAAAAACGGGAAACAATGGTTTAAATTATCGTTTTCCTGCAGTGATGGAATCTTTATTGCATGTTGTTCTCGAATATTTTTATAAATACAACAAAAAACATCATATTGGATTCATCATAATTAATATCCCACTCTTGCATATTTCATATATATTGCTATATACGTATTTTTGATTAGAAATTCACATTGAATTTTATAGCTGCTGTGTTGTTTTACCACAAAATTATTTGACAGATTTACAACAGTATAGAGCGATTGATGTAATAAATAAATCAAAATGAAAACATAAATATATCGACCATGTTCAACAACAACAACAAGAAAAAAATATTCCAAATTAGGTGCAATAATATTATTTCAAAAATTATAAACTTTAACTACGCTATATAACAAATATTAATTAAAAATATATCCATAAATTTAAAGATAATAAATAAAAAATAAATGTTAAAATAACTATAAAGTTTATAATTAGAATTATTCATAATTATTCTCTTTAAAATATTAGTTTTTAGTTTAAATTGTTATTGAGTATGAATATTTGTTATTCATATTTTTGTTTATTAAAAGTTACAAACATCATTAATTATATTTTAGAAATGAAAGTTCATATTGTACATTAACATTAATAAAGTTTGTTGAACAAAACTGAAGAAAGTTTTTAAAAGGAAGTAAAAGAAGGTATATAATATAAAGTCTCTTGGCTAAAAGTTTGCAGCACAAAAAGCAGCAGTGCTGAGAGTGATAACTTCTCTTCAACTCGGATTAACTTGTATTGAGCAGCTTGATGGTATAGGTGACTTCTTACTTTGCAGACGGAAAAATCACTTAAAATGTGAAGACACCGCCGCCCTCCAGTTAACTTACAATAAAAAAAGAAGTTAAAAAAAGTATTACCACAAAGAAAAAAAAAAATAACTAGGAAAGATTTAACAATATGAAAATGGCTGTACTATTTTTTTCTGATGTTCATTTCTTTGTTAAAAAAAACTTATAATGACAGTTAGGGTGATTAAAATGTCATTTTTTTTATGTTTCAACCATATATTTCTTTAAATTAAAAAAAAAAATCATTCACTGAAATAAGAGAAAGAAGAAAAAAAGTACAACTATTATACATTGCATTAAAAATATCTTAGTTGAAAAAATTGTAATTATAAAAGCACTTTAAAAAAAATGGAAGAGTCAAATGAAGATTTTTTATCATCATCTATATGTAAAGATTTTAAAAGCATTTTTTTATTTCAATTAAAAACTAAAGGTTCTGGTTGATTAACATTTCAATTGACGAAGAATATTATAGAATAATTGTAATATTTTTTATATATTTAAGCATATTATCTATTATGAAGTGATATGTATTTGCTGTAGTGTTAAAAGGGCTGAAGGTGAACAACAATGAAAAATACTTGATAGTTTTTTGAAGACATTATTTGAAATTAAATCTTTGCTACTATGTAACTACTACTGTTTCTACTATGTGTGGATTCACAAAAAAATGTTAAAAATAGAAGAAATAGACACAAATAAATATATTACTTCTTATTGCAATTGAGAGATTTTTTTTAGCTATTTTAAACAAATTCATTGTAAAAATTTAATACAACATTATCAAGCTTAATCGTTATTTATCGTGCAGCAAAAAATTATTTATTTAGTAAATAAATTTATTATTACAACATTTCAACATTCTCTCAATTAACATAAACAAAATGGATTAATTACTATAATAGTATAAGTTAAATTACATGATATATAAATTTTTAAATTCTTTTCAATCAAGATTATACTGATCTAAAATATAATACAAAAAGAGGGTTTGTCATATTTGTAATTAGTATTTCAGTGATTTGTGCCCCTTGATTTATATTTACTGTTCTATAGCCTCGTCACCTCGTCATTATTGATGACTGGAGAATTATAACAATAGAAGTCCTACTGTCATTGATATTATTTGTCAACTCCTCTCTCTCATATAGCTTCAATCTCTGATTCGTTGTACTCGATTGAACGCTCGGCAGTTTGGTAATCGCGTCGAAACAATGGAGACCGTAAGCAACAATGCTATGGGCGTTGACGTTCAAGCTACCGCTAAATTATACTGCTGGCAGCAGCTTTCTGTATGCCTTGTACATGGCACTATCTAAACAACAGTATATGTATTATGAGACACGATGAAGCAGCGGAGTGCATGCAATTGACGTTGTTAGATAATAAAACATTCTCATTACATAGTCAATTTAATTAAATTTTGAAATTTCTATATGACATTTATAATTAATATTTAATATTTAAAAAATTTAAATAATATGATAGGTGTGCTTTTTTTAATTTATAAATTCTTAGAATTATTCATTTTTCTTAAGGAAAAAAAATACTGACAAGTGAGATTTCTTTTAGAAGCAATATAATTTTTTTCAGCATTTTTATTTATCGAAAAAAAAAACTTTTGCAAGCTGTTTTGAAATAAATTCTCTAAGATATTAAAAGAATCTCGTCAATTTTTTTTTTTTTAATACAAATAATTCTGAAATGAAATTCTATAATTGTGAGATCTAACAAAAACTAATTAACCTTACAGTAAGACGGAAATATCATTAATATACACAGAAATGTTTTAAATTTGAAATGTTTATTAACCTATGGTATTTACAACAGCTTCAATGTTTATTAAGGATTTAATACAAATGAAATAAATTAGTTTTGTATCTTGCATGAAATGAGGAAATATTATGAGTGAGAAATCAAACAGAAACACAGGGATTTATTGTTAAACATACCTGACAAATTTGATTGAATATAATCAACAAGCTCTCATTAATGCTTATAAGGAAAATGTTTACAATAAATATATCGAATCGTGAAGCACGTCAGTTATTCAAATAATTAAGCAATCTTTGATATATTTTAGGTATTATTTTCTGATAATCTTTCCTTGTGAGTAGACAATTTGTTCAGCAATCAAAACTAAAGATAAAGATGATGTCATTTCTTCGTATTGGAAAACCTTTATACAAAAATAGTGCATATTTAGAGGGCCTCGAGTTATGTATTTGAGGATTTTTTTTTATCCCTGTAACTCTTAAAGTCAAGGAGAAATTACGCTGTTACGTCATAGTCATGCAAATATTTAACAGCAAGCATAAGAAAAGATGTTGCATGACTATGACATCACAGTGTATTTCTCCTTTACATTGTTAGAGGGTTTTAATTTTTTTTTTTTTTTAAAAAAAATAACAATTTGTAATTCGAGGTCTTCTATCCAAATTTGCAGTAAAATAATTTCATGCTCATTTTGTTACACTTGATGCATTGTTATATCAGTTATATGTTATATCTGAATTTTGGATAAGTTTGCACGTTCTGTAGTTAATTGTTTTAGTTGAATGTATCTTATAATTATGACGAATCAATTTCAAAAAATTTTTTGTACTGATTTTTTTTAGAATATTATTCAGATTTTTCCCAAATTTAAGTTCAGTATAATATATTATGCAGCTAAAGCATGAAAGTCAAAAGGATACAAGATTAAATCATTTTTACCATCTTTTCAATAACTATAACGATCTGCTGCAAATTTGGAGAAACGAAGAATATGCATTGATTGTCAATTCTCTAAATTAAATTTAATAAAAGTTCACACAAAATACAACAATGAAAAGAGTCAACTAGTCATGAATAAATGTTTTGTAAAATATACTCTGCCAATCATTAGAGCTTAATTTTATCTCTGACTCCCAAAATTAGAACACACATATTTTAATTACTTCAGGCAAAGATTGCTGCATAGAAATTATCCTACATTTAAATTTGGCAGGGTGAAGCAGCCAACATAGTGCAGTAAACCTATGTTAAAATACATTTCAAAACATGCAAATCTGCACCTGTAAAGCCAATTAGTAACTTTCTGACTCAAGTTGTAACTTGCCAGGGTATTTAAAATAAAATTTTCTACCTAATGCATGCTGTTTTTTAATACGCTTATAAACAAACAAGTAAATAAATATCATCAAAATAATCAAAAATCACTAAAAAAAATGTGCTAAATGATAACTGCAATTTTACATACAGCGACTTTGTTACAAGTGAGCTTCAATCATAATAAAATGCACCAAAATAATACACTCAATATTTGAGATGACTGCACGCACTGATGACATCATGGGTGTGTGCGTATCCCACACCACACTAACCGTGCTACCACTATCGATTTTATAACACTTCTATACAACATTTCACTATATAAACGATGACGTCATATATGTAAAATATTTATTAAAAATTCAAAATAAAATTATATTATTTAATTCTAATAAACAAATTACAGTTATATTTAAAAAAAAAATGAAAATAATAGAAAATAAATCAAATATCCAGTATATGGAAATAAGTTAAACTTGATGACGTCATGATTTTTTAAGTTGAATTTAAGTCGTGCAGTAGCAGAGTTTTGGAACTCATCTGTTCTGGAATAAGTTGCGTCTCTCTGTCTACACGAAGAAGATCCTTTCTTGCTTACTTTATGCAGCCTCCGTGGCAATTTCTTCTATTGCTCAAAAAATTTTTTTTTGCCTGCTAGTCAGATACGGTGATGTCCCCAGAGAGAATTTTGTTACACGAGTGACGTCATGATAAGAATATGTTTTCTGTAAGTTGTCATACTTATATATGTAATTTAGGCTCAGTCAAAAACATGACATGTTATTATGATAAATCATGTAAAAATTTCATGTTATGTAAAATAAAAATAACATTTTTTTTTTTTTTTTTATATTTTAAGTCAAAGATTTTCTTTCTTATATTTATGACAGTAAAATTGTTAGCTTGATTAAAATTTTTGGTTTAAATAAAGTTTGAATTTCAGTATTTCAATTTCAACATCATTATATGTTGTTTTTAAATGAGACGAAACAAAACAAATAAATTACATTTAATGCAGTAAAGAGGAAATAAATATGTATATGTATACTGTAAGCTGTATATAAATATATATAGTATATATTATATACAGTATAATATAGTAAATCCGTGCATGTGCTGTTTGCTTTAGAATTTTACAGCATATTATTTTCCAAGTAAAAATTTCAGTTAATAAGGATATATATACGTCGCGTAAACCACTGATCAAAAAACATCATTAAATTGGATTAAACCATGCAGCTAGTGTAGTGCTATTTTTTTCTCTTGACGGAAAAATAATTCTTCCTGGTAAAAAATTATACAGCATCATTAGATTAGTATTTCTATTTAAGGTAAAAAGGAAGCAAATTATTGGAGAAAATCAAATTGAGGTGGCTTTAATTCGATTTTTGGTACATTTGGGCTTTCTGCCGGGAACAAGCCATGCAATATTCGTTATACAAAGGTAGCCAAGGATTTTATAAAATATTTCATTAGATTTAATATTAGATTTTGGAGGCCGGGAACTATTTTTTAAACAGATTATTGACGCCTCTTGACGCCTTTCTTAATAAAAAGGATAGGAACCAAAGGAGCGTGGGTTCAAACCCGATCTCAAAAAACTTTTTAGCAATACTTCCCGGCCTCTGAAAAAAATCAGAGTAGCATAACTGTGCATCCTCCATTCATTTTTCAAATAAAAAAATTTGAGGTGGATACTCTATTAACATTGACAATTTCTGTCACTTAAATTTATACCGCTTCCAGCTTGATTATCATGATATTTAATGTAATCTTGATCGATCAGAAAGAAGAAATCGGCTAATAAATTCAAATTCAAACTCAAATTTTTATTTCGATCGTTGGCTTTACAGCAAAGATCACGACAGAGTTTTTGTTACATAGATTTTCAATACATAGATTTACATAGAATTGTTCAATTAGTCTGTTCAATTAATAAACAATAATAATTGTTAAGTTTGCAAAACATTAAATAATTATCACGGGGAAATGTGAAGAACTAATTTAGCACGTGACATAAAAGTAAAAAACATTTGCAAAAGAACCTATGGAAGTCATTTTACACTGCTAGTGTACTGAAGATGGGGGCTGTAAAGAAATTTAAAGGCTCTACAATGACTACAATGATCTGGATAGGTCGAAGGTCTTAGGAAGAAAGTTTTGACCCTAACTCTACTTTGAAGTGGAACGAACGTTACGCCACACTGCGGCTTCCCGATATATTTTGTGCACCAAACTGTCGCTCTCTCTCTCTCTCTCTCTCTCTCTCTCTCTCTCTCTCTCTCTCTCTCTCTCCATTTCTCTCTCTCTCTCTCTCTCTCTCTCTCTCTCATCTCTCTCTCTCTCTCTCTCTCTCTCTCTCTCTCTCTCTCTCTCTTCTCTCTCTCTCCTCTCTCTCCTCTCTCTCTCTCTCTCTCTCTCTCTCTCTCTCTCTCTCTCTCTCTCTCTCTCTCTCTCTCTCTCTCTCTCTCTCTCTCTCTCTCTCTCTCTCTCCCTCTTTATGTTTTATACATTTCTGTTGTGTAAACTCCCAGTTCCATGCAAGGACACCACCATACGATAATTTATTAGTAAAACATTGCTCTAAGCTATTATATATCATACATTACAATATACAGAAGCAGATAGCTTCTCTTCTGTAACTTTTTTAATGCTGTTAGAATTGTATTTTATGATCTTGTCAAATTATTAATGGTCAGTGCTATGTAATTATTCTCAGACTATGTAATATACAGAGATAATATACTACTGTACATTAATTAATTTCAAATATGAACAATAAAAATCAGATATTTGTATTAGAATATTTATGATTTTTTTTTATAATTACATTCAATTCAACACAAAAAATATGTAAGATTCCCTTATATTAATTAATATTATTTTTTATCAAACTATGTAAAAAAAATTATATTATAATATTTACATAGTTGAAATAACAATGCAAATATATTTTTCTTCTTTATAATTATTACAAAAAATATACACAACATTCTACCATCCGTTATCATTACAAAAATTTGTAGAAACTCTGAATTTTTGTTATTATAATATTTTTTTTTTCTTTTCTTCCAAATTATCCGGTATGACAGAAAAAAAATACAAATATTCAGAGCATTGTTATATTTAACATAAAAATGTTCTTTTGCAATGACGTTCGTTGTTATTACTGTAAAAATATAACGTTTCCTGTATACGACCTTCTTTAGAATCCATGAAGCAAACGACCTGGCGAAAAGGCCCAGACTCTAATGACAATCCTCATTATTCCAGTCCCCTCACATCAACACACAATGCATTTATTTGTTTATAAAAAAAATGTAGTAAAAATGTTCATATAACATTTTTCAGAATTGTTATAAACATTTTTATTGTTATAAAACAGACTAAAAATATTTTAAATATTTAAATTACAGTTTCTTTTACATACATCGCTTCGTTCTGAGTTGGGAGGGTCTATATATTTAGGTCTTCGGGTGGGTGGGTGAGTGGATATTATTCTGGGGTGGGGGAGAAAGGGCCCTTATCACATTTCCTCCCGTTGGTGGATCAGCCTTTGACTATATATATAGTCTCTCCAATTTAAGTTTATAGCTATTTATTCCACATGTGTTTTACATATTGTAATACTCAAAGCAGCTGTTAAAAAAATTGACTGCAAAATTAGGAGTATGTAAAGAGGATGTCAATTATAAACTGGCTGCATAGAAGTTTCCTAATGTCAATTAAAAATTGAATTAAACATTGAATTAATCGTAAACTTCACTGAAAATATAAAGTGAATTTTATTTAAAATAAATAACACATTGCACAAAAAAAAATAAAAAAAAATATACCATGAAATATAATTATGTTCAACAATACAATGATATTTAAGATGTAATTATAAAATGATTCATATACTTTATTTTTTTCTGTTAAAAACTTACATATTTTTTGTAATTTAAATATTTTATAAGTGTTACAACAATTACTATTAATTACACAACATAAAATCCTTTTAACAGATTTCAGTCTCTTCATTTACATAATTGTTACATTCTATGTCACTTCAAAAAATTGCTTTTATTAAATAAATAAAAATAAATAAATAAAAATATTGTTAAAAATATAATCTCATTTTTATAAATAAACAATATACATAAAAAGGAGGCACGTATGAATAAATTCAAATTTCTTGTACAATATCAGATAACAACTTTTTCGTTTTCACTAAAAAAAAATACAGTTGAGTAAATGCTAAGAAAAAATATTAAATGGAATCAAATTACATGCATCAACAAATTGAAAGACCAAGCCTTCTGTAAACATTATTTTGTAAAATTTATTGTTATTACGTTGAATATTGTACGTATATATATTATACATGTGAATATTTTGGGAGTTCAAATATAACAACCATGCAATTAGAAAATAATTATATTAGGCTGAATAATGTCTTTACTCGAAGTAAAATAGTCCAAAATAATTATAGTTTGATTTGAATAGTTGATCTGTGAATCATTAAAAAATAATATATCATAAATCCTAGTAGGAGACCAGGTCTCGTAAAATCACCGAAGTCAAGTAACTACGAGCTTGGTTAGTAGTTGGATGGGTGACCATTTTCAACAAAAAACACGTTTTTTACCTAAGGGTAAATCGTTGCGCTTTTCCACTATTTGTTTCTCCTGGCTTTAGACCATTGCACTTCCGGTTCATTGACAAAAGCTGTAGCATCCATTTTGGCTGAGGTTTCCACGTTTCCCTCAGTCGCAGGCAAATGCAGGGATGGAATTGAAAGGCAGTTGTCACCCTCGTTCTGAAAGAGCCCACGAAATGCTCATGTTAGTGTTTCGGAAGTTCGGGGTTTCCAAAGTAGTATCATGTAATTAGTAAGTAAAAGTACTCAATAGGGTTTGATTAAAAAAAAAGTAAATTAATAAGTCCTAATAGTTGAATGAATGGGCTTGCCCGGCTTGCCTAAACCTCTCAGCAATAAAAGCAGCTATAACTACTACACTATTCTAAATTTTTACAGAAATTTGTTGCAGAATCCAAAAATTATTTATAATAACATATACCATTATTCATGTATCTAACTATGAATGTGTCTGTATGAATTGTATTCTTGGTAAAGGAAATCCCTAACCATGCAGTAGTTTGTTCTGATAAATACAATAATTTAAATAAATATAAATTTAAAAATTAATATCTATAATAATATATTTTAATTAACAAAATTGACACTTGTCTTGTTCCTTATTTTTGTTACTAATAGTCCTAATAAATAAGACCACCATATGTAAAAGAAAAAACTAAAATTTGTAATAAAGGTTACTTTCTATGTTTACAAATAAAAAAATTGCTCTTATGTTATTTCAATCGTATTGTATCTGACAATCTTGAAAGTTACTGCATATTATCTTTTACAAATTTTTCAATACTTTCATAATTTTGATGAAAAACACAAAAATAAC